>OY992884.1:54427975-54860692 GCA_963921405.1 Cepaea hortensis
TGACTCGCCGGAAGGAACGTAAGGCGAGCACTAGTGAAACGTCCAGCGTGTCAAGCCATGAAGACACTAATTCCAAAATTCCGGTAGTGGAATCCATCTTGCTAAATGGATACCCCGCCATTTGCTTATATGATACCGGTCTAAATTATGACTGCGTCGTAGCAACATCCTTAGTTCAGCCAGAACAGGTGACTGGGGAAATGGTGATTATACAGGGACCCTTGAAAAGTTCAACCAAGATGTCACTACCTGTGGCTCGAGTACATATATCTTCGCGTTATGTTACTGGAACAATCAAGGCAGCGGTGATGGAAAATCCCGTGTTCCCCGTCATGCTCGGTCGTCGTTATGTCTTTCTAGGAGATCCTATACAGCCTGTGATAGTCGCTGCTTTGACGACTAATTCACAGAGAGACAAGACTCCAGCATCGTCGACTCCGACCAACCCTCGATTAGAGGATTTGAAGAAAGCACAGAGTGCTGACAGCACCTTGTTGCCATGCTTCAACAAACTGCCTAAAGCACAATCACCTCCAAGGAGAGGCGACATGTATATGAAGGGTGGACTTCTATATCGCAAGGCAGGTAAAAGTGGACAAGAATATTCTCAATTAATTGTCCCGTCTACGTATCGTGCTCAACTATTGGATATGGGCCACAACTTATCTTTCAGTGGGCATATGGGAATAAATGCTACTATGCAAAGAATTTCCATGCACTATTTTTGGCCCGGAATGAATTCTGACATCACCAGATATGTCAAGTCATGCCCTGAATGCCAAAGAGTGACCCCAAGACATAGGACACCCCCTGTCCCGCTTGGTGAGATGCCCCTAACTGAATCTCCTTTCGAGAGAGTTGCCGTAGACATTATCGGACCACTCCCCAGGACGAGGAGGAGGAATCGATACATATTAACATTGGTAGACGTCTGTACAATGTGGGCAGAAAGTATCCCAATGCCATCAAGTGACTCGAAGCACATTGCTGAAGCCTTACTTGAGATATTTACTCGGATTGGATTTCCCCTCAAAATCCTAACTGACAATGCATCACAGTTTCGCAGTAAACTCATGGAAGAAGTCTTTCAGCTATTTCATGCTCGCCATATCTATTCATCTCCCCATTTTCCACAAACAAACGGGAGTGTAGAACGGTGGAACGGTACCCTCATCAGTATTCTGAGACAATTAGCCCATGAAAAACCAGAGGATTGGGACACATATATTCCTGCTGCATTATTTGCATATCGGGAAGTGCCACATCACTCTACTGGGATTGCGCCCGCAACACTGTTGTTTTGGGAGGCCAATCAAGGGACCCTTGGAAGTTTTACTGAGAACATGGACTGATGATCATGCAGATGATACAGTTGTTACTGCATCTGTTTATGTTGCTGAGTTGAAGAAACGTCTACAACATGGTTGGAGACAAGCGAATGTGAATCTACGTCAAGCTCGACGAAGAATGACTCGCAATTTCAACAAGAAAGCAAAAGATAGAGAGCTGACAGTGGGTGAAAAAGTGCTGCTACTACTTCCAACCAGTCAGAACAAGTTGCAAATTGGATGGAAAGGACCATTTGAGGTGACAGAGAAAATATCTCGTACTCACTACAAAATTTCTGTCAAAGGCAAGTTGAAAGTGTTTCACATAAACCTTTTGAAGAAATGGAATGAAAGGTCCGCAACCTCCGAAATTGCACACCTGATGGCTATGGCTGTTGCTACTGAAGTAGAACAAGGAATTACTATGGGAACAGAATATACACTGCAAGCCAAAGAGACATTTCAGAATGTGGATATCAACCCCAACCTATCTCAAGATCAACAGAAGCAAATTCGAGATCTTATGGCAATGTATGCAGAAATACTTACAGACAAACCAGGTCTTACTGATTTAGTGGAATTTGATATGAAGCTAACAGATGATACACCTGTGCGAGTCAAGACGTACCCAGTTCCTTATGCCAAGCAAAATACTTTGCAGGAAGAGATACAGCAGATGCTCTCATTAGGAATTATATCACAATCTGAATCTCCATACAGTGCTAGTGTGGTGTTATTGAGAAAACCTAATGGTGAACACAGAATGTGCATCGATTATCGACAGCTCAACGCGATTACTGAATTCCAGGCAGAACCTCTGCCCGAAGAGAATCAGCTGTTCACTCGTCTCAACACAGCACAATACTTCACCAGGATTGATCTCAGTAAGGGATATTACCAAATTCCTGTGAAACCGGAAGTCAGACCGTGGTTAGCTTTCAGTACTCCTGGAGGACACTACGAGTTCAATGTTCTTCCATTTGGATTAAGTAACGCTCCAAGTGTATTTACACGCATGATGAGAAGATTACTTGACCCATTACATCATCCGGCCATCAGCCACTTCATGGATGATATTTTAGTTGCTACTGAAACATTTGAGGAGCATGTCGAAACATTGCATCTCTTGTTCAAGCGACTTAAGGAAACAGGTTTGACAGCAAGACCCAAGAAGTGTCAAATAGGATTTCAACAATTGGACTTCCTAGGCCATAAGGTATCTCAAGGCTTCATAACACCTCAAGAAGGAAATGTGGAGAAACTTCAGAGAGCACCTCGCCCAAGGACCAAAACTGATGTTCGATCATTCGTCTCCTTATGTGGATTCTATCAGAGATACATCACTGGCTGCACCCTTAACGGATCTTACCAAAAAGGGGAATCCAGAGAAAGTCATATGGTCAGCTGATTGTGAGAAGGCTTTTTACAGCTCTCAAACAAGCTTTAACAGCCAAACCGATCCTACATCTACCCGACCTCGACCGCTCATTCGTGCTCCGCACAGATGCGAGTAATATTGGAATAGGGGCCACCTTACTCCAGAGGAAAGGAGATGATCACTCAGAGCTATTCCCTGTAGCTTATGCAAGCAGGAAACTGAATGCTTCTGAACGGAACTACTCGGTGATCGAGCGTGAGTGCCTTGGTCTAATCTGGGCTGTGGAAAAGTTTCAGGTACACTTGTATGGTAAACATTTTACAGTGCAATGTGATCACCAACCCTTGATGTTTCTGGCATCGCCATGGAATCTGAACGCAAGACTCATGCGATGGTCGCTGCTGTTGTAACCATACTCATTCCAAATCGAATACGTTCCTGAGAAAATGAACGTAGGCGCCGACTTCTTGAGTTGTTGTCCAGTTCCTGATGAACCATCAACTTCGGATGAAGAGGAAAACCAACAAGAGGGACCACAAAAGGAACCGTGTCAGCTGTGAACGACTGAGACGATAGTTCTCCACGGAGATCCATCTGGAGGGGGGCTCTGTCGCATATTTCGCACTCGGTCTGGTTCACTTCTGCACAGCACAACTACAAAAACACACTTCTCTTCAAAAGCGTTTGCACTAGAGAGCATTGGAATGCTAGCAATGTAGCGTCAGCATTATTAATAGCTGTGACACCCAATGATGGACAGATCTTGTGGTCTAAGCCTGTTCTATTCATTGGTTAACCTAGAATAATCGCGTCGCCCGCGAAATGTTTTGGGTCCAGCGACGCTAACTTTCAGCACATGCAGATCGACCATCAAAGCATTCAGATGTGGTTTAGGTCTCTGTATGTCCCTCAGCCTGATTCAGAAGGAATGCTTCAGACTAAATTATGCCTGAGTTTGTTTATTTCTGAGTCAGGTAAAGCTTTAAGTATGAGAGTGTGTGTGTGTGTGTAAGTTCCGGCACGAATATATATATATATATATATATATATATTCTTCTATCAGAAGATAGCCGCCAACTTTCACCCGGCCCCAAAATGGCTACTCTCTGCCAGCACTGATGTAGATATATGACGCCCTTTATCTTTCGTTTTCCAGAAGAGTTGCTGTACAATCACTATGTCTTAAGCTGTGAAAAGAGGCACTTAAGCCCATACTGCTATTCCTAAACTACTGGCTGTCTGACTGCGTTCAGAGCAGGTTAGTTCATGATAAACTATGATCTGTGTGCTCTATGTGTCGCCTTAGTTGCAATCCACAGCGAACAGCCAACACACGCGAATGGGAGAAGGAGGAATGAAAGACTCTACCTCTTATCTTATATGTTCGTGGCGTGAAGACAGAATGTGTGTGTAACTGTTTAGCCTCCATGACTGGTCCAGCATTTATACTGCTATGATTTATTCGAACAAGCATTTAGCACTCTGACGAACCACAGTCCAGCTAACAGCCCAACACCAGCACTCAAGTGAACGAATAAAGGAAGGGGGGTGTCAGAATGAGAGAATGAGTACAATGTGTCTCTCATCTTTCTTTCACTCTGTATATATATATATATATATATATATATATATATATATATATATATATGTGTGTGTGTGTGTGTGTGTGTGTGTGTGTGTGTGTGTGTGTGTGTGTGTGTTATTGAATGAGAGGCAGTGTAAATCCTCATAATGAACATTTCACATAGACCTCCACATTCATACCAATTATATATAATTATATTAACTTTGGAGTGAAAATAATTAATGTATGTTTCTTTACATTATTACTTTGATGCAACATGTGGAATGTAGTTTATTAAACCATCACCCTGTTTGACCGAGTAAGTAAAGGACATAATATGCTTTCATGCATAAGCACTTCTAAACTGTCAAGGGGAAATCTCACCCCAGTGTCAGAAGAAGTAAGTAAAGGAAATGACAGAAGATGTGAGAGGGTATAAACAGGAAAGTATCCAGGCAGACTAAAACAATGGTGGCAGCATTGAGTTTGAGTTAATATGTATGAGATGAACAATCATCCTGTTCTGTTCCATTACTATGTAGGGATCAGATATGCTGGGTACATCTCATCAATTACTCTCCATCATTCTTTCCTAGCCTTGTCATTCACTGTGTCTGTGTCCTCTGTGAGAACATCAGCCAACAGGTCACTATCTCCAAGAGCAGGAAAAGAAGGCTTGCCCAATATAATTGCTGATGTCTAATGCCAGTACAAGGAGAGACACTGTAGCTCTTGACTTGTAGGTACTTCCTGAATCCGCTACCTTCTGTAACTCCTGTCTGTAAACCCTTTTCATTCTTGTCCACTGGAGAATTATCATCCATTGGCTAGAAATAAATGAGTTCACCATGTTTATCCACCTCAGGTGAGGATGACGGTGTTCGCAGATTGTCATGATCCAGAGTTGCAGATCATTGTCCAATAATGTACCATGGGACTGCAAATCATGAGCTGTTCAGTAAGAATTAGGTGCACAAGAGATCTGTTGTCAGGAGTTGATCTGATCAAAAGAGTCTCCATTGAACTGTGCCCAAAACTGATCTTTGCTTCATGGAAAAGTGACATAATCTGAATTGCAGAGACTTTTCTAAGATCACTAGGATCAATTTTATACTTCACAGAGACTTGCAAATTTTTAATATCATGGCTGAAGTCTGATAGACAATTTTATAAGGAAGGACTGTTTACAATCAGTTATTCATTCATATAATTCAAAACTTCCCGAGAGGAGAGTATTTTATGAATCTCTCCAGGTCTTATTTTGTGTAGACTGGTTAACTCAAAGTTTTTCACTTATAAATTAACTGAAAGTTCACAAACAGAACATTTGTGTAGTGCAGAGACTTTGTTAGGAAATCAGAAGGGTGGTCCAGTGATGAAATGCCAGAACTGCCATGAGATCTTTCAGGAGTTCAAAATCTCCATTGTGTCTTAGAACATTATTCTGGAGACAAATGTGTTTTGTTCATATGTCATAATGCATCACTGGTTTACTTCCACAGGTTTTTGATTAATAAACAAAATTAACTGTTCCTGCATTCTTCTGTCAGTCCATTGTGGTGTGACAAAACTTTTCATTATTATCTATGTGTTTAGTTAATGTAACTACATCACATAAAGGTAGTATCTGGAACTACAGGTGACTGGGTAAACACTAATAGACAGCTACATTCTGTCCTATTGTAATCTCCCAGGTTCCAGGTTACTCAGAAAAGGGAACTTTACATTTTATTAATTCCTGTGACCATTTCACCTAAAAGGGAAAATGATCATAGGTGGGGGACTCTTGAGCTAAATAAGTTTCTCTTTTCGGGAAGGAAGATTTTGGAGGGAAGAAACTAACAATCCTGGGAGTCCCCTAGATTTCCAGAGCTATTATGGGTCACTTTGGCTTCCAAGAACCCATCCCCTCCAAATGAAATCAGTCCCATCCACATAGCGTTACTTCATTGTAGGGTAAGTCAGAGTGGGTACTGCTTCCAACTTCCCAATATGTCACAAATGTGTAGCATTTTGTCCTGGATCTTCACAGGTGATTAAAACTAGGAGCCCTGTAAAATCGGAGGAGGATTGTCAAATGAAAACATGTGTAAGTTATGAATCCAGTTACGTTTTGCTTTGTCTCGGTGACTAGGAATCCATGTCATACTAAGGGAGAAGGATGCTATCAAGTAATGGGTTTATCTTACTAGTGAGATATCTTTGCTTTCATGCGCAATGTTTTTCAGTGTCTCTGTGACAGACAAGATGTCTCAACATTTATACATCTAATGAGTCAAATGCCAATGTTATTACTGAAAATCATGAGCATAGTTAGAAACAAGATGAAATTAGAGTGGATTAATGTGGATCTGAAGAGTTAAAGGGCAGAAACAATGTCGTTTACATTCTCAGGACAAAATTATAAAGAGCTATACAAGTAAAAATAGTTATATATTTTTGTTTCATAGACATGATTAACCTGACGGTTTTTTTTTTTTAAATTAGTTAGTTGCATATTCCTTACAGGATACCGCAGTCAACCTTAGCATTATTTGGGCGTTTGCGATTTCTTGGCAAGTTTATGTTTAGTAGTTTTCTGTTGCTTTCTGAGCAACTAGCACTCATACCATTGTATAAAAACCAACACAAAGCAGTCTGATGTCGAATTGTCCGCTGCCGTGTTTCGAGTGTGGTATGCAGGATTACAAATTGCTTCCATAACCACCCTCACCACAAAGCTGACACAGTTAAAACGTGAAGAGACATAACTTCCAGTTAAATACTGGTGGCAAAGATTTGAGAACACAATGTGACATCAGAAGCAAACAGTAGCTGTAAAAACGAACTCACAACCAATCTCATCAGGAACATTTGAGTGAATAAAGAAAGGTGACGTGTACACTCCCCCGATTGTTTTCATTATAAGTGAGCATATCATTGGCACCTTGCCGTCTTGACAGACGATAGTTTGTAAGGGATGGAGTTATTGCCTCTCCATAGCACAAAGCCTGGGCTAAAATATAGAGATCATGTGTTGCCCATGCAGCATGATCCCTCTCTCGGCCTGCCTAGTACACTCCAGAGGAAAGGTAACACCTCTACATCTGGAACAAGACAAGCTGCAGAAGCGGCCGAATCAGCAAAGCAATGCTCTAATTGTCCGCCTGTCGGAGCTTCGATCCTAGACCAGCCGCCAACCAAGGCTTAGGGCCTGGTCTGCCCTGCCATGACACTTTGTCTTTAGGTTGCATTTCCTCGCACCAGGGTAAGGCTTGTACCCTCCCAATTGCGCTCTTCCGCCCGAAGCCGTTGGCACAATGTGGGGTGTCGGGTTTGGTAAGCGCCGCCCAACGTTCGGCGCTAACAGAAAGCAGGTAGTACCGTCTACTGTTATACGATAGCTCAGTCATATCTGACTAAGACCTGACGCAATAACAATATTAATAATGATAATAGAAATACACAACATGTAGTAAGCTCACAACAGATAATACCAACAATGAAATTATCAATAACTTTGCGCTTTTCTATATTTTAGCATCATTTGACAACCACTAAAGCAATGGAAACTGAATGGAAGAGTTTATGCTGAAAGTGAGCATATAATGAGATCACAACTGCGGTAGTGTAGTGGCTAGCTTTCTTACCTGCCAGCCCAGTGGTCATGGGTTCGAACTCCCAGCAAGGTGGATTTGTAAATTGATCTGGGATCCAAGGTCAGTCTAGCCTAAACTGAGTACCAGAAAGTCTTGGTAAGAAAGGCAACATTCATGATATTGACCTCCATCACCTCTCAAGTTCAGACTGGTCTATGAAAATCTGTGGCTAGCACTGTATGTCCCACTTCTCAAGGCGTGTGAAAAAGAATCCCTACATATTTTACTGATATAATGAGATCTACAGAAAAATATGCCACATATTGACCTTACTAAAGCTTTCATCTGCAGTGGTTTTAGAACAAGCAAGATGTCACAATGAAAGACATACAAGATGTTAATTTGTGACAGGCAAGATGTCACAGTGAAATGGCATTCGTGGGTGCATTTCTGATGACCTATTGAAATCCGTATTTATAGCTTTTGGACAGCCAAAATGAGCAATCTGGACATTTTGAGGGAGACTAAGTCACAAAGACAATTTATTGCAAACATCAGAAAGAAGCAGCCATCATTTTTTGGCCACAGTATGATTGATTGATTGATTGATTTAGGAATCGACATCACAGCATTCGGGGCATTCCCATAAGTGCTCCGTCCCCATCCTCAGCAGCCAGCAGTTCCAACACTAATAGTACCAGTAGCAATCTGATTATAAGTCCTTATTGCCTTTCCTCTGAGCGTTGAGCGTCGGCCAGATCCCTTCGTCACTCCTCGTTGTCTCATTCTTGCCAGACGCTGGTGATCCATTTGCTCCTCCGAGGTGTACACGTGCTCCCACAAGGCCGCAACCACGTCTGCCTTGTCATGTATCAATACTCCACCAAGTTCTGCAGAGCCAGCCAATCTGTCCGCCTGTTCATTTCCCAGCACACCAGCATGCCCCGGAGAAAAGATCCAGGCGATGCTTGTCACCCGTGACCTCCGAAGCTGGCCACAGTATGAGAAGAAAAAACACTGGAAATGTGACAACCGGAAAGATTTGTGGAAAGAGAGACATATGACAGCGCAAGAAAATCCTTGATAGTCTTGTGTCATGTCACAGAAGGGAGTCAACACAATTGATCCACACCATCGGAGATTACAATTTTTGGAGAGGCATGATCACCCATCCAGCCAGCAAAGCACTGAATGATTTATAGCCTGCCAAAGTAACCATCTACTTTAGATGTGATCAATTCACAGTAAGTCTTCTGAATCATGTGCCAAAGTTGTTACTTATTGCGAATCACTATGTGAAGACTTAGAAACAAGACAGACAAGAAATTAGAAATAAACAGTAGATTTGTAGAAGGTAAGGGCGCAACAAATCTATATATATAAAATAGAATGTCTGTCTGTGTGTCCATATGTTATTTATGCGTGCGCGAATGGTCCATCCGATTGAGATCACATTTTCTACACGTCTTCTTCTCATTCCGGTGCTGCCAACTGTCATAGTTTGTTAGTTTAAAAACAGCTATTTACATAATAAAATTTAATTTTGTAATTTAGATTATAATTTATATATAGCGAGGGGACTTATTTTAAGAAAGGTTATATCAAGGGACATAACTTTTAGTAGCGTTGCTATATATTTTATATATAATTGTTGCATTGTTATCAAAGTTTTATAAAATGTTTGTCTACAGTTATTTACAGGCATATGCGTTATAATATATAATGATAAAATCTTTAAGGCACTTTTAAAGTTTTCATAAAATAATGCATCTATTTTAATATAAGTGAAAATTTTCTAACTCATCTTTTTTTATATTTCTTCGACATCTATACAGTCATCCCAGCTTTTATCGGGTTTTCGTGATATCTTGGTAAGTTTGCGTTCAGTAGTTTCAGATTGCCCTATTTAGTTATTGGGATGAAGATTGTTCTCTTCCAATCTGCTCGCCATATTTCCGGGAACGGGAACGGAGAATTATATTACTACTAATATGAATTAAATGAGACGCTCCCCACCAGGGACTGAGCGAAGCCGGGCCGGGTCGTCTTTTTTGGGAACGGGAACGGGAGCAGGGGCCGAATATGAATTAAATGAGACGCTCCCCGGTAGGGACTGGGCGAAGCCGGGGCGGGTCGTATTTTTTATGGGGGGGGGGAACGGGAGCAGGGGCCGAATATGATTTAAATGAGATGCTCTCCGCCAGGCGCTGGGCGAAGCCGGGCAGGGTCCTCTTTTTTGGGAACGGGAACAGGGGCAGGGGCCGAATATGAATTAAATGAGTCGCTCCCCGCCAGGGGGCTGGGCAAAGCCGGGCCGGGTCAGCTAGTACCATATAAATTATTAGGACAATTTGGCAACTGGTCTAGATCGAAGTTCTGACAGGCGGACAGTTGAAGCATTGCTTTACTGATCCGGCAGATTCTGCAGGTTGTCTTGTCCCAGCTATATTGGTGTTACCTTTCCTCTGGAGTAAACTAGGTAGGCAGAGAGAGATATCATGTTGCATGGACAACACATGGTCTCTACAATTCAGCCCTGGCTTTGTACTTTAAAACTATGTATGGAAATTCTGATATTTGAGTGCATTCATATAATTATCGCCGGTCCCTCTGGCTGAGGGGTTACACCACTTTCTCCGTAATCCCGGTTATCCACGCAGGGTCTCGCAGCGAGGCAAGAACTGGAAGCGGTTCGACCCGCGCTCGTGACTTGTGGGATAATGAGCCGGCCGCTCAGAAAGCAATGGCAAACTACTGAGCGCAATCTTGCCAAGAAATCAACACACAGCTGAAAGATGCTGATGTTGACAGCGATGTCCTGTAAAGGATATGCAAAACATCCATATAATTATCAGAGATGTGTCCCAGAAATAAATAATAGCATTGAACAAGCAAAACACTTCTGGTTACAAACTGACTTATACAATATATCCTGTCATTGCACAGAAACATCAGTTGTAGAACCTTTGAGGTAACCAAGACAGCCAGGGGTGTCAAGTTGGCCTTGCATTTAAATACTTTGTCCCTGCTGCAAGACCCTGTCATTATTTGCAGTTGACAGGTTCAAATTTATAGTTTGGTAACTAGTTCTCATGTTGTCTAGCATGACCTGTGATCTTGTGAATATATATGTAAATCCTGTCTTTAGGCATTAGTTAAAGAACTCTTGCATGTGGACAATTAGTAAATGAACAACAAATAGCTATTGAAGCCACACAAGTATGGTCCTACAGAAGAATGCTGAATATCCTTAGAGAGCCAACATTAGTATATATGTTCTGAAAAAGCCAATCAAAGGCTTCCAACTGCAGTGAGAAAGGGTGTTTAAACGCTATATTGAACCTATTCTGTTGTATAAATGTGAAACATGGACAATAAGCAAATAGCTGAGAAACGTTTAAAGGCATTGAAAATGTATCCAATGAAAAGGTAAGAAACACCATGAAACAGAGAGAAAATCAAGTGAGGCAGTCTGAAACACGTCTTTAGGAAATCATAAAATTATCACAGAAACTATACATAGACTTTGTTAGATTTTCAAGATTTGTAAGCACATTTTGAGGAGAAATAAACTTGAAAACTTAGTGACTTAGAAGACAAAATTTTGGAAGAAAAGAGCAAGGGAAGTGACAGGAGTCAAATGGCTTTGTCACGTGGCATAATTGAGATAAGCTCCAAGATCCAAGACTGGTGATTATATGAGATGACGAACTATAGTTGCCTACGCTTATCGGCATGGCACACAATGATGAAGACACAATATCACAAACATATATGAGACATGGCACACAATGATGAAGACACAATATCACAAACATATATGAGACATGGCACACAATGATGAAGACACAATGTCACAGATATGAGACATGGCACATAATGATGAAGAAACAATATTACAAACAGATATGAGACATAGCACACAATGAAGACACAATATCACAAACAGATATGAGACATGGCACACAATGATGAAGACACAATATCACAGATATGAGACATGGCACACAATGATGAAGAAACAATATTACAAACAGATATGAGACATGGCACACAATGATGAAGACACAATGTCACAGATATGAGACATGGCACATAATGATGAAGAAACAATATTACAGATATGAGACATGGCACACAATGATGAAGAAACAATATTACAAACAGATATGAGACATGGCACACAATGATGAAGACACAATGTCACAGATATGAGACATGGCACATAATGATGAAGAAACAATATTACAAACAGATATGAGACATAGCACACAATGAAGACACAATATCACAAACAGATATGAGACATGGCACACAATGATTAAGACACAATATCACAGATATGAGACATGGCACACAATGATGAAGAAACAATATTACAAACAGATATGAGACATGGCACACAATGATGAAGACACAATGTCACAGATATGAGACATGGCACATAATGATGAAGAAACAATATTACAAACAGATATGAGACATGGCACACAATGATGAAGACACAATGTCACAGATATGAGACATGGCACATAATGATGAAGAAACAATATTACAGATATGAGACATGGCACACAATGATGAAGAAACAATATTACAAACAGATATGAGACATGGCACACAATGATGAAGACACAATGTCACAGATATGAGACATGGCACATAATGATGAAGAAACAATATTACAAACAGATATGAGACATAGCACACAATGAAGACACAATATCACAAACAGATATGAGACATGGCACACAATGATGAAGACACAATATCACAGATATGAGACATGGCACACAATGATGAAGAAACAATATTACAAACAGATATGAGACATGGCACACAATGATGAAGACACAATGTCACAGATATGAGACATGGCACATAATGATGAAGAAACAATATTACAAACAGATATGAGACATAGCACACAATGAAGACACAATATCACAAACAGATATGAGACATGGCACACAATGATGAAGACACAATATCACAGATATGAGACATGGCACCCAATGATGAAGACACAATATCACAAACAAATATGAGACATAGCACACAATGATGAAGACACAATATCACAAATAGATATGAGACATGGCACAGAATGATGAAGACACAATATCACTAACAGATATGAGACAAGGCACACAATGATGAAGACACAATATCACAAACAGATATGGGACATGACACACAATGTTGAAGACACAATATCACATATATGAGACATGGCACACAATGATGAAGACACAATATCACAAACAGTTATAAGACATGGCACACAAAGATGAAGACACAATATAACAAACAGATATGAGGCCACATTAGGAAATGAAAAAAAAAACACACACACACTGGAAACAACTGGAAATTAAAAGCGATTGAAGAAGACTAAGAAAAGAGATTGATGAAGGCTAAGAAAAGAGATTGAGGAAGACTAAGAAAAGAGTAATTTACAAGAGTAATTCTTCTTTTCGTTCATCTGGAGTGTTTTTTCAGATGTGATTGCGGTGTGTCTGTTATGCGCCCTTGGGCCGAAGCCCGTAGGCCAACACATCCGACGATAGCGTGCTTTTTTGACCAGGTAGCATTCCTGGGAGACTCTCACTTTTGTGGTGCCATCTACAATACAGCTGGCCAAGGTTGAACGCTCGAAGACAACGGTCATCCCTCAAAGGAAGGCAGGGTCAGTCCATGGCATTTTCCGCCATCCAAGGTTGCTTCCATAGTTGCAGGGCCGACACATAGCGCCCTATTTCTGGGCTTACCGAGGGAATCGTCACGTCCTGCTCATGGCTGCTTTAAATCCTCACTTCAATATATTGGTCATTTCGTTTGCCCTGGGCCATTCCTGCACAAACCAGACAGGTTTGCAGACGGTATCCACTCAACGAGTTTTCGGACATGTGCTTGTCGTTGCGCCCGTCAGAGCTGTTCCAGGCACGACAGACATTCGGAAAAACTACCTAGTCAGAGCTGTTCCGAACAAGAGCGGCATTCGGAAACTAGGTAGTCAGAGCTGTTCCTAGCACGAGAGACATTCGGACGAGACATTTCACTCGGACGTAATTGCGTAGTGTCAATTTTTAGTTTGCCACCCGTAGGACGACACTTCCAACTTCCGGCGGGCATTTTTTAATGAGGTTAACCTTCCTCTGGTTTCGAGGCACGTTAGACTGTTGCGATGTCGCCAACATCTCAGCTGGTCAAGATAGCACGATCAACGACATCGCGGTCGGACCTAAGGGAAGGCAGGGGCAGACCATGGGCATTCTCTCGCTATCCAAGGAGGCTTCCATAATTGCAGAGCCGGCACATATTGCTCTGAGACTGGACTCACCCGAGGAGTTGCCACATCCTGCTCATGACTGCTTTAGTTCCTCACTTCCATGTATTGGGCAATTCGCTTGCCACTGGTCGCTCAAGCACACACCAGGAGCGGTCAGACTGCTAGCGACATCCACTCGGTAAGCTTTTGCATTTGACTTCAGACCACGCAATAGGTTCGCTCGCCGTGCGTTCCATTTCGCGTCATTGGGACGTTCTTCCACTTTTGTCTACACTCTCTATGAGTTAGATACAGACAGTTTTCGTAACCATTTCCTTCGACTGGGGCACTTTTCTGACTTTTTGTACTCGCTCACGAGGTAGGATACATGTGCTGCCGGCTCAGCACCTTACCTTCGTGCAGCAGTGGACGAGAAACGGCCAGGCCCTCTCATCCGGGAATCTCTCATATCCCCCAGCTGAGAGCCTTCGAACAGGTATCAGACCTGGACTTGTAGCTTGCTCAGTATCCCACCTCTATTTTCGGAGGGTGGGTATCGGCCGGCTCTCAGATCTGAGGGTTTGTGGCTTAGAGCGTTCAGCCTCAACCCTCGACAGAGAGCCTTAGAGTATTGTCCGGACCAAATCTTTTGCCTTCGTGCGCCTGATTTAAACTTCTGACTGTTATCCTCACCTCAGTCTACCCGCAAAGCAGCAGGTTGTGTCTCTCTTAGTCTGGTCCCTATCCCATAAGCTGTCCGATATGTAGTTTTCATCCATCGGCTAGCACATGGGGTCAGAGGGACACACAAGCTCCCCCACCGCGGCAAGGTGGAGACACATCGGGGGAGCAAGAGTAATTGAAATTAACGTGCCCAAGTCAAGGAGGAAAAGTTAGCATGTTAGACCAACAGATCAGTGCAGGAGTTGGACCAGCTACCTCGGCATTAGCACACCTTATGTTTAAGAATGAGCGTGCTTATCCATTCGACCATGCTGACCTCCACCTCTTCTGTGTATATGACCCATACATTTCCTGTTATCGTTGTCTTATGGTTTTCATGAGTGCTCTTATAGCAACAACAGATTTCAACACTGCAGAGTTCACACAGTAATTTGGATTGTCTGCAATGGTAATTTTATAAACTGACTATCATGTCTCTTATTGCTTTAGTTTATGCTGTGCGATTTCTGCAGTATGTGCCTGACAAGATACAGTGAAATGTGCCATGCAATAAATCGTGTAATCTATTGCTTGTATCTTTGTTATTCAAGTTTCCTACAGTCCATGCTGTTCTCAACATGAAACATTTTCACTGGCAAGAATGTGTGTAGTTCTTTCATTCAACAAATTTGTAGATTATCATGAACATTGACTTTTACATTACTACACTGAACCTAGCCTACGACAGATTGGCTTGTCAATTTTACATTTGTGCTGAAAATTTTTAATATTAGTAACTTTATTAACTTTAGTAACATATTTATATATTTGAACTCGGCACCCATGTGCTTTAGGCAGTGCTACTCTACGGAAGATCAAACAACCTACCTCTCTAAAGAAATTGAGGATGCATTCCAAGAGAAGAAGCTGGTGCTTGCTGCATGGATAAATCTGAAGAAAGCATTTGACAAAGTCTGGAAAGAAGGTCTGATGAAGAAACTGAGAAAATGTAAAGTCAATGGAAGAATGTATAAATGGGCGAAAGCATACTTGCGCAACAGAAGAGCCCGAGTACAGATAGACGAACTCAAGGGCAAGAAAGTACTACTGCGTCGCGGTGTTCCCCAGGGCGGAGTCTTGTCCCCCACACTTTTGCTAATCTTCATCAATGATCTTGTTGCTAATCTACCGCATGGAATTAAAGCGGCAATGTACGCTGATGATCTGGTTCTATGGAGCACAAATGAACATGTATCAGTGGCCACCAGATTGCTACAAAGAGCTGTAGATACATTTGTTGCATGGGAAAATAGATGGTGTACCAGCATAAACACTGACAAGTGCAGCACCACTCTAGTTACCCTCTCTCAAAATCAAAAGGCAGGGATCATCCAGATAAATGGAACACCCCTAAGAGAAGATAAAGAACCAACATACTTTGGAGTAACATTTGATGTCAAGCTGACGTGGAATAAAGCACATCAACAAAGCAGTAGCAAAAGCCAAAAGGAAAATAGCCATCCTGAGAAAGCTAAGAGGAACCACATGGGGAGCCAGTGGGAAAATACTTAGCAAAGTTTATCAACAGAGCATACGACCACACCTGGAATACGGGTCAACTGCGTAGTGTTCAGCATCAAAAATCACACTACAAGATCTAGACAAGGTGCAAAATCAAGCACTTAGAGTCACCACAGGAGGGATTAGATCAACCCCTATAGTGGAAATGGAGAAGATAAGAAGGACACAAGCACTGAGAGAGCGCAGAGATACGTAAACGCTAATACAAGCAGAAATGTTCCTCAGCTTGCCAGGCCACCCTATGAAGAACAGATTTGAAAACCTAGCTATGGGGCGGTTGAAAAGAAGTAGTTTTATCCACCAGGCCATACGACTGCAGAGAAACCACTGATCTGCCCACAGTTGGTTTCCCGCCGACAACTATTCCATGGAAAGATGAACATAGACTATCATTACAAATCCAGACAAAAGTGAGAGGATTATTTGACAATAAAGAACAGAACAGTGTGCAGTGCAGAACAGCCACTCTCAGCATCCTTGATGAAGAATACCCACAGGACCTCTGGATCCGAATCTACACAGATGGGTCAGCACAAAATGCTGTTCGAAATTGAGGAGCGGGTGTGTAAATAGAATACCCAAATAATACTAGGGACACAGCCAGAGTAGCAACAGGAAAATGCTGCCATAACTGTTATGCTGAAATTGAGGCAATCAAGATAGCAATAGAGAAATTACTAAATACTAGCCATGGACACAACCTGCGGTGCTAATGACAGATGCAAAATCAGTACTCGAGGCGCTCCTGTATGGGAAATTGCCAGTACTAAAGACACTATTTTCTGAACTTAGCTATCAGCATAAGGTCACCATACAGTGGATACCATCCCACTGTGGAGTACCCGGAAATGACATTGCTGATCGATTGGCTAAGGAAGGACCAAAAGAAGAACGGCCTGATGTGCCTGTTACATACCACCAAAAGAAAAGAATGATCAAATCAGTTAGAAAGCTACCAAAACCTGCTCAAGTTGACTACCGCGTTATGGACAGACCAGAACAAGTCATTAATCTGCGCCTCAGAACGAGAACATTATATTACGCAACCACATGTATACAAAATTCAAGATTGGTGAATCAGCCATGTACACATGTGGATTGGCGTCGCGGACAGCAGAGCACATACTCCAAGACTGCCCAAAATATAACATATCTAGGCAAATCTTCTGGCCTAGAGAGATGACAGTGGAAGATAAACACTATGGACCGCTGAGTGAACTAAAAAAGACAGCTAAATTCATACAAGAGATAGCATTGCAGTTATAGACATATTTCAAGCGAACGAAAGAAGAATAAGAAGCACCCATGTGTATATGTAGGTGTTGGTTTTGAACAATTATGTTTGAAGAACTAGAGAATGCCGTATAAATTGCAGCAAATTAGATCATCTAGATCAGGGGTCACCAAACTACTGCCCGCGACCTCTTGTCATCCGGCCCGCCGACGGTACTAGAACTTGCTTGATATAACGTATGGAACACGAGAGGCTGTGATACAATTTAAATGTAAATATTATGTTTAGAATACTAGGAGATCTTCACACGTGCGGAGACCTCCTGGCTGCTATGTGTCTTAAATTTACTATTTTCAATTATAAATTATTGTATATAAATTTACTTATTTATTTTTATGTGTGCTTACTTCGCGCAATCCCAAGTCCTTCCAAGGCTCGTGGTAGCTCCGCTTACGCTCTGACGTTACCATGGTTTCCATGGAAACAACACACAAACACACACACACACACGCTTCGTTCCCTTCCCCAGATGCGTCGGCTGTCAACACAGGTCTCACGCTCCAGAAATATTTACTTCTTTTTGCCGGCCATCCATTTTATAGGTGTGTAACAAGGATTTCTTTGTTTGACAGTGATAGGTATGTGAACTACAAGTGTGGAATAGAGGCAATAAAGTAGCAGACATAGCATAAAAATGCCATAGATGCCTCGTGTTATTACGAAAATATTATCCTCAGCTCAGAAGAACTCCCCCGGTCAATGTGTTAATCGAGCCGGTCTCTAGGCCAGTGTTTTTCAACCTTTCTGCTGGAGCAGATCCTTAAGCAAATGTTTACGTTGCTCAAGGAACTCTGTGCGGTGATCCAAGTGTCTGTCCTATTTTATGTAATAAAGCAGATGGGCAGAAATGGTACATTTAGGCGATTTCGGTCTGTGTCAGCGGAATCCCTATCTTTTACTCGCGGATCCTCGGTTGAAAAACTCCGCTTTAGGCTGCTTATTTAGGCCCGCCCTATTAATATATTTTTCAAACCTTATTATGAGATATATTCTATTACCAAAGGTACCTATAAACTGTATATGTACTTTTGGTGAGCCGTAACTTCACCAGTGACCCCCTAGTCCTCTGCTTTTCTTATGTTTTAATAAGATTTTAATTATGTTTCTAATTCAATGTCTTTTTCATTTGATCCCGTGTACTTCCCCCTTCATTATGGCTACTAAGAAAAGAAATGTGGACGCCAAGTGTCGCGTTTTCAATTAAGAATGGGGAGTAAAGACTTCTTTGTGGAAACAAAGGACCAGAAAACCAATTGCGTAATATGCAGCGAAAGTGTTGCCGTTTTGAAAGAGTACAATCTTCGGCGTCACCACAAAACAAAACATCTATCAACATATTAACAGTTTTCTGGAAAGTTACGCTCTGAGAAATAGGAGTCTATAAAACGTGGTTTAGAAACACAAAGAAATCTCTTCACGAGAAAGTTTGCTGAAAATGAATCTGTCACCCGTACAAGTTACAAAATAGTGCATAAGATGGCAGAACGAGGAAACCCATTTACTGATGGCAACTTCATCAAAGAGTGTATGATGGAAGCAGCAAATGACTTGTGTCCTGAGAAAGTCGATTTGTTTGGAATTATCAGCCTTTCAGCAAGTTCAGTTGTGCGAAGAACAGAAAAACTTGGAGAGAACATAGTGCTATAGATACGCGAGAAAACTAGGAACTTTTTGTGGTATTCTCTGGCGCTGGATGAGTCTACTGATTTCTCGAGTACATCACAATTTTTCGTGTTCATTCGTGGTGTCAATTTGAACTTTCAAATAACGGAAGAGTTGGCATCCGTTTGCAGCATGCATGGAACAACAACTGGAAAAGACATTTTCATGAAAGTGCAAAATGTTTTGCAAGACTATAACCTTCAGTGGAATCAGCTTCGAGGTGTTACAGTTTGAGGGAAACAACATGGCTGGAGTGAGAAAAGGTCTGAAGGGGCAGATCAGGACTTAGTTGGAAGATTTGCAAATTCCGGGCGCTCTATTCATACACTGCATCATACATCAGCAAGCACTCTGTGGGAAAGACTTAGATAATTCTTGTGTACTGAAACCAGTCGTTTTTGCTGTGAACTTCATTCGGGGACATGCACTCAATCACCGCCAGTTCCAGGCTTTTCTTGACGAAACTGATTCTTCGTTTTTACAAGCTGCGAAAGGAAATAGATGTTTTCCTCACTAAAAAAGATAGAGTTGATCCACAGCTGTCAGATCCTACCTAGCTGTCAAAGTTGTCATTTTTGGTCGACATCACATCCCACATAAATGAACAGAATTTGTAACTTCAGGATTTAGATGCAATTTTCTACAGATGTTCTTCTCATTTCCGCGCAGCCAACTGGCATAGTTTGTTAATTTAAAAACAGTTATTTACGTAATAAAACGACATTAAATGGAAAGACGTCTAATTAAGGGGACTTAACAACGAAAGTTATATCAAGGGACATTACTTTTAGTAACATTACTATATTATGTAATATAAATAATGGTTGTATTTTTCTTTAAGTTTAATAAAATCTTTAAAGAAGTTATCTTCAGGCATATGCGTTATAAAATAAAGGTGATAAACACTTTAAGGCATCTTCAAAGTTTTCGTAAAAATAATGGATTTATTTTAGATACGTGCAAATTTTCGAACCCATTTTTCCCTCAACGGGAAAGGGCCGAACATATACTCTGTGCACCACAGTCGTATCTGGTATAAACAAAGTGATAAAACCTTAGAACCTCAAGAATTCGGAATAAAAAAAATTGTGCAGGCTACAAAATACCATTTGATATATATATCAAATATATATATATATATATATATATATATATATATATATATATATATATATATATATATATATATATATCAGACTTGGACTTTATCCAAATCACACTCGCATAAAATCAACACATGTGAGATTAGATGCCCGAGGAGAGCTGCCAACTTAACAATCCGAGACCGAGTACGAAATGCTGTTATGAGACAGACAGTTTGATCAACACCTTGTGCCACATTTATTGAAAGACAGAAGATCAAGTGGTTTGGCCACGTCGTTAGAATGCAACACCGTCAACTACCATTACATTGATTACAGGCCTTACATCAAAGATCATCTGCGACGAAACCACGAGGACGTCCAATGGTGGTGTCACTTTTGGGTCATGTGACAGTTCAAAATGCGAATCTACATGATTTCATGAATATATCAACATTTGGTTTCTCCTGGGATCACATGGAGGACTTTCAGACAGAATACATGATTGAATTCTACACTCAGTTCTGCTTTGATAATTATTTCTTTCATAGTTTTACAATACATGACTGAAACTATTGAACTGTTACAGACTTTTACTCAGCGATTCACTATGTATGGGTACTGATAGAACGAACGACAACCAATCTATTACGGCCACGTGGGAGATCACATTTTAATAGTTATTACTAGTAACATGACTCGAATAGGCCGTTGAATTGTGTCCTCATGTAAAACGAATAGTTTTAGTATATGTTGTTGAATTCTGCTCTAATTACTACTTAGTAACTTTTTTTTTTATTCCGTCATGTGACATGGTAAAAATATAAAGAATACCATGGTGGATGGGCAGAAAAATTAGACAACCGATGCCATGAAGTCTTAAATTAGACATAGCAAGTTTAAGATTTTTGGGACATTAACATGTAGGAAATAAATTAAAAACTTGGTAACAACTGATAAACTGAATGGGGAAAGAGAAATATGAAGGTGAAGCGGTAAATAAGTGGATAGCTTGGCCAGTTGGATAAGATCACATACATACAGCAGATGGTCATCGTGTTATGTGGTGATTTATAACCGCCCACGCTTATCGGCTTGGCACATGGTGATTCTTCTTCTTATTTCGTTCACTTGGAATATGTCTATATCTGCAATGTTGTCTCTTGTATGAATTTAACTGTCTTTTTTTAGTTCACACTGCGGTCCATAGAGTTTATCTTCCACTGTCGTCTCTCTAGGCCAGAAGGCTTGCCTAGATATGTTATATTTTGGGCAGTATTAAAGTATGTGCTCTGCTGTCTGCGACGCCAATCCACATGTGCACATGGCTGTGTCACAAATCTTAAATTTTGTATACATGTGGTTGCGTAATTTATTGTGTCCTGTTCTGAGGTGCAGAATAATGACTTCTTCTGGTCTGTCCACAATGTGGTAGTCATCTTGAGTAGGTTTTGGTGGTTTTCTGACTGATCTGATCATTCTTTTCTTTTGGTGGTATGTTACGGGCACATCAGGCTGTTCTTCTTTGGCTCCTTCCTTAGCCAATTGATCAGCTCTGTCGTTTAGGAGCACTCCACAGTGGGATGGTATCCACTGTATGGTGACATATGCTGACTGCTAAGTTCAGAAAGTAGTGTCCTTAGTACTGGCAATTTCCCAGACAGGAGCGCCTCGAGTACTGATTTTGCATCTGTCAATAGCACCACAGGTTGTGTACCATTGCTAGTATTTAGTAATTTTTCTGTTGCTGTCTTGATTGCCTCAATTTCAACATCATAGTTATGGCAGTACTTTCCTGTCGGTACTCTCGCTGTGTCCCTAGTATTATTGGGTATTCTATGTACACTCACGCTCCTCTATTTCGAACAGCATTTTGTGCTGACCCATCTGTGTAGACTCTGATCCAGAGGTCCTGTGAGTATTCTTCATCAAGGAAGCTGAGAGTGGCTGTACTGCGCTGCACACTGTTCTGTTCTTCATTGTCAAATATTCCTATCACTTTTGTCTCGATTTGTAATGATAGTCTATGTTCATCTTTCCATCGAGTTAGCTCTGGAATAGTTGTTAGGGGGATAAGAACTGTGGACAGATCGGTGGTTTCTCTGCAGAGTCGTTTGGCCTGGTGGATAAAACTACTTCTTATCAACCGCCCCATAGCAAGGTTTTCAAATCTGTTCTTCACAGGGTGGCCTGGCAAGCTGAGGAACTTTCCTGCTTGTATTAGCGTTTTCGTATCTCTGCGCTCTCTCGGTGCTTGTGTCCTCCCCATCTTCTCCATTTCCACTATAGGGGTTGATCTCATCTCTCCTGTGGTGACTCTAAGTGCTTGATTTTGCACCTTGTCCAGCTCTTGTAGTGGTTTTTTATGCAAAACACCACACAGTTGACCCGTATTCCATGTGTGGTCGTATGCTCTTTTGATAAACTTTGCTAAGTATTTTCCCACTGCCCCCCCCCCACGTGGTTCCAATTAGCTTTCCCAGGATGGCTATTTTCCTTCTGTCTTTTGCTACTGCTTTGTTGATGTGCTTTCTCCATGACAGCCTGCCATTAAATGTTAATCCAAGGCATGTTGGTTCTGTATCTTCTCTGAGGTGTGTTCCATTTATCTGGATGATCCCTGCCTTTTGTTTTGGAGAGAGGGTAACTAGAGTGGTGCTGCACTTGTCAGTTTTTATGCTGACACACCATCTATTTGCCCATGCAACAAATGTATCTACAGCTCTTTGTAGCAATCTGGTGACCACTGATGCATGTTCACTTGTGCTCCACAGAACAACGTCATCGGCGTAATTGCCGCTTTAATTCCATGCGGTAGATTAGCAACAAGATCATTGATGAAGATTAGAAAAAGTGTGGAGGACAAGACTCCGCCCCAGGGAACACCGTGACGCAGTAGTGCTTTCTTGCTCTTGAGTCCGTCTATCTGTTCTAGGGCTCTTCTGTTGTGCAAGTATGCTTTCAACCATTTGTACATACGTCCACTGACTTTGCAGTTTCTCAGTTTCTTTATCATACCTTCTTTCCAGACTTTGTCAAAGGCTTTCTTTAGATCTATCCAAGCCGCAAGCACCAGCTTCTTCTCTTGGAATGCATCTTCAATAATTTCTTGAGAGGTAGATTGTCTGATCTTCTATGGAGTAGCACTGCCTAAAGCCAGCCTGCTGTGACACAAGGAAGTTTTTGTTTTCAATGTACCACTGCAATATGTGATTGATGATGCGATCCATTGTTTTGCAGAGACAGCTGGTGAGGCTAATTGGTCTGTAGCTAGAGGCAATGGAACTATCTTTCCCTGAAGTTAGAAAGGGTATCATGATTGCTTCTATCCAGGCTTGTGGAACACTTCCTAAGGTCCAGCTGTTATTGAAGATCTGAAACAGCTTTGTTTTGGCCTCTGTTCCTAGGTTCCTGATAAATTAATTGGAGATACCATTAGTTCCTGGTGACTTTCTCATCTTCAATTTTGATATGGCTAGCTCCAGTTCGCTGATTGTGATGTGTGCCTCCAGAACCTCATGTACTATTTCCTTCTGTCCTGTATGTTGCCGTTTCACTCGAATCTCTTGTTGTTTCTTTGGACTAATTTTGATATTGTTATCTTGTGCGAATGAGTCCGCAAAATGGTCAGTGGCTTCCTTTCTTGTTGTTTCCATCCTTATGTAATGCAATTTTTGAGTTTCTCCCTGTGCCCTCATTGTTAAGTTGTTTTATTAGCTTCCACAATTTCCTTGTGTCTCTTTCAAAGTTCAGACTCCGTTTTCTCCTGCCATCGTTTCCGTCTAGCCTGCAGCTTGGCCCTTTGAAATTTGGCTTTCGCGTGCTGGAATTTATTTTGGTGCTCTAGGCTGGGTGTGGCCTCTGCTTGCTTTCTACACACTTCCACATTGCAATTGTTCCAGTTCACTACTCCAGAAGTGTTTATATTGTTTACGGGCTCCTCTTGGTACTGTTTCTCGCGCTGCCTGTAGTATGCATTTCTCAAACACTTCAACTACTTTATTTATGTCTTTCTTAGTATTCAGGTTTCTAACCAGTATGCTGGTGCGATTCTTGTACATTGCACAGTTTGCTTTCTTGTAGTTCCACCTCGAGAGGCTGCTGCTTTCACTTACAAGCTCATTTTCTACAGTTAAGACTGGCCGATGGTCACTGCCACCAAGTTGTTTCCCAACGATTCGTGTAATGTTCCACTCCAGTTCTGGTAATGAAAAGCTAGGTCAGAAGTAGTTGTAGTGGCCATGATTTCGAGTAGAAAGTATGTGGGCCGGACAGCTTGTTAATCAAGATGAATCTGTTCTCATCCTGCCAGTCTTCCGGTCTCCTCTCTAGTCCGTGTGATCATAGCCCCAGCTCTGCGAGTGGCTGTTGAAATCGCCACACACAATCATTTTTTTTCTTTTAATGGTAGTGTGTCCAGTACCTGTGGGCGGTCACTTGGACAGTAATAATTGATCAGATGTAGGTCTGTATTGCCTGGCTTAAGTTTAAGTGTCTGATACTCAGCCCCTTCCATCTAGACTTCGATTTGGGAAGCAGTGATGTTATTTTTTTACAAGGGTCAGTATCCCACCTTTTCATCTGTCCTTTCGGTCAGATCGGTAACACTGGTAGCCTCTGATTTTGAAGGCTATATTTTCATTGAGGTGAGTTTCTTGCAAGCAACATACGCTTACTTTTTCTTAGTTCATGATGCTTTCTAATTCTATTTTTTTTTCTTGCTGACTCCCTCCGCATTCCAGTGCATTATTTTAAGTCTTTGTTTAGTATGGCCAGTCATCCTATTCTCATGTCCCCTGGCTCCACAGGACATCTGAGAAGGACCTCCAGTAGTTGTTGTTGGACCCTTTCGAGACATGGGGCCCGGCACTGCCCCTGCCTGGGGGTCCAAGGCAGGGCAAGCACCATAACATTTATAGTATGTCCACATTTGTTTGCCTTCATTCACGATCAATTATTTTGAAAACTGTCTGTTGCATCGTTATGAAATTTTGCCAGCCGTCTTATATTTACCCCCACCCAAGGAATATGTCTTTGATAAGTCCAAAAACAACTTAAATTATTGAAAGCAGCGACATTCCTTTGATGTTTTGCTGAACAACTAGTGATTTCTCGCTAACAAAGTTATTTTTACGGTAATGTGAGACCTGCCAATTCTGATGATACACAAAGGCGTATCCGGATTCGTATGGGAGTGGGTGCAATGAAAGAACTAGCTTAAAATCGACAGGGTCGGCTGCATTGCACCGGGTTTTTATCCCATATGGCTCAGTTTCTTTCCGCAGCGCGGAAAGCGTCGCACAAAGCACGAACTCCGTAGCTCCAGCGACGACCCTCGGGAGTCTCCGAAAAAAATGCACTCGTGAAATGAAGGACGCGGCCCGGAATCGAACATACAACCTTCGGAGCCCGAGTCAGACGTCTTGACCACTTCACCACGGAGAATCCCAAGAGGGGTCAATGTGTAATATTAGTAAAGACAGAGAATTTACAGAGGCACGGGGTAAATAATTTGTAAATTAACAGGAAAGTAGAAGGAATATATTTCTTACCTTATTTTTCATTTCCTTCTTGTTTCTTCAGCTGGTGCTGATGCTGTAATGTTTAGGGCCTGCAATTCGTCTGAATAGTTGGAGCAAAATATCCCAGTAAGTGTGTACGTAGATTAATGTCTGCGATCTGCTCAGACCTTAATCTGTGTCGGACGATTCCAGTAGGTTGATGATTGCTCTCGGTTGCATAAAATTCAATCCATCCTTTCTCCAATAGTCCTTTTCCTCTTTCAACACATGGTCCTGACGTTTTTTCCAGTAACTTTTATCAATATTTAATAGCGCGGACAGACAGACAGACAGACAGAAAGGTAGGCAGGTAGGTAGGTAGGTAGGCAGAAAGGTAGGTGGGTGGGTGGGTCGGTCGGTCGGTCGGTGGGTGGGTCGGCCGGCAGGCAGGCAGATAGATAGATTAGATTAGATAGATAGATAGATAGTTTAGATAGATAGATAGATAGATTAGATAGTTTAGATAGATAGATAGATAGATAGATAGATAGATAGATAGATAGATAGATAAATAGATAGATAGATAGATAGATAGATAGATAGATAGATAGATAGATCCTCGCCAGGAGCCGGGCCGAGCCAGCTAGTTTATTTATATAATCACGTTTCATGAAAGAACTCACAGTTTGACGACACCTCTGAACTACCCCATATAAATTCCCTCAGTCTGCCAAAAGCGAACACCGCGCAGACAAAATTCAAAAACAGTGGGGGTGTGTCTTGCTGAAGCGGTAATACTCTTAAAATGATGGATTGAATGCGGGGGGCCATAAAATATATACCGCATATTAACAAACATTAAAATCTGCTGTACAATCTCCAGAACAAAAATATTTTTGTTGGATGGACATAATTATAAGGTTATATGCTAAATCTCATCATTTTCCCTCAGTTGGTTACTGAGATATTGAATTTTATATTTAGGCAACAAAAAAAAAAAAAAAACAACACTATAGCAGTAGTCGACATATTCCATTTTGCGTAATTGCGTGGCATCCTGATTTCTGTGGTGCGCCTCCTGGCTGGTTGCCTCCTTCTTCAGCACCGCGCGTGGTGATTTGTTTATTATGGTTACTGGCGTTAAAGTGCCTCCATTTAAAGTGACATACAAGTTTTATTTGGATATGGTTGGATTTGATTTTTCAAGGGCTATCAATAATCTTGCTTTGTGTCAGGGTCTTGCGTGAGGCAAGAAATGTAGCTCGTTTACTGACAAGTGAGATACTAAATATTACTACTAAATAACTCGACGTGAATACCCGATGATATAATTCGCACTCTTTATTCGCGCAATGCACTCATCAGAAACAATACAGGCATCGCGCAATCACAATTCACAATATCATTATATTATAAATACAATCAATCAAGGAATACATCAATGCAATCCACTTACAAGTCAAACACAAAGGCGTTCAATCTCCAACAGTCATACAGGCTAGCTCTCGATGCATGCTCAAACACTCAGGCTTCATTCAATCACGTCCGTCCCGTACGACTCCCAAGCCCCTGTCTGACCAGCCTTTCAGCATACTCGCTAGTTGAGGTCGAGTCACCTTGCGTGAATCACAATGTTCACGCTGTGTTCCCGCTGACCCACGACTGCTTAGCGTCGCTCAGTGTTGGGCCCGGCTGGGCTTCTCTGGCGCTGTCGAAGACGCCGCGTTATAACTGTAGTGTTTAACATAGCTCAGCGTTGAGCTCGGTTGCATTCCCTAGCGTTGGTACAGACAACGCGTTGCAACTCCGGGTGAGAATCTGACACTCTCCACCTCCTTTTTTCATGAAAGGTTTTCCTTTCATGTACTCTATATAGCTGTTATTTACTTTGTCAGAATCGAACTTTGTACTTCATCTGACATAAATCTTTGGTTATTCTTAACATGTACAGGTGATTAGCAAACAATATGCATACAATCTTTATGCTTAACCATCAAGTACACCCGTCAAGTACAATCAATTTGATGGATATTACCTCGCTGTGACACAGCCAGTCCGGTAGGTTACGGCTAACTTGCCCCTATCTCTCAACCAAAAACCAAAAATTCCAAATCGTCAGGTCAGACTGTGAGTATCTACCTGTAAGATAACTCCAACATTAGACCTCTAACCTTCTTTAATCAGAGAGTCCAATGAAGGTCTACAGTTCTGGTAATTCTCCCCATGCACAACTGACGTCACATTGACGTGTTACCCATCAGGCAAACATGTTGATAGTTTTAATACATATTTACACATCACCAACAATTTTTAATTATGTCCCTTGGTTATAAATAAAAGTTAGAGACGGTAATTTTATCATGCTTTCAACGAAATGAATTACAAGTAAAATTTTAGTTCTTAGTGTCATAATTTGATACTTATTGACAAAAGTGCACAAAAGGTCACTGTTGTGAAAAAGTAAATCAAGTTACGATGCTGAGATTACATCTAACAAAAATCAACATATACAATTCCGTATATGTAAATATTTCCTACCCAAAGTTTCATACAGTTGTCATAGATTTATGAACAATTTAGTATCGTCTGTTTCCAAATTGGTCTGCTAACTTTCAAATTAATATGCAAATATACCGGAAGTGTACAGCTGTGTTGTTTCACAAATGTGTTATGTTGACATTCACATCAAGGTCTTCCGTTCTAGATGGACTTTAAACAAACGGAGCAACCAGTTGTTGCAACCAGCTGTTGGATAGTTTCTTCCGTGTTATTCTCGGATTAGGTTGTCACGGTCATCATTCGTACTTGTTAAAACACCGTGGACTCATCTTTGTGCATGTACTCAGGATTACTTGACGCTGTTCGAGTTCAGTAAGTCTTTGGGTCCTGTAGTACTGTCCTGTGACACTTGTGGTGTCTATTTATTATAATATTATATATTTACAATAATAATTGCATTCTTTCACATATCTCACAGTTATACGACACATTTATTCACATAATAATAATATCTACACAATTTATTTACAATGGGAGATTAAATCTTCCCTATCACATCATTATTCACAGCGTTACTGACATGATGTCACAATTGGCTGTGGTGTTGAGCACTATTTAATTTGCAGTTTATACACCATCTGCAGTGTTCTCGGGTGTTACATGGCTACTGGGTAAGTCGTATGGACATCTAGATAGAAGATCGGCCATTGAGTTTTGTGAGCCTCTTATATGTCTGACTTCGAAGCTATAGTCCTGTAGAAGAAGGGACCATCTTGCCACTTTGTGGTTACTTGGAGTTCCTCTGGTGATAATTGTCAATGGACTATTGTCTGTCTCTACAATGAAGTGTTTTCCTAACAGAAATCTTGAAAGTTTACGTACCAAAAACACAAGAGCGAGGGCTTCAAGTTCCGGCGTGCTGTAATTCCGTTCCCTGGTGTTCAGTTTTCGAGAGACGTAGTATACAGGGTACAAGATTTGGTCGTGTTCTTTAAGAAGCACCCCTCCAATGGCTACGGAGCTCGCATCACATCTTAACCTGAAAATAGTGCTAAGATCGGGTAATTTTAGAATAGGTTCACTAGAAGCATAAGCTAATACTTTCGCAAATGCAGGCCTTAAACATTCGCTGTTCACACTGACATTAGGATGTTTATTTGTTAGTAAATCAGTGAAACATTTGGTCAATTCAGCAAAATGAGGAATAAATTGTCTATAATAATTTAAAAGACCTAACACACTTTGCAATTCTTTCTTGGTTGTCGGAAGCGACAATTTCCAAATTCTGGACATGATGTTATCGTCAGTCGATATAAAGCCATTTGAGATCTTATAGCCCAAAAATGAAATTTCTTGAAAGGCTATATCGACTTTGGATGGTTTTACTGTCAGTCCATGTTGTCTAATCCTGTCGAATGTCTGCTGTAGTGCTGTTATGTGGTCTGTCATGTTCTTTGTATGTATGCAAATGTCGTCCATGTACCAAATGATGTTAGAAATGTCTGTCAAAAGAAGTCTTGTCATTCTGACAAATGTGGCTGGAGCATTAACTAGCCCGAATGGTAATTTGCACCATTCGTATAGTCCCCAGGGTGTGGCAAATGCTGTCAGATGTATGCTGTCAGCATGTACAGGTATTTGCCAGTAACCTTTTGTCATGTCAAGTTTAGTAAAGTAACGTGAGTCAGTCAGTTCAGTTAGTATGTCTTCACAGTTGCTCATTGGCTCCAAATCCAACTGTGTGATGCTGTTGAGTTTCCGATAGTCAACACAGAGTCTTATTGTGTTGTCCTTTTTCCTCACAATGACAATAGGTGAACAAAAATGCGATTGTGAACGTCGGATGATATGGTTTGCTTCTAAATCAATAATTTCTTGGTGTAATTTGTCTTTGTAGTGTATAGGAATGGAATATGGTCTGCACTTTATTGGGATGTCGGATGTCAAAATAATATGATGATGCACTAAGTATGTCTGTCGTGTGTTGTTAGAAAAAATCGTACTGTATTCTTGTAACACTTGTCTGCAATTGTCGGTCTGTGTCTGCGTCAGCTTAGGATTTACCTTTATGTCCTGTAGGTTGGTTGTCGTGTCAAGTACTGGTGTCGGTATCTCGTCAGTATCGTTGTCGTCTGTCTGGTCCACTATTGTTGTGCTTGCTGTAGTCTCTACTTGGTCGTCGTCCCTGTGGTAATATGGTTTAAGCATGTTAATATGAAAAATCTTGTGTTTGTCCCTAACTGCAATTTCGTAATCTACTGTCGAAATTTGTCTTAAAACTTTAAATGGTCCTTGCCATGAGTCTGTGAGAAGATGTCTGTCACTTGGCAATAGAAGAAGAACGTCCTGTCCTGGCGTCAAAGTAATTGTTCTATTTCCTCTGTTAACGTACTGTCGGTAGACAGCATTTGATTTTTGTAGTGCTTCTTTCGCTAACACACATGATTTCATGATTCTATAGCGCAATGATGTTACATGTTCATACGGTGAAATGGGTGTAGGTATAGTTTTACTTTCAGTCAACATAGACTGGTACAAAGATAATGGGCCGCGTGGTTTGGTACCATACACAATTTCAAATGGTGAGAATCCAGTGCTGGAATGGGGCACTTCCCTGTATGCAAATAAAATAGCAGGTAGATACGTATCTCAATCTTCAGGGTGTTCTTGGGTAACTTTTGAGAGCATATGTTTAAGATCACCGTTAATCTTTTCTATAATACCAGTGGAGTGTGGGTGGTAGGGGCTGTTAAAACACTGCTTCACACCCAACATTTTAGTAAAGGCTTGCGTAGCTGAGGCAATGAACTGACTACCCCGATCTGAGAGGATGGTATCAGGGAATCCTACCCTTGCAAAAATATGGAAGAAGACTTCCATGATGTCTTTGGAAGTTATGTTCTTCATCGGAATTGCTTCAGGCCACCGACTACAGAGATCAATTATTGTTACAATATACTTATTTCTTCTCGATGTTATGTGGTTAAGAGGACCAACTATATCGACCGAGATCTTTTCAAACGGTCTGCTTGCCAAATCAGTGATTTGCAGTTCAGCTTGCGGGTGTTAACCCTTTTTAACAAGCTTTTGGCAGATGTCACACGATCTGCAATACTGTTTGGTATCACTGCAGAATTTAGGCCAATAGAATTGAGTAAGTAACCTTGCTCTTGTTTTAGCATAAGCCATATGCCCTGCGAAGGGTATGTCATGCGCTAGCTTTAATGCTTGGTTGCGGTTTTCTGAAGGTAGCACCGTTTGTTCTGTAGTACTAGAACCTTTGGTATAGTACCGTGTCAGAATTCCGTTTTTCAGAGCAAAATACCATTTAGCGTTCTTTGCTACTCGTGGCTTTTGGCCTATTAGTTTAAAATACTTCTGCAAAGATCGATCGGCTTTTTGAGCTGTTATAAATTTCTCCCTAGTTGTTTCAGGAGATGTTACAACTGGGCTTATTAGTTGTAAAGCCTCTGTCTGATCGATTCGATCTTGCATTTGAGCAGTAGATCTGGTTACTGCATTTGTAATATCAAGGTTATCATTGATATTACAAGTTGGTGTTACATTCAAACAACTATCTTTATGTGCTGACGTTGCCGAATTGGCATACATACATTCATTTACAGGTGGTAATACATCATGAATGGTGATTTGTGATGAAGGTGAAATGGTATTATCAATGTTACAAGTGACAGTGGATGTAATACTGTCATGTGGCATATCATTTACCTCAGGAAGGTCACCAATGATAACATCGCAACAAGGATTGGTTAATGCTGCGCATTTGACCTTTCCTGTAAGAAATGGTGTACTTATGTATGCCCATGCAAGCGGGTATTTCTTGATGTTACCTGAGAAAGTTCTGCATGTAACATATTTACCACTATATTCTGATGGTAAGATATAGTCTCTCTTAACGCCAATGAGAGTACTGCCGCTATCTCGTAAAATGGTGGCAGCTCTACCATTAACACACCCATGGTGGATATTTAATTTACCTTGGGAGTTAACTACTAAATTGGCCTCCTCATTTGTAACAGGTATGGAATGGCCGCATGTTAAAACGCCATCCTCATGAAATTGATCAAAGATGGTACATTTTTCATGGTGAAACACATCAATGGAATGAGCTGAGTTTACAGGGTGATCTTCTACACTTTCATCTTCTGAGGAACAGCTATCAAACATGGCTGCATTAGCATTTCTGGTCATTGCTTTGCCTTTACAATCCTTTCGCCAATGGCCAAACGCCTTACAAAGGAAACATTTGGTAAGACGTCTGTAGCTCTTTCTTTCTTTGTCTTGCTTAGATATGTAGTTCTGCAAGTAAGAAGTGTACCCAGGATGTTGGTCACACATATCACTTTCATTGTGTGATAAGTGGCAATATGTTCACTGATAAAACTTTTCAGCAGATTGCTTATAGGGCTTTTGTTTGTTGTAGGGCACTGACTTAGATCTACCATATGTAGCGGCTGCTACAAAGTCTGTGCTAGTCAATCCACTAGTGAAACATTGTTTATTGGCTGAAAAATAACCAGAGCCACGACTTTCAATCTGTTGTACACTTTCACACTGACATTCCAATAGACATTTCGAAAATGGAGGTGGGAGAGATGTAATAATTTTATCTCTCAAAATAAGATCTGTCAATCTATCAAAATTACCATTCACTTTGGCTGCTGACAGCCACTTAGAAAAAATATTTTGTACTTCTGAGATGTAATCAGAGAACGTTTGTGTTGGTTTAGGAGACAATTTACCAAACTGTTCTCTATAGCCTGCTTCATCCAACAGGAAATGAGACATAATTTTAGTCTTAATATACTGATAATCTTTCTTCAGGTCATTTGGAATAGACTCTATCACTTTCAGAGGTTCCCCAGAAAGACTTCTCATGTATATCATACTCCATTCAGACTTTAGGATCTGGTAATGATCCATAATACATTCAAAATTTTGGGTGAAGGCTGCTATGCAGTCACCTGTGGTATAACTTTTAATAAGCCCTTGGTATTTCTTGTATGGCTGATCTTTGTCTGATTTTCTATCTTCCTTTTCTTTGGACGTTTCTGCTTTCAGTTGTTCAATTTTTAGCTGTACTTCAAGCTCTTCTCTCTTGCTGTGAGCTAAAATTTCAGCTTGTTTTATTTCTGCTTCTTTGAGTTTCAAAGTAGTATCTGATTCTGCCTGTTTAAGTTTTAAAGCAGCTTCTGACTGTTTCAAAGCAGTATCTAATTCAGATTGTTTCAAAGATCTTTCGGCTGCTCTCTCATCACGCTCATTAACTTTTTCCTGTAATAGGAGGTATTCTGCAAACTTTTTCTCACTCCAGACTCTCAACTCTTCACCGGAAAGATTCATCTTTAAACCCATTTCGATGTAATCGTTTAAACTAGACATGATGAACACTATGTATGGTGAAATAGATACATGCAATTAATTATGTTGTTAGTAATTTAAATTCAATAGTTTACAGTTCTTAATACTACAGCTTATGTTTTGGCCTGATCAACGAAAGTATACAGAAGAGAAAAAAAATTTATACTCAAGTATTCCTGGGACAATGTGCCGGACAATGGCTGTTCAGTACTGCCCGAAATCACACTGGATCTTAATTCAGGTCGACAAAAAATTTGGAGTTTACAAGGAACAGGTATGGATGACACAAAACAACCTGTTATTTTTGGAACAAGAGAAATTAGAACATGTGCAAGTGTGTGGTGTATGTAATGTCACTTATGTTTTTGTAGGTTTGTATGTCGTCAAGTATTTTTGTTAGTCGTTTCACCGCAATCAACAACTCTCTTTTCACACTTTTCAGACTTTCCGCTTACACTACTCCTACTCAATGACATTCAAGGACATGGCCGCCATTTTTGTTTTTATCTTTTTCACTAGATCGGTTGAAATTCACTAAGTACGAAGACGCCACGTTTGGCCTTATAACTCAGTCTTCGCACTTATGGTTTAAATAAATCAACACGAAAGATCATACTTATCCGTTAATGTATAGTTATTTTATCACCTAGACGCTGTCAACACATTTGCACTTCTGCTCTATTTTATATTTTACACGTTCACATTTGTTCAAAAACCCGGACGAAAAGCCTCCACGTTCGCACTTGTCAGGGTCTTGCGTGAGGCAAGAAATGTAGCTCGTTTATTGACAAGTGAGATACTAAATATTACTACTAAATAACTCGACGTGAATACCCGATGATATAATTCGCACTCTTTATTCGCGCAATGCACTCATCAGAAATAATACAGGCATCGCGCAATCACAATTCACAATATCATTATATCATAAATACAATCAATCAAAGAATACATCAATGCAATCCACTTACAAGTCAAACACACAGGCGTTCAATCTCCAACAGTCATACAGGCTAGCTCTCGATGCATGCTCAAACACTCAGGCTTCATTCAATCGCGTCAGTCCCGTACGACTCCCAATCCCCTGTCTGACCAGCCTTTCAGCATACACGCTAGTTGAGGTCGAGTCACCTTGCGTGACCCATAATGTTCACGCTGTGTTCCCGCTGACCCACGACTGCTTAGCGTCGCTCAGTGTTGGGTCCGGCTGGGCTTCTCTGGCGCTGTCGAAGACGCCGCGTTATAACTGTAGTGTTTAACATAGCTCAGCGTTGAGCTCGGTTGCATTGCCTGGCGTTGGTACAGACAACGCGTTGCAACTCCGGGTGAGAATCTGACACTTTGGTGGTCTCATAGATAATAGTATAATATAATAGATTATGTAAATTCATGATCGATTTATCTATGTACTATTATTTTTAGATTGTGTAGAATTATAATTATTATTATATATCACAATAAAATAACCTGCATTATAATTCGTAACTTACCTCTTACGTCGATTGTGTTGTATGGACTACGCTTGCGTTCAAAGCAAGCGAGCACCCCCCCCCCCCCCCAACCCCATCCCCAAAAAATGCGTAACTTTAACATGGCTAATTTAGTATTCCAATTTAATATGTGAGACTGTTTCAAATTGTTAAATATTATTTTACCCATATAAGATAATTAATCAACAGACAGCTGAAAGATGCTGCTGTTGACAGCGATGTCCTGTAAAGGATATGCGGGGGGGGGGGGGGGGGAGTGACATACATACCTAGAACAATCCAAAGACACTCGTGAAATTGTTTATATGAGAATAGCGAAATCAGTCCAACACTGCGGTTCACGTGGTCGCGTTTACAATTGGGCAGGTAGTTGCGTCTTTATTGGACGACTACGATTGTGGTATTTGGATACTGCAGCGGTGTTACCAGAATACAGTTTGATTTTAAATAAATCAATCAATCATGTGCCATGCTGGAAAGCGTGGGCGGTCATGACTTGCCATTTCATTCGATCACCAGAGTCGTGGATCAGCTCAGTGTTCCTGTCTCGTCCATGCCATGTGGCCAAGCCAAGTATTTTCCTCTCGGTCTTCCTCTTGGTCTGTTCCCTTCGATCTTGCCAGTTGTCACTAAGTTCTCCAATCCATTTCTTCTCATAACATGTCCAAAAAATGTTCACTTTCTGCGTCTAACTTCTCTAATCAATTTACGAGTTTCATTTGTCTCCTGTAGTACTTGGTCATTGGTTTTTCTATCTCTCCATGGCATTTGCATTTTCCTCAGAAACCACATTTCTGTAGCCATCAGATGTTTTTCAGCTTGACTGCACATTGTCCAAGTTTCACATCCATACAAAAGAACAGACTCTATGTATCCCCTCCTCCCCCTATGTGTCTCCACCTTGCCGCGGTGGGGGAGCTTGAGTGTCTCACTGACCCCCAAGCACTGTGCTAATGGATATAAACTACATATTGGACAGCTCTTGGGATAGGGACCAGACTAAGAGAGACACAACCTGCTGCTCTGCAGGTAGACTGAGGATAGCAGTCAAAATTTTAACTCAGGCGCACGAAGCCACAAACTTGGTCCAGACACTTACACAAAGGCCTCCATCTGAGAGATGTAGCTGAACGCCTCTAAGCTACTACCCTTGGATGAGAGAGCCCGGCCGATACTCACCTACCGAAAAATGGAGGTGAGATACTGAGCACGTTACATGCCCAGTTCAGATACCTGTCCGAAGGCTCCCAGCTGGGGGATATGAGGGATCCCCAGATGAGAGGGCCTGGCCGTTTCTCGCTCACTGCTGTACGGAGGTAAGGTGCTGAGCCGGCAGCACATGTAGCCTACCTCGTGAGCGAGTACAAAAAGGTTGATGAAATGCTCCAGACGAATGAAATGGTTACGAAAACAGTCTTTTTCTAACTCGTAGAGAGTAGACAAAGGTGGAAAAACGTCTCAATAACACGAAATTGAACGCACGGTTAGCGAATCCATTGCGTAGTGCGAAGTCCGAAGCGAAAGCTTACCTAGTGGATGTCGCCTGCAGACTGACCGTTCCTGATGTGTGCTTAAGCGACCAGTGGCAAGCGAGATGCCCAACATATGGAAGTGAGGAACTAAAGCAGCCATGAGCAGGACGAGGCAACTCCTCGGGTGAGCCCAGCCTCAGAGCAATATGTGCCGGCTCTGCAATTATGGAAGCCTCCTTGGATAGCGAGGGAATGCCCATGGTCTGCCCCTGCCTTCCATTGACGGTCGACCGTGATGTCTTTTATCGTTCTATCTTGACCAGCTGAGATGTGGGCGACATCACAACAATAAGTCTAACGTGCCTCGAAACTCGAGGAAGGCTAACCTCATTAAAAAAATCCCCGGCGAAGCCGGAAGTGCCGTCCTGCGGGTGGTAAAATAAAAATTGGCACTACGCATTTACGTCCGAGTGAAATGTCTTGTCCGAATGTCTCTCGTGCTAGAAACAGCTCTGACTACCTAGTTTCCGAATGCCGCTCTTGTTCGGAACAGCTCTGACTAGATAGTTTTCCGAATGTCCGTCCTGCCTGGAACAGCTCTGACAGGCGCAGCGACAAGCACATGTCCGTGTCGAAAATTCGCTGAGTGGATACTGTCTCCAGACCTGTCTGGTTTGTGCGGGAACGGCCCGGGGCGAACGAAATCCCAATATATTGAAGTGAGGAATTAAAGCAGCCATGAGCAGGACGTGACGATTCCCTCGGTGAGCCCAGCACCAGGGCGCTATGTGTCGGCCCTGAAATTATGTAAGCAACCTTGGATGGCGGAAAATGCCATGGACTGTCCCTGCCTTCCTTTAAGGGTTGACCGTTGTCTTCGACCGTTCCACCTTGGCCAGCTGGGTTGTGGATGATACCGCAAAAGTGAGAGTCTCCCAGGAATACTACCTGGTCAAAAAAGCACGCTATAGCCGGATGTGTCGGCCTACGGGTTTCGGCCCAAGGGCGCATAACAGACACACCGCAATCACATCTGAAAAAACACTCCGGATGAACGCAAATAAGAAGAAGAAGAAGTATCCCCTCAACACTCTTTTTCTCATTTCAATTGACATCTTTTTATTGGTCAGTATGTTTTTCATCTGGCTAAAGGCTACTTTTGCCATGGCGATTCTTGTTCTAATCTCTTCAAGGCATCTCCCATCAGATGTTATGACTGTTCCGAGATAATTGTATCGATTCACTTGTTGAAGAGTATTCCCATTTACTTGTATATTACATTGTGGTACTTCATTCTTCCTGGTGAAGACCATAACCTGTGTCTTTTTACAATTTAATTCTAACCCCAGCTGCTCACTGTGTACAACCGCATCTACTAATTGTTGCAGACCCTGCGCATTGTCTTTGTGATGTGACTCATTATACTAATTGTTCTATGTTGATCACATTCCAAGGCTCATGATTTTAAAGCCAAGCGTAAATAAACATAAGCCAAATACGTTTATGTGTTTTTCATTATTATATGCGGCCTGACATTGTGCTTAGCTCCTCGTCAGCCAAGCAGCTATCGCTGATTGAGCTGACTGTCCCGCACGAATCGAATGAATATTGAGGAGCTACACCTGTACAAAACAGAGAGGTACAATGACTTGGTCGCGAGTCTCAGGCTGAGTGTTACACAGTCAGGCTGTTCGCCGTCGAGGTTGGCGCACGAGGTCTTGTCTCCTACTCCGTGTTCGATGTGCTGAAGCGAATGGGCACCAAAGGACGTGCCTGGGCCCCGGCCCAAAAACAGCTGCCTGAGGCTGCCGAAAAGGCCTCGTGCTGGCTGTGGAACTGCCGCAACCTGAATTGGAATGAGTCTCGTCACTAGTATGGGTAGAAGCGGTGTGCAATAGTGCAATACCAACAATTTCACAATCAAAACCAGGAACTTTACAGACGTCTGTATCAGATCTCTAGTCCTTCCTTCGAACATGGTGGCGAGTCCCAGTGAGGTCAATCACGTAAATGTCGGCCGACGTCCAATCTCCACAATTTAGCGATAATTGACCGTAGGTCGCACCCAGTCCTAACGCATTTAACAAAGCTGCCATAATAAACCCCACCTCACATTGTCACGAGATATGCATACTACGTGGTCTGGTCAGTTGCAGACAGGCCAAGAGGTGGGTCCGAGAAGAAAGGAAGAATCCGGCTTCCTAAAGGGTGTGGGGCCGAGAATGGAGCACAAGGAAGGCACACGGGCAACGGAGATAAGTGGAGGCGACAGAGGCCGTGGCGGGGGATGCAGCTAGCATCCCACGGCCACACGTGTCAAGGGGCAGGCACAGACTGCACGGGCTTTCCCCACCAAGGGAGGGAGGGCTGGAGAGTGGACAAGTTAACAGCGAAGGGATCAGCTCAGTTTTCTTGTCTCGACCATGCCACGTGGTCAGACCATCCAGGTATTTACTTCACTGACTTCCCCTTGTTCTCTTCCCCTCGATTTTGCCAGTTGTCACAAATTTTTCCAATTTATTTCTTCTCATAACATGCCCAAACATTTTTTACTGTCTACGTCTAATTTCTCTAATCAGTTTACGATTTTCATTTGTTTCTTGTAAAAATATGAATAAAATTTGGTGGAACTGCGGTAAAGCTGTGAAAATGTAAACAATATAAACGAATATAACGAATATGACCGAAAAAACGTCTCCGCGGCAGGGGACAGACGCCCGGAGTCATGACCCGGACGGGACCCCCCCCCCCCCCCTGAAAATATTAAGAAATTAAATGGCCCGAAATGCTTGAGGAAGGCGGTTTTCCTTCTGAAGATCTTAAGCCCCCTGCCGTTTTTGCCCCACGTCGGAGTTCCGACGACTAACTTTGTCTAAACAAATTAAGTTTCAACATAATAACTCATTACTATAGCATCAACCTTTAGGACTTGCAACTTTACGAAAATGCAGACATTTAAAGGATCCAAGAGATGACACAATATAAAATATGTCAAAACGTGACACTAACATGTTTCATCATCATCATCAAGTGCCGTGCCGGCTGGCGTAGGCGTTCATGGCTCTCCATAGATCTCGGTCTTTGGTTTTCTGGATCAACTCTGGTGCTGATATTCCTCCATGCCACCGTCTCAATCCATCCAGCATCACTTCTCTTGGTCTACCTCTGCCTCTCTTCCCCTCGATCTTTCCAGTTGTTACGATGTTCTCCAATGCCTCTCTTCTCATCACGTGACCGAAGAAAGATGTTTGTCTCTGTCTTATTGTTGTATATAATGTTCTAGTTTCATTAGCCTGTTTCAGGCAGTCGTCGTTAGTTACTCTGGCAGTCCAAGGAATTCGCAACATTCGTCTCAGGAACCACATCTCTGTTGCTTCTAATTTCTTCTTAATTTGTTCATTTACGTTCCAAGATTCACTGCCATACAGCAAAACTGGTTCTACATAGCATTTCAGCACTCTCTTTCTTACATTCAGTGATAGTGACTTATTGCATAAGATACTCTTCATTTTCTGAAAAGCGGCTTTTGCCTGCCCTATTCTACTCCTAATCTCTGTTGTACATCTTCCATCTGATGTTATAAATGCCCCTAGGTATCTAAAATTATCAACTTGGTTAAGGATTTTCCCTTCTATTTCTATGTCACATTTTGGTGTCACCATTTTCTTTGATATTACCATTGTTACTGTTTTCTTGATATTCAAGGAGAGTCCTTTCCTTGCACTCTCTGTTACTACAACGTCTAATAATTGTTGTAGGTCTGTTGAATTATCCGCCACCAATACTGTGTCATCTGCATAGCGTATATTATTTATATTATAACCTCCAACTAGTATTCCTGGCATCTCTTTGATCTCTCTCATTATTACTTCGCTATACAGGGAGAAAACTTCTGGTGACAAGACACACCCTTGTCGTACTCCTAGCTTTATCCGTTCGTAACTACCCTCTTTATTTCCCATTTTAATTGCTGCTACTTGGTTCCAGTAAACATTCTTTATTATTCTTAAATCTTTTCCATCAATGTTGATATCTTCCAACATTTTAATCAGTTCATCATGTTTTACTTTATCAAATGCCTTAGTATAATCTATGAAGCACAAATATATGTCTCTCTGTTTCTCTATTGACCTTTCTATTAGTGTCCGTAATGTATAAATTGCATTGTTTGTGCCCTTTCCTTCCACAAATCCATAATGTTCTTCACTAATTTCCATTTTTATTTTCTTTTTGATTCTTCTCATTATGATTCTGAGTAGAAGCTTAGTGATATGGTTTATAAGGTTAATTGTACGAAAATCTTCACAATCAATTGCTCCTGGTCTTTTTGGTATAGCTATAAATAAATATTTCAGCATATCACTGGGTAAATATCCACTGCTGTAAATATCATTCAACATTTTGGTTAATATATCTACTCCAAATTCTCCCAATACTTCTAATTCTTCTATTGTGATTTCATCTGGCCCAGCTGTTTTTCATTTCTTCATACGTTTCATAGCGTCAGCGACTTCTTCTTTCAGAATAGGTGGACCTTCTAAGTTACTATCTTCTGTTAATTCTCCCCTTTCTCCTTCATATAATTCTCTTATATACTCATTCCACCTCTTCATTATAGCATCTTCCTCTAATATTATCTTTCCTGTTTTTGATTTCAAACACCCTGTATTTATTCTTATTTTTCTTCCTGAAAGCTCACTGATTTTTCTATGCATATTTTTTGTATCTTTAATGGAATTTAATTCAATTTTTTTGCACTGCTCGTTTAACCAACTTTCTTTAGCCTTCCCACATTTATCTTTTATTTCTTTATTTATCTTAGCGTATTCTTGTTTGTCATTTTTACTCTGTTTTCTTTTGTCCATCAGTTTTAAGATATCTTCATTCATCCATTTTTTCTTAGCTATTTTGCCTCTCTCCGGTAATACTTCTTTGCTAGTTTGATGAATGGAGTCCCTTAACATTTCCCATTGTTCATCTATACTCTGTATTTTAGTTATTGCATTGTACCTATTTTTCACAGTCACTCTGTATTGTTCTTGCATTTCTTTATCTATTTTCAGAACCTCTTTATTAAGTCTCATGTTCTTAACCATTTTTTTCCCTCTCTTTAATCTTACTTTTATTTGTCCACATAGTGGTACATGATCACTATTACAGTTCAGCACCAGGCATTGTCTTTACATTAATTAAAGCATTTCTAAATCTTTTATTAATTAGTATGTAGTCAATTTGGTTGCGTATTTTCTTATCAGGGCTTATCCATGTGTACAGTCGTCTTTTATGGTGTTTAAACCATGTGTTTCCAATTATCATCTCATTGATATTTGCCCATTCTATTAGCATTTCCCCTCTTTCATTTCTTGTACCTAAACCATAATTCCCCACTACATCCTCCATTTTTCCCTTTCCTACTTTTGCATTAAAATCACCAAGTATTATTTTTATTTCTTGTGATCCAATTTGAGCCATCGCCATTTCTATTTCGTCGTAAAAGTGTTGTATTTCTTCATCACTACTGCTTGCTGTTGGTGCATATACTTGTATAATATTTATGTCTATTGGTTTGCCTTTGATTTTTACCATAATAACTCTATCTGAAATACACCAGTATCCATTAATTGACTTGGCTGTTTTTTCGTCTAATATTATTCCTACACCTTTTTCATGTGTTTTCCCTCCAGAATAAATTATTGTGTGATTGTCAGCTATAATTTTGCCCGATCCCTTCCATCTCATCTCACTAACGCCTAGTATATTCATTTTCATGCTATCCATCTCTCTTAGAACATTGGTCAACTTTCCTAGCTCATTTAATGTCCTAACATTCCATGTTCCTACTCTAAATTTATTTATTTTAGTTATGATTTTGCCATCAGTAGCTGGATGACGGTCTGGTGTCACCTGTGGCTCATGACTGTCCCTACCGGACGAGGATGCCCTAAGACAGCCATTAACGTCCTTCACTAACTTTGATTTATGTTTTGCCATGAAGTCTTGGGAAGATAATGTGGTGGTTTCCCCTTGCCTTCCACATTCACACGGTGGTCTTTTAACTCTGCCTTTGACAGCCATTTCCGACTGTAAGGACAAGTGAGTGCCCTGCCCTGCTCAGGTGCAGAGTTGTCCACTTATTCCGGTGGATACTCGGTCCCCAGAGCTGTGTTAGCCACACCGTGGTGTGTTTCCATCCTCTACCACGGGGAGGTGCAGTTGGGATTTTCCCTTCATAAAGTTATGGTCTCTGACCAAAACTCTCCAGTACTTTTAGAGGACTAAACTAACATGTTTACTATGACATAAAAATCTTCTCTTTTATTTTCCACTCATTTTCATTGTAACTGACTTCTTAATTGTAAGTAAGATTTTTCATCTTGCAAAGGGCTGTTTTATTTCCACGTCTATTCTTCTTCTAATCTCTACAAGCCAACTTCCAGTTTTTGTTTTGTTTTGTGCTTTCGCTCACTCTGAACTCAAGCGTTGCCCATACACTACTACTATTTAGTGTGCATTAGACTTATTTAGACGCTGCGCGCGTGCACACACCCACACCTATATATATATATATATATATATATATATATATATGTGTGTGTGTGTGTGTGTGCGCGCACGAGTGTATGTGTATATGTATGTATATATATATATATCACTCGAACACCAGAGTTGTGGATCAGCTCAGTTTTCTTGTCTCGACCATGCCACGTGGTCAGACCATCCAGGTATTTATTTCACTGACTTCCCCTTGTTCTCTTCCCCTCAATCTTGCCAGTTGTCACCAATTTCTCCAATTTATTTCTTCTCATAACATGCCCAAACATTTTTTACTGTCTACGTCTAATTTCTCTAATCAGTTTACGATTTTCATTTGTTTCTTGTAAAAATATGAATAAAATTTGGTGGAACTGCGGTAAAGCTGTGAAAATGTAAACAATATAAAATAACACAAAGTAATGCAGCTTTACATAACAGAATTACAACACATACAGGACATTGCGGTGACTAGCATTCATCAGCAAACAAATCAGGATGATAGTTGAAGATTTATTGCAACCAAAGTTCATTCTGGGGATGGCTTCTGATTGATATCCAACTTTGACACTAACGATAAATGGGAAAATAATAAAATCAGAAATGGTGTATTCAAAATCAAAAATCTTAGACTATTCATTGTCATCACTATCTCGTCCCTGTGATGAAGCTTGGCGGTACTGGTCTCCAGCAATTTATGTTGTGTAATCTGCTAGATAGCCGGTCTCTCTGGCCGAAGGGTTACAACACTTTCTCCGTACTCCCGTTTATCACGCAGAGCTGGAAGCGGTTCGACCCCCGCTGGTGACTTGCGGGATAACTGAGCCGGCCGCTCAGAAAGCAATGACAAACTACTGAGCGTAATCTTGCCAAGAAATCAACAGACAGCTGAAAGATGCTGCTGTTGACAGCGATGTCTTGTAAAGGAAATGCGAATTTAAAAAAAACAACAACAATCTGCTAGATTGTATTTTTCCTGATCAGATGTTTGTCCATTTATATTGTTGATATCGTCAGCTTTTCCCTTCATCATGGCTGTAAGTAGATTGTCCTGCCATTTAATATGGCCTGAGTAATCTGTCTTTCTCATGTTTATTTCCCTTAACAGTAAGCAGTGCCGTATATTTATAAAATCAAATCTCATGGCTTAGTCATCACCATTAGCAGGTGCCTTGCCAGCTGGCATGGGTTTTATTGTCTCTCCACAGATCTCAGACCTGGGTGTCCTGGATCAACTGATGATATTTGCCCATTGACTGTCTCTATCCAGGTTGGTGTCTTTAGAATAATATGTTCTAATTGTGCTGCTGCCTTCTGTTATTACATGTAATTTCCAAGTACATATGCGCTGTATTACATTAGTTTCATTGTCATGAGGCTTATCACTTAGCCAAAACTTTTATTTTAATCACAACAAAACAAAGAAAGATACATTTTCAAATATATGTGCACCTCATTAATATTTATTTATTATTGTCATAAAGTATTTCATTTGTTTTTAATTTACAATTCACATACATTTATGCTTCAACAGTAATTTTTATGAAACATGCATTTAAAAGAAATCATGTTTTATTGTTAACAGTAAAGTCACATAATGATCAACAGACATAACAATACCAGTAATGTTAAATAAATATTTCACTTCATGGTGTACATCCATTAATTGTTGACATGTATTTAAAAGAAATATTTTTTAATGTTTTATTATTAACAATAAATTCATGAAACAAAATAATCTTCCTACCAACTTTATGCTACCAATGCCAAACATGGACAATGACAGAAAAAGAGAAAAGAAAAATTACAATTGAAATGAGATTCTGAGAAAAATACTCAATGTATCAAAGAGAGAGAAAATCAGAAATGATTAAATCAGGACTAAAGTAGAGGTTATAGAAGTGCTAGATTTCATTAGAAACAGCAAGTTAAATGGTTTGGCCATGTAACTATGCTACCAACTAACAGTATACCACAACAAACAATGATGTACAAACCAAATGGAATCAGAAGAAGAGGCTGACCTTATAATTGATGGACAGAGGGATTAACAGAGTCCATGGGAATCTTTATTTACGGAGCACATAAACGAGCACTCTCATGATGTTTATGCTTCACCTCGACACTGCAAGGTACAAGAGAATTGAGATGAGACGAGATGAGATGAATTAAACCATCAGCAGATATAATAATGCCATTCACATTAAATAATTTTATAATTTCATGGTGTACATAGATTAATCATTGACAGGAAGGGTCTCTATGATAGGAAGTGGCCAATCTGATTGCCTTGTATGCTAAAGGTTTTGGATGTTTCCCTCCATCATTTATATTGTGCAATCCAAATATAATCCCATGGTCTTCAGTTTCTGAGATAGACGGCGCTTGACCCATTCACCAGGATCATTGAATTTCTAAAGAACATTTACTGCAATTGTGTTTAATACATGCAAAACACTTGCGAAAATCTTTAAAAGCAAACGGTATTAAATTTTGCCACACACGACAGCATTTACAGCAATCAAGCACATCAATGTATAGTTCAGGAGATGGATCAAAGGGCAATGGCCTAACAGGAATCACGTCTATTGCTGATGTTACAAAGTCTACGGTAGATTTAAACAACAGTTTGTCTTTCAACAACCATGGTAGAGGTAACGTGTTGACACGGTTCTCACGGCTAGGGGCTGTTCCCACAGCAGATGATACTTCCAAAAAAGCCAGCCTGAATAGGGACAATGGCTGTGAAGACATCTCACCAAGCAGATCCAAACACTGTGTATGGTTTTTCTTTTCCAGATATGAACTAACAGTTTTGTTATGCGTTAGTGAAGTCAGATCAGATTTTGTAAGCCACATGATGTCAACAAAATGACGAGCCAAGGATGCATTACCACTTATCAGTGCTGTACATAAAGGTGATATATCAAATGTTGGATCAGCAGGTGAGAAGTAGTTAAAGTATTCATCTGACCGTGCAGTTTTGGGGCCTGTTCCATTTGTTATAAATTTACAAATAGTGTCACTGTCATTACAAAGTAAAATTCTATGAAACATGTTCGGTTGTAAATAAGACAAACTAGGAGAGGAAAATTGCTAGGAAAATTGCTAGGCAGGTTGTTATATCTTTGTTATCAATATCCATGGGCTGGAAGTATGACATGGCGGTCTTTGTCCTATCTCTTTTATTGACTGCATTAATATCAGCTCCTGCATCCAGTAGAATCTGTACAGCCTCTTTGCTGTATCTGCTTGCAGCCAACATTAATGGTGACAGGCCATCATCATTTTGCAAGTTAACGTCACAGCCTGCATTAATTAAAGTGGTTATAATGTCATAAGGCCTGTAGTCATATTCATCATTATTGATTCTGTTTATTGCGTGCAGCAAGGCTGTATTGCCATTGTTATCTGTCATATTCATATCGGGGTTGTGATCTATCACCCCCTTGACCACAGCTGCATTGCTGTATCTTGCTGCTTGAATTAAAACTGTCAATCCTTCACTGGTTTTTGAGTTGATGAAATGTTTGTCTTTAGCACATCTGATTAAAAATTCAGCATTGATATCACAACCTTCATAGACAGAATAGGAAAAAGCTGTATCACCTTTGTTGTCTCTCCAGTTAATGTGAGCCCCGTAGTCTAATAGTAACTGAAGCAGATCTGTACTGTTGTTGGTTAAAGCTGCAAGCATTAATGGCGATGTGTCACCACAAATATTAGAAGCCCCATTTTCAAGCAGTACTTTAACTACCTGTACCTTAGATTCATCGCACGTATCATCGTTACCAAGAACCAGAAAAAGGGGAGTGTAGCCACCACGTCTTTCTACTAGCTTATTTACATCTGCTCCTTTCTGAATTAGAAATGAGGCAATTTCTCTGTCTACGGACTCCACTAACAATTCTTCCCAACAAGGATACTCACCGGTAAGGTCAAATACAACATCAATAATATAGCTAATGAATTCAATATTTCCTCTTACTGATGACAGTAACAAATCCCGATGATGTTTACAAATATATTGTTCAGTTTCTTGTCTGTAATTCACAATCAGGAAGTTAATGCTGGCCACACTATGATGATATCTAAGATTGTATACAGCATTCGGGGCGTCAAATTTTGCACCATGCTTCAGTAGAAGTTTAACGCAGTCTGTGTGGCCATGAACAAGGGCCCAGTCAACTGCTGTGTACCACAGTACTTTATCATTAATGTTGGCTCCAAATCTTAACATCACTTCAATCATGTGATAATGACCACCTTCTGCTGCGATAAATAACGGGGGATACCCTAACTTCCAATCTTTCTTGCACAGATCAGCACCATGCTGGCAGAGCAACTCAACCAGAGGATAACTGCCAGCTGTAGTTGCCACATTCAGAGGGAAAACTGATGGTCCACCATTCACATTCGCTCCTAATTCCAAGAGTCGTTTGATCATTGCAATGTGATCTTTGGTAATCTGGCTAAATTCACGATGAAAAAAGTTTGTGTAGGCATTACTGACCATCCTGGTCTTAACTTGTTCATCTAAATCTACACAGTCAAAAAATACATCCAGAAATTTCACATTGCAAGCTTGGACTGCAGTGTCTAGCGGTGTTTTAACACTTTCATAAATTGTATATTTGTTTGCTCTCCTCCACACAGCATCAGAAATGAGTTCCCTACTTGACTGTTGCATGCTCTCTGCTGCATTCATGCCTGTGTTGAGTTCCGTCGTCTCAGAAACAGGCCTTCCTTCTTGTGTCGGACACTCTTCTGTTGATTGGATCCTATCTGCAGCAGCAAGTCTTGACATCTCCTGAAATGTAAGAAAAATAACTTCAACAATGGAAATATTCATAAAGCTAATATGATTAAATGTAATACCGTATTTTACGGACTATAAGACGCTACAGACTATAAGACGCACCTTAATTTTTAAGCAATTTTTTTAAAACAATAACATTATATTATTATATTATATTAATTTCGAGTATAAGATGCACGTGAATTTTGGAGGCCATTTTTTGAAGAAAAAAGTGCGTCTTATACTCTGTAAAATATGGTAAACATTAGTCTGGCATGTTCTGGGATTCTTTCTAAATTCACACAAAATATTAAAAGGGTTGCACAAAAAGTAATATTGTATGCGTTTTCTTTTACCAAAAATGCTGCGACACTGATGTGTTTTCATATACATGTGCACAAATGCAGTCACCAGCAGAGATAGTGCCACTGTAATAGTTTACACAAATGGCAGTTATTAACAATAACTTGCCTAACAATGAATTCTTGGTCATGGAGAAAGAAAGAATAATTTATAATTTTGTTTTTTTGATGTTATGCATTCGATAGCAAAATTTTGCTTTGCCATTTGATATGAAATAGTAGGTGAAAGAAGCTAGGTAAAGTTCAGAGTTGTAGTTTCAGGAAGTGAAGAGACCAAGTTGCATGAATGGCCATGTTCGAGGCATCGTGTCACAACAATCCTAAACATGAGTGTATAGGTGTCATGATTCATCTGAATGATCACATAATGAGACAGCAATTGCCCTGTTTATCTGGCAGAGGGTAAAGTCTGCGTCGGTAACTTACGGGGTATGTAAGGTCTGATAACAATAAGGATTAGAAGGTATGCACACAATGGGTTCTTCAACATAATACAGCTGACCAATGGCAAACTACATGTTCTGACCATTTGAAGCATTTTGATGCCAATGTGAAGCCTTTTTGTTCTGGATCTTCACAGGTGATGAAAACTAGGAGCACCATAAAAGTGGAGGGGGATTTTCAGATGAAAGCATGTGTAAATTAAGAATCCAGTTATGTTTTGCCTGGTGACGGTGACTAGGAATCTATGTCATACTAAGGGAGAAGGATACTTTCAAGTAATGGGTTAATCTTACTAGTTAAATGTCATTGCTTTCATGTGCAATGCTTTTCAGTATCTCCATGACAGACATGATGTCACAGCATTTATAATCATGGGTTTGTAATTAATGACCCCTGGGAAGGTTAACCCAGTCAACAAATGCCCCCAGAAGTCGGATGTGTCAGCCTAATGGCGCAAGAACGCAGCCCTGCTGTAAACAGACACAACGCAATCCAACCATCTATCATGTGCTATGTCGGAAAATGTGGGCAGTCATGACTTGCCATTTCACTCCATCACCAGAGTCATGGATCAGCCCAGTGTTCCTATCTTGACCATGCTATGTGGCTAAACCATCCAGGCATTTACTTCTCAGTCTTCCCCTTGGTCTGTTCCTTTGATCTTGCCAGTTGTCACCAGTTCTCCAATTCATTTCTTCTTATAACATGTCCAAAACATTTTGAGTGTCTACGTCTAATTTCTCTAATCAATTTACGATTTTCATTTGATTCCTGCAGTACTTGGTCATTGGTTTTTCTGTCTGTCCATGGTGTTCTTTGCAATCTCCTCAGAAACCACATTGCCACAGCCATCAGATGTTTTTCAGCTTGACTGCTCATTGTCCAAGCTTCACATCCATACAAAGTACAGGCTCTTTCCGGATGAAGGCAGAAGATTAATGACCTGTTAAAATCCACTCTTATAGATTTGCCAAGGTGCCAGGGGCACATTTTAGATGTGAAGATCATTGCGCAGTCATTCTAATGAGTCATATACCAGCGTTATTACTGAGAAGCATGAGCAGAGTAAGAAACAAGATTAAATTAGAAATGAACAATGATATGAAGAGTGAAAGGGCACAAACAATGTTGTTTACGTTCTCAGGACAATGTTATAAAGAGCTATACAATTAAAAGTTCTATATTTTTGCTTCATAGACCTGATTAAGATCAGTATAACAGTGCTGGAGACTAATGTGATGTGGTGTAAACAGAGCAAATGAGAAGTCATGGCTGTAGCTTCTGGAAATCCCACTTTATTAGTTCATTACAGTTGACATTATCAAATATAAATTGACTCTCGCTCTAGATGTTGACATCACGTCTTGCCATCAAAAGCTATAGTTGGTAACTAACTTGTTCTCTACCCTCACGTCACATCGTGACATCCCCTAGTTACCTCCAAGCGGGGTGCTCACCCGCGCATTGTTGAATACTAGACCCCCATTGCACACCAAATCCCGATCCCCCATCAGAGAGACTCTGTTATACCAGTTTTCAAAAATGAGTTAGCTGCATATTCCTTACAGGATGTCACAATCAACCCGAGCATTTTTTGGGTGTTTGCAATTTCATGGCAAGTTTATGTTTAGTAGTTTGCCACTGCTTTCTGAGCGACTAGCACTCATGCCATTGTATGGAAACCAACGCATGGTGGTCTGCTGTCAAATCGCCCGCAGCTGTGTTTCAAGCGCGGTATCCAGGATTAGGAATTGCATCCATGACCACCCTCACCACAGAGCCGATACAGTTAAAATGTGAAGATAAAATGTGAAGATGTTCTACAACAGTTAAATACTGGTGGCAAAGATTTGAGAAAACAATGTGACATTATCAGCAGCTGTAAGAACAAACTAACAACCAATTTCATCAGGAACATTTGAGTGAATAAAGATGGGTGATGTGTACTGTCCCCCAATTTGTTTTCATTACAAGTGAGCATATAATGAGATCAGAGCTGTGGTGGTGTAGTGACTAGCACTCTTGCCTGCCAGCCCAGTGGTCATGGGTTCAAATTTGATCTATGCTCCAAGGTCAATGTCACCTAAACTGAATACCAGAAAGTCTTAGGAAGTAAAGGCAGCATTCATTATATTGACCACCATCACCTCTCGAGTGCAGATTGGTCTATAAAAATATGTGACTACCATCATATGTCCCACTTCTCAAGGCGAGTGAAAAAGGACCCTTACATATTTACTGATATAATGAGATCTATAGAAAAATATGTGACAGATTGGCTTACTAAAGCTTTCATCTGCAGTGTTTTTTTAGGACAGATAAAATGTCACAATGAAAGCAATAGATGTTAAAATGTGACAGACAAGATGTCAAAGGGAAATGGCATTTGTGGGTGCATTTCTGATGACCTACTGGACATTTTGAGGGAGGCTAAGTCACAAAGACAACTATTATAAACATCAGAAAGAAGCAGCCATCATTTTTTGCCACATTATGAGAAAACAAAACACTGGAAATGTGACAACCAGAAAGATTTGAGGAAAGAGAGATATAGGAGACAGTGAAAGAAAATCCTTGACAGCCTTGCGTCATGTCACTGAAGGGAGTCAGCACATGAATTGATCCATGCTGTCAGAGATCACAATTTGTGGAGAGGCATGATTGCCCACATCAGCTGGCGAAGCACTGGATGATTTATAGCTTGCCAAAGTAACCATCTACTTTAGATATGATGATCATTGCACAGTAAGTCTTCTCAACCATGTGTCAAAGTTGTTACTTATTGAGAATCATCATGTGAAGAATTAGAAACAAGATAGACCAGAAATTAGATATGTACACTAGATTTGTAGAGGAGAAGGGCACAAAAAATATCATATAAATTATTTGGACAATTTGGCAACTGGTCTAGATCAAAGCTCTGACAGGCAGACAGATCCGGCAGCTACTGCAGGTTGTCGTGTCCCAGCTACATTGGTGTTATCTTTCCTCTGGAGTAAACTAAGCAGGCAGAGAGAGAGAGAGGTCATGCTGCATGGACAACACATGGTCTTTAAAATTCAGCCCTGACTTTGTACTACAAAGAGCACATTATATCTTTGAATAGCACAAAGCCAGGGCTGAATCGTAGAGACCATGTGTTGCCCATGCAGCATTATCCCTCTGACTGCTTAGTGATGGTGGACACTATCATGAATGCTGCCTTTATTTCCTAAAACTCCCCTCTGCCATGTGTCCACCTTGACAAGGTAGAGGGGCTTGTGCATTCCAGTGACCCCAAGAGCTATGCTGACGGTAGCACAGCTACTGGTAGGGTCACCCATGTCAGACAGGTCAAGGGAGAGGAACCAGACGAAGAGACACACAAACCTGCTGCCTTGTAGGTAGACTGGGGGCGGTCAAAGGATAGGGAAAGCACTCCTAAAAATGCTTGTCGAAATCTGATGTACTGAGCCACAGGCTTGACAAAGCAGTGCAACGTAACTTAATCAATTCATGATGCCACAGATGAAAATTAATCGTTATGGTGCTAATCCCGTGAAGTCCCATCAGGCGGTGATAGTGCCGGGCCCCCTGCCTCGAGGGATCTACCCATGACTATTGGTGGTCACCTTCCCCTGTGCTGTGGAGTCAAGGCACAGAGGAGTAGGTTAAGAGCTATTGACTAAACACCCTGGACACTCAACATACTACAGTGGAATGCCGAAGGAGTTTATAACAAGAAAGTCTCCCTAAGAAAGCATCTTCATAAAGTCTCCCTAAGAAAGCATCTTCATAAAGATAGAATACATGTGGCATACATTCAAGAGACACACCTCAACGCCAATCGCAAATTCTCAGTCAGAGGATATCAGGCCACACGTTTCGACCGCGAAGGACACAAAGGAGGGTTCTAATTTAAAAATTAACTCGCATGTCCTTCACGGGACGTATTAGTCAACCCCAGCATTTTCGCTGTTCGTGATTCCTGGGCAAATTTTACGTTCAGTAGTTTGCCATTGCTTTCTGAATGACCAGCTCCTATACCTCTTTCGAAAAAACCAGCACCGCTGTGTTTCGAACCCGGGTATACGGGCTCACAAACCGCGTTTGCAAGCCCTTAGCCACAGAGACCGATTTCTAATACTTACACGAAGACATGAGACCGGAGTTCTAATACTTACACGAAGACACGAGACCGGAGTTCTAATACTTACACGAAATACAATACCTTGCAGCGAAGTATCTGCAAACGGAAATTATAGATGTTGATATAATGATAAAGGACGTGAAAATAAGAATTTACAATCTGTATAGCCCAGCAGATAAGGACTTTACACTCAAACATGAAAATAACTGACACAAACTGCATTATTGCCGGGGACTCAGAAAGATGGGGATACCCCGATACTGACAAAAGAGGAGATGAAGTGGAGGACTGGGAAATAGACTCAAATCTCCATCTGCTCAACAAAGCGGATGACACACCAAGCTTCTATTCCAGAAGACGGTTTACCACTTCTACTTCAGACTTAGCTTTCTGCACAGGAGACATCCTCCACAAAATTGATCGCCATGTGCTTGACCAATTAGCAGGTAGTGACCACAGACCAATCAAGCTTGTAATGAATATGGAGTATGTTGCACAGAAGCAAAAGCCTTTGCCCCGCTGGAATTACAAACGAGCAGATTGGGACAGATGGAAAAAAAACTATGGAAACTAGTGAAAGTCATGAAAAATGAAGGACCTAGAAACAAACAAATAACAATTAAACAAGGAAATGCCTTGCTTACAGGGAAAAAGGCTGCAAATGCACTAATGGAACACTATGCCAGTGCAAACCACATTGATATTACAATCGAACAGAAGAAAGCAATCAAAGATAAATAGATACATCATAGTAATACAGAGATAGCAGCAGAATATATGATGGTAAATCTAACAATGAAAGAAATGGAACAGGCAATGAATACCCTAAAAAAAGAAGTAGTCACCAGGAAAGGATGGAATCACAAATGAAATGCAAATAGGACTAGGCACTAATGCGAAAAAGAAACTATTAGCAGTTCTAAATTGCAGCTGGAAGAAAGGAATAGTCCCACAGGCATGGAAGGAAGTTATACTAATACCAGTCCCAAAGAAAGGAAAAGACCTGAAAGAACCAAATGGCTATCAACCTATCAGTCTTGTTAGCTGTGTAGGAAAATTAATGGAACACATTATCAATGGCAGGCTAACATGGCATCTGGAATAAAACCAACTCTTAACACCAAACCAAGCAGGATTCAGAAAGTACAGATCTACTGAAGATCAAATATAACCTATATAGCTTAGGAAATAATAGAGGATGCCTTCCAAGAGAAAAAGCACACACTAGCGGTCTGGATAGATTTAGAAAAAGCATTTGATAAAGTATGGAAGGAAGGACTGAAAGTAAAACTGCAAAAAATGCATGTTTGTGGGAACATGTACAAATGGATCAGCCACTACCTTGAGAACAGAACTGCCAGGACAAAAGTACAAGGACAAACCAGCAAAATGATGCTGTTGGAGCAAGGTGTCCCCCTAAGGAGGAGTTCTTTCACCAACAATATTCCTAGCACATATGACATAACGGAAAATTTTCCAGCCAGAGTACACACATCATCCTTTGCAGATGACTTAGCAACCTGGACATCTGAAGGATATATTAGTACAGCTAACAGCAGAATACAGCAAGCCTTATTAGTGCTAGAGGACTGGTCAAAATCATGGCTAGTGAAGATAAGTGAGGAGAAAACAACATGCACAGTGTTCCTCTCAAATAAAACTCAGCAACCTAAGCTGGTATTGAATGGAAAAATATTGCACCATGAAGAAAATCCAAACTATCTAGGAGTCACCTTTGATCGTCGCCTGACATGGAAGACACAGGTTGAGAAAAATCGAACAAGAGCAAGGCAAAGAATGGCAATCATGAAAAAGCTTCCTGGTACAACATGGGGAGCAGATGAGAAAGTTCTCAAGAAGTTATATACTGGACGGATGAGGCCAGTACTGGAATATAGCATTGCAGCTTGGGCAACAGCAGCTAAGTCAAACTTTAACAAAATAAGTAGAGTCCAAAATCAAGGAATGCGAATCATAACTGGAAGCCTGAAGACAACACCTATTAATGAACTAGAAAAGATCACTTGTTTACAACCAATGCAGGATAGAAGAGATAGCAGAACCCAGCAACAAGCAGAAAATTTTAGAAGACTGAAAGGCCACCCTATGTATAACAGGTTTAATGGCTTTGGAAAGGGAAGACTGAAGCGTAGCAACTTTGTAGAAACTGCAAAACGAAAGATTAGGGCAGATCCCATACTTAACATATCAACAGTCAAACCCATTTACAATGCACACAAGTTCCCAGCTTGGAGACAGCAGCAACTGCCTGAGATGATAGAAAACATTCCTGGTATTGAGAAAAAGAACACTCAGAATGAAACCAAAAGAAGAAAAATAACCCTAAACTACATAAAAGAACATTACCCAAGCAGCAATTTAACCATGCACATACAGATGGATCAGCTAAAAATTCAATAGAAAATGGATGAGGAGGAATTCTACATTTAAAAATTGGAGTGAAAAGAAAAGTCAGTGGCAACTGGAAAATTTTCAAGTAACTTCAAAGCGGAGGTAGAGGCTTTGAAAACTGCAGCAGAAATGCTCTTGATGGAGGAAAATAAAGAGAAGCAAATAGCTATCTTCACAGATGCAAAGTCAGCTGTCTCAATACTGAAGAGCAAAAACAGCACAGAAATAGCTGACCTAAGAGCAGCACTCCATGGTCTATGCCAGAAATCCTAAAAAGCTGTAATACAGTGGATCCCATCACATTGCAGAATACCTGGAAATGAAGAGGCTGACATACTGGCAAAAAAGGACGGACGGCCACCACAGTCTGACATAGACATAACCTACAATTAGACAAAGAGGTTTATAAAAAGCACTTATAGAACCAAATGGGAATCAGAGCATCCAGGCCACCAGAAGGATTATGCATATTACAAGCTCGTCCGAAGAGACCAAGTAGCAATCTTCAGACTCCGCACAGGACATAACAGGCTGAAATATCACTTGTTCAATAAACTAAAGATAGGAGATACCTGTCACGAATTGGCAGCCTTTACTTCCCAGAACAATTTTCGGTTCACTGTTGATGGGCCATGTAGAGGATCAACAGACGAACAAAACCGTTTTCTCTATATTCAAGGCTATACTGTCTTGACGTAAGCTTGCAAAACTTGCAAGTAAACAAACCACCAGGAATGGCTTTCTATTTGGGAAGTTAATTTGACACCAGTACCGGTCACCCCCAGAGGCTATCAATCCAGCCAGACGGGAGGGCAGACTCAGGGGACTGAATAGTAATTAAAACCAACTAGCCATGACGTAAGCTTGCAGATGGCAAGTAAAATGGGATACTTGAGACGGACACAACTAGATAATTTAAATTAGTCTACACCTTAGAAAACTGCTGACCCAGACGGGCTATGACACCACACAGACGCATTGGCACCTTCTTGCCCAGGTATACCCAGACTGAATCAACAATGAACTGGGCCAGTGAGTGAAATAAAACCACCCAGGCGTGAACAACATTGACACAGGGAGAGATAATGGCCCCAGGGCGGTAAACAAGCCCCGTCCACTCGGACTGGCAGACTCTGCAAGGTGTGAAATCACTGATAAGACTCAGTGGGCTAATAATGGTCAGACCCACAGGTGTGAAGGCTAGTGTGCCTGCAGAAAGAATTTTATGACTGGACAGACTTGGAGTTAATTGCAATTAACGTCAGGAGGAGATAAGAAGAATTTAGGAATGGAATTCCTGGGAGATAAGTGTCTACTGCTAGGCTAGGTATAAAAACCCACGATAGACCTTTTCCTTTTAGATTAAGTCTGACTTCAGAACAGGTAGGAACTATCTCAATGTCTGTAGTCATATGCATGAATATTATGTTGGCTTCTAGGAATTATTTCTTAGTAACTAGTCCCTTAGTAAGTCTCTTAGTTTCTTAGATGGATGGACCGATTTTCAGTCTATATCTGATCTAGGTTATTGCAAGAACTATCATTGTCATAGGTTACTTGAGTGTTCTTTCTGAGTTCTGTGTTCAATATAATTGTGCTGTAAGTGCTACTCTTCTGAGAAGTAGAAACTTATGGAAGGCAGGTCTTGTCTAGATATACTTGAGGTGTCGTAGCAGATGCTTGCCATCTCTTTCTAAACTAGACTAGTCCTTTTTGGTGTGTGCATTTGTTGTACAGAATATAGTCAACTGACTATTTATTTAATTCTTACAACAGCAGTAACTAACTAGTGCATTATGCTATGATGTTAAAGTATCATAATATGTCTAGTTTAATCAATATGTTTATGTGTATTGGATGTTTGATATATTGATTTGTCATATGCAAGCCTATCAATATGAAGTGTTATATTATGGTGTGCGCATTGGCACACTAACCATCGATTGTCTGTGCATTGGCACATTGGCCAATGATTGTGTTGGAAGCAGAAGTGTAATGGTACAGACATTACCCACAATTGGTAGTATAGGGTATATGGTGCTAAACTTTCTCAGTGTATTGTGGGCGTGCATCCACGGTAATGCATAGAAACCTGGCACAGCTACTAGTCACGGCTTGCAAGCCCGGATGATCAGGCATTGTTATAATACCCTTACCGACCCTGTGAGCTGCTAAACTAACATTGGACGGAGCGGCTGTACGACACAGAATTTCTGTATTAGCGACATGGACATGGAGCGGCAGAAATGTAATCATTACAGGCGTGTGAGACAATTGAAAAGCTCGTCCCAGACTAAAGCCAGTAGGGAGAAGGAGGATGGTGAACACAGTAGAGCTGGAAGATAAACTTGGCCAGACTGGTCATTGTATATGTTTGTGTTATGATATGTTTTAATTAGGATTGTGCTGATGTAGAACTGATATAACACATTCTTGACTTTCTTTCAAGCTCTCACAAGGAGCACCTATGTTATAGATCTCAGGACTAGAGACTACTGACTAGGTAGAGCCAGGACTGGCAGACGTCAGAAGACCGGCAAGCTGTTTTCTTTTGTTGAGTCTACTGGAGAGTGGGGATCTGGACCACAGTTCCAGATAGATGAAGTAACAAGTAAAGTTACGTAATGTTTCTCATCACAATATGTTATATGATTTTATCATCCTCATATTGACAATCATCCGATGTCTATTGTTATGATTAGCAAATAAATGTTGTAGTATTGTAACTCATAGTTCTGTCGTTATATTTTAATTCCAATTGTGCATACGTGTTGTGTGTGTACATTGGTGGGGGTTCACTTACACACCAATGAAGGGAGCAGTCAGGGAGAAAAACCTGTACTGGAATAGTTGTCTTTACACTTTAATTCAGACGTTAAAATTTATTCTAACTAACCTTCTCCTTCCCATCCTTGGCGAATATTCAGCACAGTTCATTTCAATTTTGTAACGAGCCACTAGGAACTGTACGTTGGCTATTCAAGGGCTTAATCTGTAGTTCAGCCATATAGATTTTGTCCCTAGTCAGTTTCTGACTATCTGGGGTTGCTCGCCAGTGAATAATACATTCATCTAGCCGGTGGGGCACCCCGACTTCTGACAGATTGGGCCTCTCGTACGGTATTTGAATTCGGACTTCTCGCTTTCAATAGACTCCGGTACTAGACCCTAGACATACGATTTTTAAAAGTTAACTCTTGTAATCTTCAATCATCAAAATAGACTATCATCAAATGTAGCTACTTTTAGTTGAGGAAGTTTCAGAGTACATATATAACTTTTCAAAAGTATAACAGATAAGAACTTATGAGAAAACTACCATCATCTATCATTTAGTGTTATCATTAATCATTTATTGATAATTGAACACTTTAATCATATTTACATTGATGTGTTTGATGATTTAACTGCTTGACTGATTTGCAATTTTATGCTAATATATGCCATGTTCATTTTGACATGTATGCAGTGTATTTTAATGTTTATTTAGGTAAATATTACTGTTGATTACTGTGTAGTATATCTCTCACACTTACTTCACTGCTGTCGCCAGGTACTACTTGAATATTATTTTCAGTTGTCTTTCACTGCTGAGGCTAAACTATACACATTGGATAGCGTAGACTGTCAGTAGTTAACTCTTGTCTTTCTAGCTTAGATCTGATTTTTGATATATACATAGGAGCTAACCTGAATATAGTCATTAGCAATTATGTTCTTGCTTTACCGGAATCTTGAAGAGGATCTGAAGGCGCGCGCAGATTTCTCAGAGACCGCGAGAGGGTGGGGCATAAGAGAAGGCTTAAAGGGAGAGCAACTAGAAACATATATCATAGCAGAGTTAGAATGGTGGGACCAAGAAGAAGACATTATGTTTAAAGAAAATGATGAGTTCTTTGAAGCACAAGAGCGTAGCAAAACTGAAGGAGTAAAGATGGAGAAAACGCATATGGAAGCAGTCAATGCGGAGAAGCTAACCTTTCTAGCGGAACATAAGGTAGGAGATATGGATGCTCACCCAACCAGGAAGGAAGGGACATCTTTGCCAACCACCGCGGAATCAGAGTTAGTGGACCGGGAACTACAGGTTCTCATTCGACCCAGTCCTAAACGGAAAAGAGGGAAGAAAAAACGTGCCAAGGGCACTTCAAACAGTCACAAACGTGATAACTGTTTGCACCACGGCAATAGTCGTTTGATAGTAGAGGACCTTCAGGAAAACCACTTGACTGCTACGAGAAATGAATCTCGAGAGAAAGAGGAACTGAAGACAACCTTTAATGAGGTCGCAGGCGGAGACCTAGCCGATTCTCACATTCCCTTCTGGTCACAGAATCACGAAGTGGAATTACATCTGACTGAAATAGGGAGGTAAGAAGGAACAGAATCCCAGGTGAATTTCACTGCTGCAACGCGGGAAGAGTCACTAATTATCAGTTCAGATAATTTACCTAGTAACAGTTACCCAGAGGACAACTGTTTGCACTACGGTTTGCCAGCACAAGACTCCCAGGAATCTCATTTTACTTCAACGAGAGGTGAAACTCAAGAGGAAGATGACCTGAGGACATCTTTTAAGGAGGTCGGAGATCGAAAGGTAACCGACTTTATTATTCCCTTCAGCCCAGACGAGGAAGAAGTGGGATTAAATTTGACTGACAGTGGGATGAAGGATGACCCGGAACCCCTTGTGATCTTTGAGGCTGCAGCTCAGGAAAAGACACTAGACATCAGTTCAAATGATTTACGTAGTGTGATGGATTGTTTAGACACCAGCCCATCACAGGATTTACCTCAACTGGACTTAGCCCATGAAAGCAGGACCAGAGAGGAACATCCAGACAAGGAAACATTTCCAGTTGTTATCTCGGAGCATACCAGTTCGGAGACTCAGGAAACACCGGGAATTGTCATGAGCCAGAATATGGACTCTGATATTGTGCAGACATTGTCTGTAGTTGCTAAAGAAGAAAATTCTTTGCACAAGATGGAGGAAGAAACGCCTATCATCTCATTAGCTGAAGTTATCAGGAAATTCCAGCAACAGGAACCTGAAGTAACAGAAGTCAAGAGTGGTTTGGAATCAACACTCTTAGGACTCAATGTACCCTTCAGTCAGGTCGATTTGATAGGAGTAGATCAGCTATTTGTGGATACTTTATTCAAAAGTAACACCACTTTATCGCCCTGGAGTAACTATGTTATTTCTCAAGGCAGGACAACTTGGCACACTAAATTTCCAATTTCTAGCACGGTTTGTACAAGAAACTCTAATGCAGAGAAACTCAGCCCATTAACTGAATATCAGGGGAAGAAACCGCGACACCGAGGAGGGAAGATTGTTACGCCCAACTTTGAAGGAGGAAAGCGCCAGTTGAATTTACATCATGGGACCATGATGTGTAACATTATTCCTTTCAAAAGGAAGCTATTGATGGATCAGTTAAAAATCTATAAAGGACGGAGGAAAATCACGGAGACAAGCTTTGCTGGGGCCAGCTTATGCGAGACTTCACTACGGGAACATCCTCGGCTGAAAGGATTAAATCACGTGAGGGAGTGGACTAAGACCGTTGGCCAGAGGCGCCGAAGAATCCCGTTGATTGTGATCTTTCCCAGAAGGGTAAAATTACAACCTCCTGACAATTACCGGATTTTACCAAGCTATTGCATGGAATCCCGGCCGAAACCCAGGTACAAGGACCTATCCAAAGTATCATGGGAGTATCGAAATGGAACGTTTTTATGCAGATGCAGGACAACCCATTGCCACAAGGAATATTGGAAACCTTTAGGCAGATACAGAACGGAGAGTGCTTAGGCATTATTCTGGGATGTACGGCGTGCTTTGACAAAAGATTTCTGGCAGAAACTTTTTTTTTAAGGGGAAAGCTCTGTCACGAATTGGCAGCCTTTACTTCCCAGAACAATTTTCGGTTCACTGTTGATGGGCCATGTAGAGGATCAACAGACGAACAAAACCGTTTTCTCTATATTCAAGGCTATACTGTCTTGACGTAAGCTTGCAAAACTTGCAAGTAAACAAACCACCAGGAATGGCTTTCTATTTGGGAAGTTAATTTGACACCAGTACCGGTCACCCCCAGAGGCTATCAATCCAGCCAGACGGGAGGGCAGACTCAGGGGACTGAATAGTAATTAAAACCAACTAGCCATGACGTAAGCTTGCAGATGGCAAGTAAAATGGGATACTTGAGACGGACACAACTAGATAATTTAAATTAGTCTACACCTTAGAAAACTGCTGACCCAGACGGGCTATGACACCACACAGACGCATTGGCACCTTCTTGCCCAGGTAGACCCAGACTGAATCAACAATGAACTGGGCCAGTGAGTGAAATAAAACCACCCAGGCGTGAACAAAATTGACACAGGGAGAGATAATGGCCCCAGGGCGGTAAACAAGCCCCGTCCACTCGGACTGGCAGACTCTGCAAGGTGTGAAATCACTGATAAGACTCAGTGGGCTAATAATGGTCAGACCCACAGGTGTGAATGCTAGTGTGCCTGCAGAAAGAATTTTATGACTGGACAGACTTGGAGTTAATTGCAATTAACGTCAGGAGGAGATAAGAAGAATTTAGGAATGGAATTCCTGGGAGATAAGTGTCTACTGCTAGGCTAGGTATAAAAATCCACGATAGACCTTTTCCTTTTAGATTAAGTCTGACTTCAGAACAGGTAGGAACTATCTCAATGTCTGTAGTCATATGCATGAATATTATGTTGGCTTCTAGGAATTATTTCTTAGTAACTAGTCCCTTAGTAAGTCTCTTAGTTTCTTAGATGGATGGACCGATTTTCAGTCTATATCTGATCTAGGTTATTGCAAGAACTATCATTGTCATAGGTTACTTGAGTGTTATTTCTGAGTTCTGTGTTCAATATAATTGTGCTGTAAGTGCTATTCTTCTGAGAAGTAGAAACTTATGGAAGGCAGGTCTTGTCTAGATATACTTGAGGTGTCGTAGCAGATGCTTGCCATCTCTTTCTAAACTAGACTAGTCCTTTTTGGTGTGTGCATTTGTTGTACAGAATATAGTCAACTGACTATTTATTTAATTCTTACAACAGCAGTAACTAACTAGTGCATTATGCTATGATGTTAAAGTATCATAATATGTCTAGTTTAATCAATATGTTTATGTGTATTGGATGTTTGATATATTGATTTGTCATATGCAAGCCTATCAATATGAAGTGTTATATTATGGTGTGCGCATTGGCACACTAACCATCGATTGTCTGTGCATTGGCACATTGGCCAATGATTACCCACAATTGGTAGTATAGGGTATATGGTGCTAAACTTTCTCAGTGTATTGTGGGCGTGCGTCCACGGTAATGCATAGAAACCTGGCACAGCTACTAGTCACGGCTTGCAAGCCCGGATGATCAGGCATTGTTATAATACCCTTACCGACCCTGTGAGCTGCTAAACTAACATTGGACGGAGCGGCTGTATGACACAGAATTTCTGTATTAGCGACATGGACATGGGGCGGCAGAAATGTAATCATTACAGGCGTGTGAGACAATTGAAAAGCTCGTCCCAGACTAAAGCCAGTAGGGAGAAGGAGGATGGTGAACACAGTAGAGCTGGAAGATAAACTTGGCCAGACTGGTCATTGTATATGTTTGTGTTATGATATGTTTTAATTAGGATTGCGCTGATGTAGAACTGATATAACACATTCTTGACTTTCTTTCAAGCTCTCACAAGGAGCACCTATGTTATAGATCTCAGGACTAGAGACTACTGACTAGGTAGAGCCAGGACTGGCAGACGTCAGAAGACCGGCAAGCTGTTTTCTTTTGTTGAGTCTACTGGAGAGTGGGGATCTGGACCACAGTTCCAGATAGATGAAGTAACAAGTAAAGTTACGTAATGTTTCTCATCACAATATGTTATATGATTTTATCATCCTCATATTGACAATCATCCGATGTCTATTGTTATGATTAGCAAATAAATGTTGTAGTATTGTAACTCATAGTTCTGTCGTTATATTTTAATTCCAATTGTGCATACGTGTTGTGTGTGTACATTGGTGGGGGTTCACTTACACACCAAGGAAGGGAGCAGTCAGGGAGAAAAACCTGTACTGGAATAGTTGTCTTTACACTTTAATTCAGACGTAAAAATTTATTCTAACTAACCTTCTCCTTCCCATCCTTGGCGAATATTCAGCACAGTTCATTTCAATTTTGTAACGAGCCACTAGGAACTGTACGTTGGATATTCAAGGGCTTAATTTGTAGTTCAGCCATATAGATTTTGTCCCTAGTCAGTTTCTGACTATCTGGGGTTGCTCGCCAGTGAATAATACATTCATCTAGCCGGTGGGGCACCCCGACTTCTGACAATACCGATGATTGCAATTGTGGAACTGGTAAAATGACAGCTAAACATTTGCTGCAGGAGTGCCCACTATATGCAGAACAGAGAAAGATATTTTGGCCCACACCTGCTTCATTTGAGGATAAGCTCTAGGGAGATAACAAGCTCAAGTTAACTGCAGCTTACTTTAACTGCATTCAGGTTGACATCTAAAGGTGCATGAAGAAGTATTTAAACTGCCGCACTTCATACCACAGGTATGTTAGTTACAAAAGCGTCCCAGAGGCATGAAATGGAATATCGCTTGGATAGCAAATCCATTACGTGGAAAGTCTGACTCGAAAGCTCATTGTGTCGGCTTCAAGAAAGGTGGAAAAAGTGTCCTAGTGGCACGAAATGGAGTATTGCTTGGATAGCAAATCCATTACATGGAAAGTCTGAATCAAAAGCTCACTGTGTGGATGTCATCTGCAGACTGCATTGTTCTGGTTTCCAGAAGAACAGCCTATGGTGAACGGAAGTGAGGCTAAGCAGCCAAATGCAGAACATGACGATTCCTTGGGTGAGCCCAGTTCTAGAGTGCTGTGTGTCGGCTCTGTAAGTATGGAATGCCCATGGCCTGCCCCTGCCTTCCCTTGTGAGCTGACCAGGATGTCTTTGGCTGTTCTATATGTGCCAGCTGGGATGGGGATAACACCACAACAGTGAGAGTTGAACGTCCTAAGAAACCCGGGGAAGGTTAACCCAGTCAACAAATACCCGCAGAAGTCGGATGTGTTGGCCTAACAGCACAAGAACTCAGCTCTGCTGTAAACAGGCACAATATAATCACGCACTGAAAAAAAAAACTCCGGATGAACGCAGAAGATTATTTCCTAAAACTTGCTGGTACTCATTTTAGGCTATATATGGAAATTCTGATATTTAAGTGTATTCATATAATTATCAGAGATGTCACATAAATAAATAGCATTAGACAAGCAAAACACTTCTGGTTACAAACTGACATCTTATACAATATATCCTGCCATTACACAGAAATATCAGTTGTAGACCCCTTGAGGTAACCAAGACAGCCAAGGGTGTTGAGTTGGCCATGCATCTAAGTACTTTGTCCCTGCAGCAAGGCCTTGTCATTATTTGGAGTTGACAGGTTTGAATTTACCATTTGGTAACTAGTTTGCATGCTGTCTAGCATGACCTGTAATCTTGTGAATATATATGTAATCCTGCCTTTAGATGCAAGAACTCTTGCATATGGATAATTAGTAAATGAACAAAAAATAGCTAAGAATGCTGAAAATCTTTAGAGAGCTAAAATGAGCATATATGTTCTGAAAGAGCCAATCAAAGGTTTGCAAGTGCAGTGAGAAAGGGTGTTGAAATGGAAACAACTGGAAATTAAAAGAGATTGAGTAAGACTAAGAAAAGAGATTGAGGAAAACTAAGAAAAGAGACTGAGGAAGACAGTAAGAAAAGAGATTGAGAAAGACAGGAAGGAAAGAGACTGAGGAAGAGTAAAGAAAGAATCTTTGACAGCAATTCACCACAGCATGGACAAATATTGGCACATACATGTGCTACTACTTCTGATTTTTGTGTGAGAATTAGCTTTCCCTGTTGCCAGTGTCCTTCACCATCAGGCGAACCCACACCGACTTCAGAGGTATTTGAAATTTACATCTCCAAGGCAAGGATGAGAAGTCAAAATTTTAGACCAACTGACCAGTGTAGCAGTTGAAACAGCTACCTCGGCATCAGTACACCGGATGTTTAAGGACAAGCGCGCTTATCTATTCAGCCATGCTGACCTCCACCTCTCCTGTGTATATGCCCCATAAATTTCCTGTTATCTTTTCCTTATGGTTTTCATGAGTGCTCTTACAGCAACAACAGATTTAATGAGTGCTCTTACAGCAACAACAGATTTCATGAGTGCTCTTACAGCAACAACAGATTTCATGAGTGCTCTTATAGCAACAACAGATTTCATGAGTGCTCTTATAGCAACAACAGATTTAATGAGTGCTCTTACAGCAACAACAGATTTCATGAGTGCTCTTATAGCAACAACAGATTTCATGAGTGCTCTTATAGCAACAACAGATTTCATGAGTGCTCTTATAGCAACAACAGATTTCATGAGTGCTCTTACAGCAACAACAGATTTCATGAGTGCTCTTATAGCAACAACAGATTTCATGAGTGCTCTTATAGCAACAACAGATTTCATGAGTGCTTTTATTGCAACAACAGTTTTAATGAGTGCTCTTACAGCAACAACAGATTTCATGAGTGCTCTTACAGCAACAACAGATTTCATGAGTGCTCTTATAGCAACAACAGTTTTAATGAGTGCTCTTACAGCAACAACAGATTTAATGAGTGCTCTTACAGCAACAACAGATTTCATGAGTGCTCTTATAGCAACAACAGATTTCATGAGTGCTCTTATAGCAACAACAGATTTCATGAGTGCTCTTACAGCAACAACAGATTTCATGAGTGCTTTTATTGCGACAACAGATTTCATGAGTGCTCTTATAGCAACAACAGATTTCATGAGTGCTCTTATAGCAACAACAGATTTAATGAGTGCTCTTACAGCAACAACAGATTTCATGAGTGCTTTTATTGCAACAACAGATTTCATGAGTGCTCTTATAGCAACAACAGATTTCATGAGTGCTCTTACAGCAACAACAGATTTCATGAGTGCTCTCATAGCAACAACAGATTTCATGAGTGCTTTTATTGCAACAACAGATTTCATGAGTGCTCTTGTAGCAACAACAGATTTCATGAGTGCTCTTATAGCAACAACAGATTTCATGAGTGCTCTTGTAGCAACAACAGATTTCAATACTGCAGAGTTCACACAGTAATTTGGATTGTCTACCATGGTAATTTTATAAACTGACTATCATGTCTCTTATTGCTTTAGTTTATGTTGTGCGATTTCTGCAGCATGTACCTGACAAGATACAGTGAAATATGACAGGCAATAAATCATGTAATCTATTGTTTGTGTCTTCATTATTCAAGTTTACTACAGGAAAACATGTCCAGAGTCCATGCTGTTCTCAGCATGAAACATTTTCACTGGCAAGAATGTGTGTTGTTCTTTCATTCAGCACACACAAATATATGGAATATCATGAACATTTTGACGCTATTGCACTGAAGATAGCTTAACTCTTTCACTACCAAACAAAAACTGGGCTGTGACCAAACAGAAATTTATGGCAGAAAATTGGAACTAGGGGTGTGTTACAATAATGCTTTTAAAATGGTTAAGATGGTAGCAGATCTATTGTATTACATATCAAATTAAAGAGGATTGCACAAGGAACATGACAGGGTTAATAATTAATTGATAGGTTACAAATATTATGACAATAATGAGAGGTTTAATAATAACAACTGAAATTAAAGAGGTAAAAATTATTTTAAAAACTGCACTTATAAGGTGTTTTCTACATTCCTATACTGCTAATCATGTTTAATTTACTGAATAATCAAACAAACACCAATTGTCTTCAAGAATATAAACAGTATTGCTCATTAAAGTAACCCAAAAAGAAGTTTTGGTTCATATTCTGAACCATGTCTTTTTAACAAAAAATGACAAAAAATAATGGCTGAAATCTGGAAGGTGGGGTCTCTCACAGTAAAGTTATGAAAATGGTTAAAATTGTAGAAGAAATGTTGTATTATATATCAAAATAAAGGGGATTGCACAAGGAATATGTTGGTAGGAGAATTTCTGCTTTAGGTTGTAAATAAAATAAAAATAATAATATAATTTGTAAAATAATTGGACAAAAGTAGGTAAAAATAATGTAAACATTGCACTTAGAATGTGTTTTCTACACTCCTATACTGCTAATAATGTTTAATTTACTGAATAATCAAACAAACACCACTTGTCTTCAAGAATATAAACAGTATTGCTCATTTAAATCACTCAAAAGGAAGTTTTGGTGCATATTCTGAACCATGTCTTTGTCACAAAAATGAAAAAAACTAATGGCCGCAATCTGGAAGTTGGTGTATGTCGCAATAATGTTATGAAAATGGTTAGAATTGTAGCAGAAATGTTGTATTATATATCAAAATAAAGGGGATTGCACAAGGAATATGTTGGTAGGAGAATTTCTGCTTTAGGTTGTAAATAAAATAAAAATAATAATATAATTTGTAAAATATGTGGACAAAAGTAGGTAAAAATAATGTAAACATTGTACTTACCAAGGGGGCGTTGTTATCCAATATCCTGATCACTGCTAATCCTGTTGAATTTACTGCACAAACAACACTTTTCTAAACTATAAATACAATTGCTCCGAATCAATCATCCGAAAAGAAGTTTTGCCGCAGATTCTGAATCATGTATTTTTCTTTTTTCAGACAAAAGTTAGGAAAACACTTGGCAGATTTACATTTAATTGTCATGTCTGTTTGTTTTTATTTACTATATGTGGCAGTCTATTTGTGATAGGCTGCAAAGCAAACTTTGGCGCACAAGTCTGGTCTATTAGTGCAGCCGGAGCAAACAAAAGATGATATGTGTCGTTTAGTTCGAGTGCTACAAAAAACACAGTCTCTATTGACACCGACAAATTCTATTATTTATATTATACTAGCTGACACGGCCCGGCTTCGCCCAGACTCTGGTGGGGAGCATCTCATTTAATTCATATAAGTAGTCATATAAGCTCCCGTTCCCGACTGTCTGTCTGTCTGTCTGTCTGTCTATCTATCTGTCTGTCTGTCTGTCTGTCTGTCTGACCCGGCCCAGCCCATGGTGGAGAGCATCTCATTTAAATCATATAAGTAGTCATATAAGATCCCGTTCCCGACTATCTGTATGTCTGTCTGTCTTGGGTAAATGGAGGAGGGAGGAGGAAGAGGGAGGTGGAGGAGGGAAGAGGAGGGAGGAGGAGGGAGGAGGAGACAGGAGGAATAGGAGGGAGGAGGAGGGATTAGGAAGAGGAGGGAGGAGTAGGGTGGAGGAGGAGGGGGAGGAGGAGGGAGGAGGAAGAGGGAGAAGGAGGGAGGAGGAGATCGCAGGAGGAGGAGGAGGAGGAGAGAGTAGGCGGAGGGAGGAGGCGGAGGGAGCAGGAAGAGGGAGGAAGAGGGAGGAGGAGGAGGGAGGAGAAGGAGGAGGGAGGAGTAGAGAGTGGGAGGAGGGAGGAGGCGGAGGGAGGAAGAGGGAGGAGGAGGAGGGAGGAGAAGGAGGGAAGAGGATGAGAGGGAGGAGGAGGAAGAGGGAGGAGGAGGAATGTGAAGGGAGGAGGAGGGAGGAGGTAGAGGGAGGAGGAGGAGGAGGGAGGAGGATAGAGGAGGAGGAGGGATGAGGAGGAAGAGGGAGGAGGAGGAATGTGAAGGGAGGAGGAGGGAGGAGGTAGAGAGAGGAGGAGGAGGAGAATGGAGGAGGAGGGATGAGGAGGAGAGGGAGGAGGAGGGGGAGGAGGAAGAAGGAGGAGGGAGGAAGACGGATGAGGGGGAGGAGGGAGGGGTAGGAGGGGGAGGAGGAGAAGGGAGGAGAAGGGAGGAGGAGGAGGGAGCAGGAGGAAGGAGGAGGAGGAAGAGGGAGGAGGAGGGAGGAGGAAGAGAGAAGAGAGAGGAGGGAGGAGGAGGGAGGAAGAGATAGGCGGAGAGAGGAGGAGGAGGGAGGAGGAGGAGTAGGGATGAATAGGAGGGAGGAGAAGGGAGGAGGAGGGATTAAGAGAAAGAGGGGGGAAAGGGGAGAAGGAGGAGGGAGGAGGGAGGAGGAGGAGGAAGAGGGATGAGGAGGGAGGAGGGAGGATGAGGAGGAGGGAGGAGGAGGAGGGAGGATGGTGAAGGAGGAGGAGGGAGGATGGTGAAGGAGGAGGAGGAGGGGGAGGGGGAGGAGGAGGGAGGAGGAGGGAGGAGGGAGGAGGAGAACGTAGGTGGGGGAGGATGAGAAGGGAGGAGGGAGAGGGAGGAGGAGGAGGGAGGAGGTGGAGGGAGAAGGAGGAGGGAGGAAGAGGTAGAAGGAGGAGGGAGAAGGAGGGAGGAGGAGACAGGAGGAATAGGAGGGAGGAGGAGGGATTAGGAAGAGGAGGGAGGAGTAGGGTGGAGGAGGAGGGGGAGGAGGAGGGAGGAGGAAGAGGGAGAAGGAGGGAGGAGGAGAGAGGAGGAGGAGGAGGAGGAGAAGGGAGTAGGAGGAGGGAGAGGGAGGAGGAGGGAGGAGGAGGAGAGAGTAGGCGGAGGGAGGAGGCGGAGGGAGCAGGAAGAGGGAGGAAGAGGGAGAAGGAGGGAGGAGAAGGAGGAGGGAGGAGGAAGGAGGAGTAGAGAGTGGGAGGAGGGAGGAGGCGGAGGGAGGAAGAGGGAGGAGGAAGAGGGAGAAGGGAGGAGGAGGGAGGAGGTAGTAGGATGATTGATTGCCATCCCACCAGGTTAATATGTTATCGCGGACCTCAGAGAGAAGTGTCTATGTAGAAGACCATTTCCTGGACGTACGTATTTTGGGAGGGGGAGGGGGGAGGAGGAAGAAGAAAAAAAAACTACGACAGTTGGCATCTCTGGAATGAAAGGAAGGCGTGTAGAAAATTTCATCTCAATCGGATGGGCCGTTCGCGAGCGTATAAAGGACATACATACATACATACAGAGATACAGACAGACAGAGATACGGACATCCTTTTTTATATATAAGATTATTTCTATTATAATTCATTAAATTAAATGCTTGGCTCATGTAAATCTTTCGGCATAATTTCCTGCAACAGACTGAAATTCTTCGGCAGGCAGAGTGTCAAACTTTCAGGAATACTCTGAGCTACTTTGCGATGAGCACTTTCCTTTACTTGAAATCCTTCTATAACAATTTTTATCCTCCTTTCTCTGTTTGCCATATGGAATGTAGGATGTGAGCATTGATCTGTGCAATTTCAAAGATCTAGTAGTAGATCTTCTTCCACCACTTAATGGTTTTCCTATCATGGATATTATAATATCCAACCATTTGGTCCATTCTGTCGCAGTCATTCATCGCCGTGTTATTTTCATGGAGACCATCTTCGGCTTGCTTTGCGGTTTTCGCAATCCGCTCTCAACAGTTCTAACTACAGACTTTGTAGAGACAACAATGCATGTTTGTTTTTTAGCTTTATTTAGCCCTTCCACCAAATAATCATTTCATCAATGGACACATTTTCAAATGGGTAAAATGCTTCCTGGATATTCTTCAGAATCATGTCAACAAGAGGATCAATTTTTTTTTTTTTTTTTTTTTTTGGTGTGGGTACCCTCAGGTTGACATACATGAAACATGGTGTGATAAATATATTATAATTTTCTAATTGATTATTGGGAAACGTAGTGGCAGTGGCATACCAAGGAGTATATAAATGTGCACTTGTACACCAGTAGTCTTTGATACATGGTCTTGGATCAAGTCCCATAGCAATAATGACAGACGTAAACTTCAGCCATTCGTGCTTCGTTGTCAAACACTCAGCTGTTGACGAACATTTACTGGTTTTTCTTTATCACCACGTGCTAAAACTTTAGACACAACTAAAAATTCTTTCTAAATATTCACTGATAAGGGAATCACTATTGTTTAAAACAGTTATAAACAATAATCTAGCTTGATCTCAAGTCATACTACGTGGACGCATACTGGTGGGCGTTTCCATTGTGAAAAAACAAATTAACACTACCTTAAAACTGAAAATTCACAAGAATCCAATATTAGAAAATGATTGACCGCATCAAGATGGCGTAGAGATCTTTCGGCTGTACGACTTTTTAGTTTACTGTAACTTAAAATTCCGAAACGGAGCAGAAATATGTGAAATAAACCACTGATCATTTTGTGGCACTAAAATGGCGGACTGCCATATCAGGAAATACATCGTGTCAACAGATGGGATCACGGTAGCGAAAGAGCTAAGAAAGCTTGGCTTACGGATTTTACATTTGTACTGAAAAATTTTAATTTTGGACGCATAGCCTTTTATTAGTAACTTTATTAACATATTTATATATTTGAAATCAGCACTTAGGTGTACATATAGGTGTTGATTTTGAACAATTATGTGTGACGAACTTTAGAATGCCATGTAAATTGCAGGAAATTAGAACATCTTGACGCTGGGAGATTCAACAAGGAAGCATCACATGATGGTGGTCGCATGCATGATATATTTAATAAACGCAATGACAATTTGAATTTTATATACATATATCTGCCTTCATTTTACTTTGTAAAATCTGCTTAATTCTTGTTTTGTCAGCAGTATCCAGATGACAGTCTGATGATGTCACATGTGGGTTGTGTGACAGTCCATAGTTGGACATCCATAGTCACTGACTTCGAAATGCGAATCTACATGATTTCATGAACGAATATGAAGTTGAAGAGATAAATGTGCCTATAGTTCAGCCAGATGGACAAGATCACACGCCACAGCTGATGGTCATCGTGCTATGTGGTGATTTATGACCACCCACGCTTATCGGTACATACATACCTAGAACAATCCAAAGACACTGATGAAAATGTTTATATGAAGATAGCGAAATCAGCCCAATACAGCGGCTCACGGGGTTTTGCTTACACTGGGCCAGGCTGTGGCGTCTTCGGTGGACAACTTCGATTAAATTTCAATACTACCGCCGTGTTACCAGGTTACAGTTTGATTTTAAAGCCAAACGTACATAAACACGCGCCAAATAAATTTAATTTGTGATTCATTATTATATTTGCCTAAACAAATTAAATTTCTAAACTAATAACTTATTACTATAGCAACGACCATTAAGGCTTGCAACTTTATGAAAATGCAGACATTTAAGACTGAAGAAATGACAAAATATAAACTAAATATGTAAAAATATGACACTAACATGTGACCCTAAAACCGTCTCTTTTATTTTCCATTCATTTTTATTGTAATTGACCACTTCTTAGTTGTCAGTAAGATTGTTCATCTGACAAAAAGCTATTTTTTCCACGTCTATTCTTCTTCTAATCTTTACAAGCCAACTTCCACCTTTTTTTTTTTTTTTTGCCTTCGCTCGCTTTGAACTCAAGCGTAACCCATACACAGACTGCTATTCGTAGTAAATTGGACTTATTTAGACGAAGCACACACACACACATACACACACTCACACACACGCATATACATATATACATACACACACACGCACACACCCATCCATCAATCATGTGCCATGCCGGTAAGCGTGGGCGGTCATTATTCGCCATTTCACTCGATCACCAGAGTCGTGGATCAGCTCAGTGTTCTTGTCTCGACCATGCCACGTATCCAAGCCATCCACGTATTTACTTCTCCGTTTACCCCTTGCTCTCTTCCCCTCGATCTTGCCAGTTGTCACCAAGTTCTCCCATTTATGTCTTCTTATAACATATCCAAACATTTTTCACTGTCTACGTCTAATTTCTCTAATCAGTTTACGATTTTCATTTGTTTCTTGTATGACATGGTCGTTGGTTTTTCTGTCTGTCTGTGGTATTCTTTGTATTCTCATCAGAAACCACAATTCCACAGCCATCAGATATTTTTTCAGCCTGACTTCTCATTGTCCGCGCTTCACATCCATACAAAAGTACAGGCCTTATGTAGCACCTCAACACTCTTTTTTTCCCGTAGCAGTAGTCATCTTTTTATATGCTATAAATATCTAAACGCTACTTTCTTTATAGTATACTAGCTGACCCTGCCCGGCTTCGCCCAGACCCTGGTGTGAAGCATCTCATTTAATTTATATAAGTAGTCATATAAGTTCCCGTTCCCGTTACCGACTATCTGTCTGTCTGTCTGTCTGTCTGTCTGTCTGACCCGGCCCGGCATCGCCCAGCTCCTGGTGTGAAGCATCTCATTTAATTTATATAAGTAGTCATATAAGTTCCTGTTCCCGACTGTCTATCTGTCTGTCTGTCTGTCTATCTGTCTGCCTGACCCTGTCCGGCTTCGCCCAGTCCCTGGTGGGGAGCATCTCATTTAATTCATATAAGTAGTCATATAAGTTCTCATTAAATTCATACAACAAAAAAAGTAACTTAAAAGAATGTCCTTCCACACACCATCCATTACTTTTAATGAAAACTCTTTCTAATCACCTGCATGACTACAGTAACTTCTTAAGCAAAAAAAAGATGAGTTACAATGTTATGCATTGTGCATTATTTTTATGAAAACTTTACAAATGCCTTACAGATTGTATCATTATTTATTATAACTCATATGCCGGTACATAACTATGGACAAAGAGTTTATAAATCTTTGAAAACTATGCCACAATGTGACTATAAGTTATACAGAAAAGTTATGCCCCTTGAAATAACTTTTACAGAGTTAGGTCCCCTGAGATATATGAAATTATGATGAAAAATGAAAAATGAAATAATACTGAGTAAGCAGGCGATTTCACACTAACAAAATATCACAGTTAGCAGCTCTGGAATGAAAGGAAGGCGTGTAGAAAATTTCATCTCAATCGGATGGGCCGTTCGCGAACGTATAAAGGACATACAGACATAAATACATACATAAATACGGACGGAGATCGCCTTTTATATATAAGATTATGCTTGCTTGTTTCGCTGGCTGTGAACTCCAGCGTGAAGTCCTGTATGTCGCGTTAATACATCCTGTTGTCCAACATCAATGTGATGTCATACCGGACCTGAGGTTTGCGTGAGTGTCCGTTGTCCCATGTCTGGCGTATTGGTGTGCAGACTGGTGGTTCCTCGCCATGCAGGCAGATACTCTCCGGCTTCGGAAGAAAGTATATATTATAAAAGCTACTTTAACTTTACAGCAAAAGGCTACTTTCGACATGGCATTTCTTGTTCTTATCTCTCCAAGGCATATCCCACCAGATGTCATGACTGTTCCGAGATAATTGTGCCGATTCACTTGTTTAATAATGTTCCTATTTACCTTTATATGTCATTGTAATTTGACATTGTAATATTTCGTTCTTCCTAGTGACGACCATAATGTGTGTGTGTGTGTGTGTGTGTGTGTGTGTGCGTGTGTGTGTACGTGTGTGTATCATGTGCGATTGTCAGAAGTGCGAGTGCGGAGAAAGGGGGGATGGTGCTGCCACAGAGTTATGTAATATCATTAGCGGGCAACCGCAATTTGTCAGAAATTGCCTCGGGACAAAATGTATATGGCTGACATAAAGATTAAGCCGGTGTGATTCTGACCACTTCGCCCAGCGAGTGCCGGGTGGTTTATAAGTATAGGTCTGACACTGATGAACCCTTAGGCGTGTAAAGAAGAGCCCGTTACTTACTGACATTAAGAAGATCGAAAACCCTAGATACTGCGCATCTCAAATTTATGAGACGATACAAATCTCTTATTCAATTTGAAAAGGTTTAGTCAGTTAAGAAGTTGGTTGGTTGGTAAGTGAGTGAGTGAGTTAGCTAGTTTGTCAGTTATTAAGTTAGTTAGTTAATCAGTTAGTCAATTGATCATCATATAGTTAGTTACTTAGTCAGTCACTCGGTCGGTCGGTTGGTCAGTTAGTTAGCTAGTCGCTGTGACAGCTTCACGGCAAATGTTCAGCCCATAATGCTCAGTCAATGCGTGCCAGTGAATATAAGACAACATGCCCCTCACGGTGCCCAGTGAAAAGTGGAACAGATAGAAGTCCCGACAAACCAACAGCACTCAAAGGCATTCATGCATAAGGCCGCTGCCAAAATGCCAACACGACTGCCTGCGACTAAAATTACAGTTCAGAGGCTGTTACTTGAAAAAAAACAGCAGTTGCAAACACATTACTGCATAAGGCAAAACCAGCTAGTTCAGCAATCAGTCGTCGCTATTTTTCTGAACATGCAATTCACAATACAAACCACCGTGGACATATGTAACAGCATTCCACATGAAATCCACAGCTCACAATGTCGCTCAACGCACTTAGTTCGGTAGCTGGGCGACGGAACCATGTAATAAAAGTCCAAAATAAGATTAAAAAGGTTTAAAGGATATGAAAACATAGGCTGTTTTCTAAACTGTCAACAAGGGACAAAACAACCAGAAAATTAAGAGAAAAGGGTAAAAGAGTTAGATCCCATACCCAACCTCTAAGTTAGGCAGCCACTGTTGTGTTTTTAACTGAGCCAACAGTTTCTTCTTCTTCTTCTTTCGTTCGCTTGAAATATGTCTATATCTGCAATGTTGTCTCTTGTATGAATTTAACTGTCTTTTTCAGTTCACACAGTGGTCCATAGAGTTTATCTTCCATTGTCGTCTCTCTAGGCCAGAAGGTTTGCCTAGATATGTTATATTTTGGGCAGTCTTGGAGTATGTGCTCTGCTGTCTGCAAGGCCAATCCACATGTACACATGGCTGTTTCACCAATCTTGAATTTTGTATACATGTGGTTGCGTATTCTATTGTGTCCTGTTCTGAGGCGGAGAATAATGACGTGTTCTGGTATGTCCGTACATGGCAGTCTTAAGCAGATTTTGGTGGCTTTCTGACTGATTTGATCATTCTTTTCTTTTGGTGGTATGTAACGGGCACATCAGGCTGTTCTTCTTTGGCTCTTTCCTTAGCCAATTGATCAGCTCTGTCGTTTCCGGGTACTCCGCAGTGGGATGGTATCCACTGTATTATGAAGGTTATGATTATTATGATATATTATATCCAATGTATTCAGAAGGTCGAAGCTGGATCTGTACGTAGACAGTGGACTGAGTCGCTGCGGAAGTCTGTTGTCCGTAAAGTCACCTTCATCTTCATCCTGGGACATGCAGGAGTCGAGGGAAATGAACGAGCTGATAAACTGGCTGGCTCTGCACCCTCTGTAGATGGCCAGCCCATGGATCGTGTCGATGTTATTAACGTCCTCAAAGATATGGCGAGAACAGAGGACTTTGACGTCAGTGATTCCACATCGCTATCCAGGATGAAAGACTTGGGAGTAAGAATCGGCACAGCCAGACGCGAGAGGTACATCGGGAAAACAAAGCGCCTCGTCAACCAAAACAGAACTGGCACTATTAGCCACCGGACGCTGATGCATATGCTGGGGGGAGGATCTGAGCACCTATGGACATGTCCGGAGTGCAATGAAGATACCCCAACCGATAACTGATAACCACTGTATTGTGACCTTATGCTGACTGCTAAGTTCAGAAAGTAGTGTCCTTAGTACTGGCAATTTCCCAAACAGGAGCGCCTCGAGTACTGATGTTGCATGTGTCAGTAGCACCACAGGTTGTGTACCATTGCTGGTATTTAGTAATTTCTCTGTTGCTATCTTGATTGCCTCAATTTCAGCATCATAGTTATGGCAGTACTTTCCTGTCGGTACTCTGGCCGTGTCCCTAATATTATTTGGGTATTCTATGTACATTCCCGCTCCTCCATTTCGAACAGCATTTTGTGCTGACCCATCTGTGTAGATTCGGATCCAAAGGTCCTGTGGGGATTCTTCATCAAGGATGCTGAGAGTGGCTGTTCTGCACTGCACACTGTTCTGTTCTTTATTGTCAAATAATCCTCTCACTTTTGTCTGGATTTGTAATGATGGTCTATGCTTATCTTTCCATGGAGTTCGCTCTGGAATAGTTGTTAGGGGAATACCAACTGTGGGCAGGTCGGTGGTTTCTCTGCAGAGTCGTTTGGCCTTGTGGATAAAACTATTTCTTTTCAACCGCCCCATAGCTAGGTATTCAGATCTGTTCTTCATAGGGTGGCCTGGCAAGCTGAGGAACTTTTCTGCTTGTATTAGCGTTTTCGTATCTCTGCGCTCACTCAGTGCTTGTGTCCTCCGCATCTTCTCCATTTCCACTATAGGGGTTGATCTCATCCCTCCTGTGGTGACTCTAAGTGCTTGATTTTGCACCTTGTCCAGATCTTGTAGTGTGGTTTTTGATGCTGAACACCACGCAGTTGACCGATATTCCAGGTGTGGTCGTATGCTCTGTTGGTAAACTTTGCTAAGTATTATCCCACTGGCTCCCCATGTGGTTCCACTTAGCTTTCTCAGGATGGTTATTTTCCTTCTGGCATTTGCTGCTGCTTTGTTGATGTGCTTTCTCCATGTCAGGCTGCCATCAAATGTTACTCCAAGGTATGTTGGTTCTTTATCTTCTCTTAGGGGTGTTCCATTTATCTGGATGATCCCTGCCTTTTGTTTTGAAGAGAGGGTAAATAGAGTGGTGCTGCACTTGTCAGTGTTTATGCTGACACACAACCGATTTGCCCATGCAGAAAATGTATCTACAGCTCTTTGAAGCAATTTGGTGGCCACTGATGCATGTTCATTTGCGCTCCATAAAACCAGGTCATCGGCGTACATTGCTGCTTTAATTCCATGCGGTAGATTAGCAACAAGATCATTGATGAAAATTAGAAAATGTGTGGGGGACAAGACTCCGCCCTGGGGAACACCTGACGCAGTAGTACTTTCTTGCTCTTGAGTCCGTCTATCTGTACTCGGGCTCTTCTGTTGTGCAAGTATGTTTTCACCCATTTGTACATTCTTTCATTGACTTTGCAGTTTCTCAGTTTCTTCATCAGACCTTCTTTCCAGACTTTGTCAAAGGCTTTCTTCAGATTTATCCATGCCGTAAGCACCAGCTTCTTCTCATGGAATGCATCCTCTATTTCCTGAGAGAGGCAGGTTGTCTGATCTTCCGTAGAGTAGCACTGCCTAAAGCCAGCCTGCTGTGGTACAAGGATGTTTTTACTTTCAATGTACCACTGCAGTCTGTGATTGATGATGCGCTCCAGTGTTTTGCAGAGACAGCTGGTGAGGCTAATTGGTATGTAGCTAGAGGCAATGGAACCATCTTTTCCTGATTTTAGGAGGGGTATCATGATTGCTTCTCTCCAGGCTTGTGGAACGCTGCCTAAGGTCCAGCTGTTATTTAAGATCTGCAACAGCTTTGCTTTGGCCTCTGTTCCTAGGTTCCTGATCATTTCATTGGAGATACCATCAGCTCCTGGTGACTTTCTTATTTTCAGTTTTGATATGGCTAGCTCCAGTTCGCTGATTGTGATGGGTGCGTCCAGAACCTCATGTACTATTTCCTTCTGTCCTGTATGTTGTCGATTCTCTCGAATCTCTTGTTGCTTCTATGGACTAATTTTGATATTGTTATATTGTGCGAATGAGTCCGCAAAATGGTCAGATGCTTGCTTTCTTGTTAAGATGTTTCCATCTTTATGTAGTGCAATTTTTGAGTTTCTCCCTGTACCCTAATCGTTAAGTTGTTTTATTAGCTTCCAAAATTTCCTTTCCTGTGTCTTTTTCAAAGTTCAGAGACTCCGTTTTCTCCTGCCAGCTTTTCCGTCTAGCCTGCAGCTTGGCCCTTTGAAATTTGGCTTTTGCGTGCTGGAATTTATTGTGGTGCTCTTTGCTGGGTGTGGCCTCTGCTTGCTTTCTACACACTTCCACATCATTATGCAACTGTTCCAGTTCACTACTCCAGTAGGGTTTATATTGTTTACGGACTCCTCTTGGTACTGTTTCTAGCGCTGCCTGTAGTATGCATTTCCCAAACTCTTCAACTACTTTATTTATGTCTTTCTCAGTGTTCAGGTTTCTAACCAGTATGCTGGTGCGATGCTTGTACATTGCCTAGTCTGCTTTTTTGTAGTTCTACCTCGAGAGGGTGCTGCTTTCACTTACAAGCTCATTTTCCACGGTTAGAAAGACTGGCCGATGGTCACTGCCACCAAGTTGTTTCCCAACAATTCGTGTAATGTTCTACTCCAGGTCTGGTGAATGAAAAGCCAGGTCAGGTGTAGTTGTAGTGTACCATGATCTCGAGTAGAAAGTATGTGGGTCGGACGGCTTGTTAATCAAGATGAATCTATTCTCATCCTGCCAGTCTTCCAGTCTCTCTCCTCTCTGGACCATGTGATCATAGCCCCAGCTGTGCGAGTGGCTGTTGAAATCTCCACACACAATCATTTTTTCTTTTAATGGTAGTGTGCCCAGTGCCTGTGGGCGGTCACTTGGACAGTAGTAATTGATCAGATGTAGGTCTGTATTACCTGTCTTAAGTTTAAGTGTCTGATACTCAGCCCCTTCCATGTAGACTTTGATTTGGGAAGCAATGATGTTATTTTTTTTTACAAGGGTCAGTATCCCACCTTTTCGCCTGTCCTTTCGGTCAGATCGGTAACACTGGTAGCCTCTGACTTTGAAGGCTATATTTTCATTGCGGTGAGTTTCTTGCAAGCAACATATGCTTACTTTTTCTTGGTCCAAGATGTTTTCTAATTATATTTTTTTTGTTCTTGCTGACTCCCTCCGCATTCCAGTGCATTATTTTAAGTCTTTGTTTAGTATGGCCAGTCATCCTATTCTCATGTCCCCTGGCTCCACAGGACATCTGAGAAGGACCTCCAGTAGTTGTGGTTGGACCCTTTCGAGACATAGGGCCCGGCACGTCACCTGCCTGGGGGTCCAAAGCGGGGCGAGCTCCATAACATTTAGCAGTAGTCGACATATTCCATTTTGCGTGATTGCGTGGCATCCTGATTCCTGTGGTCCGCCTCCTGGCTGGTTACCTCCGTCTTCAGCACCTTTCCTTTGCTAGAGCTGACTGTGGTCTTACTCGAGCGTAGATGTGTACGCGCGCACACATGTGTGTCACCGTCCTAGATCTCTAGGGGAATGAAACTCGGGCTCATACAGGCAACAACTCCATTTATATGCAATATAACATCATTTATTATTAATATGTTACAGTGAGCTGGCGAAGAGAGTTTTCGCAAGCCAGCAATCTGTAAGTTGCGTATCACAGGAGTTTACAATAAACATGATTATCACAACAACTCTATCAGCTATCTAACATATGCATAAGACCCCTAAATACACTTGGGTCTAAACTATCAAGTCCCCCTTAAGGTAAGCCCTGTTGCTTCCTCGATGTCCAGTCCGTGTCTGCCTTTCCACACGTGTCGCCATCCGACACGGGTGGTAACTCTCTCTGAGTTTCTCGTGGATCCCGCAATCGGCGGGCCCCATCGGTGTCCACGGGGCTGTGGACACACTGACCGGTCCTTCGAGAAGGCTCTGGATTATTCGAGCCTTCGAGTGACTCGGTTCTTTCCCTTTTGCTGGAGTTCTATCCCTTCGCTAGTCTCTCTTACTTTTATGTTGGTACCACCCCTATGTGAGGCTGTGACAGGAGTCCCCCTCCCCCCTGCTTTGATGGGTTATTATATCGAAATTAGTTCTGTACTAATTCTGTCACAGGATCACATAAAGTCGGTGTTTGTAGTTTGGTGGATAGTAACTTGGCAACCTACACATCTGCATCAACAACTCATGTATTCTCCCATACACCACTTTAAGATGATTGCTGAAGAGGTCTCTCTCTTCTATGTTCTTAAACATGCTTATCTGACCGAAGTTCCGTGACGTTTCCAGTTGTTCTTACAACCGCGCCCTTCTCACGTATCCATATGATACCAAGATATAAAACTCTGTGTAAGAGAGTTTTAACAAGACAAATGTCTTGGCTATTTAAGTACACTTGCAAATCTTGTCTTGCGTGTGTATTTCGATACATTTTTACTTCCGTATGTTGTATGTTGCTGAATATGTAGTTATGCTGTTGTTTTATCACATCTGACTACGTGTGTTCCTGTTGGCTTGTTAGTGTATTGACTGATATGTTGCTGTTTCTAATAAAGTGACTGTATTTTAATTGTTAGTGTTCAGTTTTGAGTTTGTATAAAGCGTGTGCTCACTGTGTGGTTTAACTCCAAGCGTCACGAGTTAGGATATCCTTTGTCATGAATTACGCAATCTGTGTAATGCATGATCGGGGCATTCCAAACGGTGGCGCTTAGATGTAGTGTATTTAATACTAAACATGTATTCACAATTGAGACAGGTAATACATTTATGTTGTCCTCCTGTTGTCCGTGTGTCGTGGCATCAATGTTAACAATTAATATAGCTGTCCCTTGCATGTTGTAATCGACGTAGTTCTATTCCGGCTGTTTGCGACGTTACTTAGCAATAGCTAGTATGCAGTGTTCTTAATCTTTACACGATGACTGTCAGTTCACTAGTTGAAATCACTTCACAGATATTATATATCGCTCGGATTGTTTTTCAAGCCTTAGCAATTGGTAATATGGCTTAATACACTATAGGGTTCTCAAAGTTTCATGTTCGTGAGTGTTATCAGTAGATTATTCACTCGGTTCAAGTTTCATGTTCGTGAGTGTTATAAGTAGATTCTTCATTTGGGCGTTGATACTTTTGCATGAAAGTTCTATAGTGGGTGTAGAGGTACACTGTTCTATGGTAGGTGTAGCGGTACACTGTTCTATGCAACAGACTAAAATATCACAGCTTATTATATGGCGAATGATTAATGTGCCTGTCATAAGTCGGGATGCCCCACCGGCTAGATGAAAATATTATTCACTGGCGAGCAACCCTAAATAGTCAGAAACTGACTAGGGACAAAATCTATATGGCTGAACTACAGATTAAGCCCATGAATATCCAACGTACAGCTCCAAGTGGCTCGTTACAAAATGAAATGAACTGTGCTGAATATTCGCCAAGGTATAGGAAAGAGAAGGTTAGCTTAAGATAGATGTTTTAAGTCTAAATATATTAGTATAGACGACTATCTCAGTACAGGTTTTCTCCCTGACTGCTCCTTTCCTTGGTGTGTAAGTGAACCCCCACCAATGTACACAACAACACGTATGCACAATTGGAAAAAATATAATGACAGAACTATGAGTTACAAGACTACAACATTTATTTTCTAATCATAGACATTGGATGATTGTCAATATGAGGATGATAAAATCATATAACATATTGTGATGAGAAACATTACGTAACTTTACTTGTTACTTCATCTATCTGGAACTGTGGTCCAGATCCCCACTCTCCAGTAGACTCAGAAAAGAAAAAGAACAGCTTGCCGGTATTCTGAGATCCTGTCAGTCCTGACACTCCTAGTCAGTAGTCTCTAGTCTTGAGATCTATAACATAGGGCTCCTTGTGAGAGCTTGAAAGAAAGTCAAGAATGTGTTATATCAGTTCTACATCAGCGCAATCCTAATTAAAACATATCATAACACAAACATATACAATGACCAGTCTGGCCAAGTTTATCTTCCAGCTCTACTGTGTTCACCATCCTCCTTCTCTCTACTGTCTTTAGTCTGGGACGGGCTTTTCAATTGTCTCACACGCCTGTACTGATTACATTTCTGCCGCCCCATGTCCGTGTCGCTAATACAGAAATTCTGTGTCGTACAGCCGCTCCGTCCAATGTTAGTTTAGCAGCTCACAGGGTCGGTAAGGGTATTATAACAATGCCTGATCATCCGGGCTTGCAAGCCGTGACTAGTAGCTGTGCCAGGTTTCCATGCATTACCGTGGACGCACGCCCACAATACACTGAGAAAGTTTAGCACCATATACCCTATACTACCAACTGTGGGTAATGTCTGTACCATTACACCTCTGCTTCCAACACAATCATTGGCCCATGTGCCAATGCGCAGACAATAGCATAACACTTCATATTGGCAGGTTTGCATATGAGAAATCAATATATCAAACATCCAATACACATAAACATATTGATTAAACTAGACATATTATGATACTTTACCATCATAGCATAATGCACTAGTTAGTTTATGAAATTACACATACATACATCCAACATCCGTAAACATTATATTACTTCAAGATGGACATATAATGATACTCACATAATAGCATCAGTCATTATTAATGAGTACTAATATTGTATAGCTACAAAATGAGATATACAACAGGTCTAATTGAAGTTACCACACAGACCAGCTATATTTGCTGAGCTGCCAGGTTTAATCACACTTAGTTACTGCTGTTGTAAGAATTAAATAAATAGTCAGTTGACTATATTCTGTACAACAAATGCACATACCAAAAAGGACTAGTCTAGTTTAGAAAGAGATGGCAAGCATCTGCTACGACACCTCAAGTATATCTAGACAAGACCTGCCCTCAATAAGTTTCTACTTCTCAGAAGAGTAGCACTTACAGCACCATGATATTGAACACAGAACTCAGAAAGAACACTCAAGTAACCTACAACAATGATAGTTCTTGCAATAACCTAGATCAGATATAGACTGAAAGTCAGAACATCCATCTAAAACTCGACTAGTTACTAAGAATTAATTCTCCTAGTTAAATCTAGCAACCTAAGAATCATACAAAACGAGCTGGTTGTCTCACCTGTTCTGAAGTCAAACTTAATCTAACATAAAACAGGCTAGGGACCCTTATTTAAGCTTAGTCTAGCAGACAGTGTCTGAGACACTATTATCTCTTTGGCATTCCCGTCATAAATTCTTCTATTCTCCCGCTGACGGTAATTGCAATTATCCCCGCAACCTGGCCATCACACCTTGCTCCTCTCTGTCTGGTACAGTCTACAGCCCAGTGTTAATTGTCTTATCAGATCTGTTTTCACACATTCCTGAGTCTGCCAGTCAGAGTGGACGGGGCTTAGTTTACAGCCCTGGGGCTATTATCTCTCCCTCTGTCAATGTTGTTCACACCTGGCGATTTCCTACCTGTGCTTATCAGGTGTCATGCCTGGTCAGTTTTAATTACACAGTCCATGGCCCCTTCATTGTTGATTCAGCATGTCTGGGTCAGCAGTTTCCCAAGGTGTATACTAATTATCTAGTTGCCATTTTACTTGCCATCTGCAAGCTTACGTCATGGCTAGAGGCTTTTTGTGAATAATCTTACCTCACGACTAGATAATTTTGGAGTAGTGTGATTAATTCATTCTTTCTCAATTTGGCCTCTCAAATTTGGAGACCGAGAAAAATATTCTGGGATGTTAAGGCGGCCAATTCGTGACAGAGCCTAGTGCTAGTCTGCTGGTGCATTAGTTTGCCGTGACAATATGTCCGCAATAATATTATCAGTACCTTTGATGTGGCGGATTTCAAAGTCGAAATCTTGAAGAAGAAGACACCCTCTTGATAATCGATGATTCTTTGGCACACCTTGCTTAAGTACCAGCAGTGGCGAATTATCGGTTAAAACAACAAAATGCGAACCTAAGAGGAACTTAGATAATCGACGCATACAAAAAAGTAGACTTAATGCCTCCAACTCAACTGTGGAATAATTGATCTCAGCCTTTTTAAGCTTCCGGCTGACATAAAGTATCGGATGTCTTACGCCTTGATATTCCTGCATCAGGCATCCTCCAATTGTGATAGCACTCGAATCTGTGGTCAGAATAAAAGGTATATCTATGTTTGGTAATCTTAATACGGGTGGATTAGAAAAAATTGAGTTCAATTTGCACATTACATCCTCTAAGCGGATACTCTTACAAAATTTTTCTGGATGATCTTTTGTCAACAGATTAGAAAAAACTGATGTGAGTTCCGCCCAGTTTGGTATAAACTTGGCATAATAGTTTATGAGACCTAACAGGCTTCTAACCTGTTTCTTTGTAGTTGGGACTTCTAGGCTGAGAATTTTTGATACGATTCTATCGTCTGTCAATAGTTTGCCTTCGGAAATCCTATGACCTAAACAGTCTATTTCTTTATAGCCTATTTCAACCTTGGAAGGTTTGATAGTAAGTCAAAAGAGAAGGATTTGATTAAAGACTTGTTGGAGTGTACGTAAGTGAGAAGTCATGTCTGAAGAATGGATACATATATCATCAATATATGCTTGCACGTCCTTGATGCCGTGCAATAGCAGTCTAGTTAACCTGACAAATGTGGCGGGAGCGTTTTTGAGACCAAATGGAAGATATCTCCATTCGTACAGCCCAAGCGGTGTAGCGAATGCTGTTATATGCCTTGACGAGGGAGATAGTGGTACTTGCCAGTAACCTTTAGCTAAATCAAGCTTAGAAAATAAGGATGATTGAGACATATTCAAAATGAGGTCTTCACAGCTGTTCATTGGCTCAGCATCTGTCGTGGTTATAGTATTTAATTTTCTGTAATCTATGCATAAACGAATAGTTTGGTCCTTCTTTTTCACCAGGACAATAGGCGAAGAGTACTGGGATACAGATTTCTGTATTATATTATTTTTTTCTAAGTCCAAAATTTCTTTGTCTAAATTTGCTCTATAATGTAAAGGAATTGAATATGGTCTACATTTGATAGGCGTTAGATCTGTCAACACAATTGAATGTGTTATTTTGTCAGTCTGTCCAGGTTTGTTTGAGAAGATAGTTTTATAGTCGTTAAGAAGAGACAAAATGTCTTGTCGCTGCTGTTGTGTCAAAGTGTCAGAGATTTGTATGTCCTTCATCGTACTGTCGTCGTTCATAATTGGTACTGGAATTTATGTATTGTCTACGTCCGTCTGATTTATTACTGACGCTACTGTTTGTAGATTGTCTTCAATGTCATTGTCGTCGTCGTCGAGACTAATAGTTGTCAATGTGTCGTTAAATTGGTCGTACTTGTCATTATCCCATATTGTCGGTACTGTGAATATGTTTTCGTCGTCTTCGTTGTCACAAGAATGAGTCGTTAATGATGCATCGTTTGTCGTGGTGTCATTCAGTCGGGTAATTGTCGTTTCGTTTTCGTTGTCCTTTTTGTCAGTCTGGTTATTGTCATCTGTTATCTGCGTCTGCTTGTTCTTGTCATTGTCTTTTCTAGAATAGTATGGTTTTAACATATTTACATGGAATATTTTCAACTTTCCATTCAAAGAAATTTCGTAGTCAACTTCCGAAATCCTTCTTACAACTTTAAATGGTCCCTGCCAAGAGGTTGATAGTAAATCTCTCTTGTCAGGTAGTAATAGTAAAATGTCTTGATTTGGTTGTAATACAATCGTTTTTGCCCCTTTGTTGGCGTACTGCCTGTACCTAAAACCTTTCTCCTGTAATGATGCTCTGGCCAGTATACAGGATCTAATGATTTTGTCTCTGGTGTCAGTGACCAAATCATAGGTGGAAACTGGTAATTGGGTGTTTACTGGTTGTGATATTATATCTTTGTAAATAGTGAGAGGTCCTCTTGGTGTTCGCTCCATATATCAATTCAAACGGAGAGAACCCGGTACTTGATTGTGGGACTTCTCTGTATGCGAACAGCACCGTTGGGAGAAGTATATCCCAATCGGCTGGATTTTCAGCTGTCACTTTGGATAACATATGTTTTAGGTCCCCATTCAATTTTTCGCAAATTCCATTTGCGGCCGGTCGATAGGGACTTGTAAAACATTGTTTTATGCCTAGTAACTTAGTTACCGATTGGGTAGCATTAGATATGAATTGCGTTCCTCTATCCGATATTATCTTCTCCGGAAAGCCAAAACGGGAGAATATCTGTAATAATACGTTCGTCACATCCTTAGAGGAGATAGATTTTAATGGAATCATTTCTGCCCACCTCGAACACAAATCAACGAGTGTAAAAATGTATCTATTTCCTTTGTTTGAGATGTGGTTCAAAGTACCTACTAAATCAACCGCTACGATTTGAAATGGTCTCGAGGCAGTTGTGGTTGATTGAATTTCTGCCGTAGGGTTTTTCCCTTTTTTTATTAGTTTCTGACAGGTATCACATGATTTACAATGGGTTTTTATGTCTTGGCAAAATTTAGGCCAATAAAATTGGCTCAGGACTCTGGCCCTGGTTTTTTCGTAACCCATATGACCTCCGAAAGGTGAGTCATGGGCTATATGTAGCACTTTCTCACGATGTGACTGAGGTAGAACCACTTGCTGTATCGTGGTTTGATCTCTGGTATATAATCTAGTTAGAATATTGTTATTTAGTCTAAATGTCCAAGAAGCGTTTTTCGTCAATTTTGGCTTTAATCCTACTAGCCGAAAGTATTGCGAAAGAGTTGGATCTGCTTTTTGTTCTTCTATAAACTCGGTGGTGGTAATATTGGGTGAAATGATTTGTAGCGACTCCTGAAGTTGGTCGTTGTGTGTTTTGTGTGTCATTTGTCTTGTTACTATATTAGCGTATTGTGTGTGTTGTTGCACATTTACAGGCTCAATATTTTGTAGATCGATGGCGTCCTCAGTTCGCGATGGCGTCCTCAGTTCGAGGTGTTAATTTGATTGTATCATTGGAAGATTCAACCGCCCCAGTATTCTGCACCTCTGTGAATTCGTTTCGAATTCCGTCATCGGTTGTCTCCCTTGTGCTTTTGGCAGTTTGAGACAAGCACGCGTGGTTTTTCATTTTGGAACCACTGTTCAGTTTTTGGATACAGTTTTTCTGTTCCCATTCTCTGATTTCTTGTTCAGAGCAAGATCTTATGTTGGGAAGATTCCCAAGGATGATTTCAGCGGTAGGATTTTCTAGTACTGCGCATAGCACGTCCTGATATAAAAGGTGTCCGAATTTCGGCAAGTGCTAGGGGGTATCTTTCGATAGTGCCTGCGAATGTGCGACAAGTTACGTATTTGTGTGTGTAGTCTTTGTCATTGACTAATGTTTTCTTAATTCCACAAAGAGTCGCGCCGGAATCGCGTATTAATGTACATTGTTTGTTATTAACAAAACCTGTTGCAAACTTTAACTTGCCTGTTGATGTTAAGGCTGCGTTGGCCATTTCGTTAGAAACTGGGATTGTGTGGCCGCATAACAACGTTGTATCAAGCTGAAATTTCCTACAGGTGTTACATGTGTTATCAGTGATGGTGTTAATGACTTCTACTGCATTACCTAACTCACTCATACTTTCATTCTGGATGTCGCATTCGTTCTGTTGTTCAATTTCTTCATCTGAGGATGTGTCTATTAATGCGGCATTAGCCTGCTTCATCATTTTTCGTCCATCACAGCGTGCTGAATAGTGCCCAAAGCTCGAACAAAAATAACATTTGACCGCTCTCTGATATGCGTTCCTTTTGTTCTTTTGTTTTTCCACTATCATTTGGAGATGATGTGGATAATTTGGTGATTTGTCACACATCGCGTACTCTTCATGTCTCAGATGACAATACTGGCACGTTACTGGCTTTGTGAACTTAGAGCGTTGTTTGAACCTATTTTCATTTGGTTTTGAATATTTGGTGTTTGTAACCGCTGCTGTTTCATTTTGGCTCATATTCAACTGAAAAATATCGCGGTTCGCTGTAAAATATGCGCTCCCCTTATTTTCTATTTCTTGAATAGTTTTACAATCCATTTGTCTCAAAAATTTAGAAAAAGGTGTTGGTATTGTGCTAATAATTTTATCAATTATAATTAGCTCCTTCAGTTTATCATGGTTGTTATTTGTTTTTGCTGAGGTTATCCATTTTGTACAAATATCTTGGACTGTAGACACGTAGTCTATGAAAGTTTGGTTAGGCAATGAGGTTAATTTGGAGAACTGTAGTTGATAGCCTGCTGTATCTAGTGAAAAATGTTGTAGTATTCTTTGTTTCAAATAGTCGTAATCTTTCCTCATGTCTTGTGGAACTGTCTCTATCACTTTTAAGGGCTCTAAAGCTAAATTTCTCATCAGAATAAATGACCAGTCGACTTTTGCGACGTTATGGTAAGTCATCAAGCACTCGAAGTTCTCTAAGTATGCGCTTATTGAATCTCCTGAACAAAACGGCTTGACTAGGCCTTTATATTTGTTGTATTTTTGTTCATCTTCTTTACTTTTAATTTTGTTTACTGACATTTCTAAGTTGGAATCAATTTCCATTTGTTTCAGTTTTATTTGTGTTTCTGCACTTAATTGGGCTTGCTTGGTCGCAGCTTCGAGCTCCATTTGCATCTTCTTCTCTTGAGCCTGCAGTTACATTTTCTTTTCTTCCGCTTCCATTTGCATCTTTCTTTCCTCCGCTTGCAGTTGCATTTTCTTTTCTTTAGCTTCCATTTGCATCTGCATCTTTTTCTCTTCTCTTTCTGCTTGCATCTTTTTCTCTTCTCTCTCTATTGCTCTGTCTTCTCGTGCAATATTTTCTAAATGTGTCTTTTGTGCCCATTCTGAAAGTTTTTCCTCAATATATCCTAACCTAATACCTAATTCGATGCACTGTTCTAATGTTGACATCTTGTATTTTAGTTATTGTTCACTTTATTGAAATTAAATCCCTTTGAAATTAGTTTGGGTGTACAAAAGTTGGTTATCCCCCTTAATGTTTACATTCAAATTTACACGAGCAGGTTTACTTGGTTATGAGATTAGCATATACATAAAAATCAATACAAAGAAAAAATGTTACATCAATGAATCATGGATGAGTATCGCTTAGGGACATAATGAGCATGAAATGAAACTCATCTTATTTTTCCTGATCTCTCGACTGTAGTCTTGTTGTGCTTTCCTGTTTTCTCGCCACTGTTGGAGTACAGGTTACATACACACGATATTTCGCGGAACAATCTGATGTTGGAATAAAAAAAAATTAGTAACGGTCAATGTAATTGTCACAGTCATGTCAATGTCAAATTTTATAAACATCAGCATAATTTCAAATATCAAATATTTTTGTAGAGGAGGGACTATAATAGATTATTCACAGATAATATGATGATAGCTGCAAAGTTTTTGACTTTGTCATGTATGATATATATATATATATATTTTTTTTACTTGGCAAAACCAAGAGCTGCCTGAAAAGTAAAGCTTCTGATTGCCAAAACCGGCTTGCCCCCAAATAGCCTGTCACCGTCCTAGATCTCTAGGGGAATGAAACTCGGGCTCATACAGGCAACAACTCCGTTTATATGCAATATAACATCATTTATTATTAATATGTTACAGTGAGCTGGCGAAGAGAGTTTTCGCAAGCCAGCAATCTGTAAGTTGCGTATCACGGGAGTTTACAATAAACATGATTATCACAACAACTCTATCAGCTATCTAACATATGCATAAGACCCCTAAATACACTTGGGTCTAAACTATCAAGTCCCCCTTAAGGTAAGCCCTGTTGCTTCCTCGATGTCCAGTCCGTGTCTGCCTTTCCACACGTGTCGCCATCCGACACGGGTAGTAACTCTCTCTGAGTTTCTCGTGGATCCCGCAATCGGCGGGCCCCATCGGTGTCCACGGGGCTGTGGACACACTGACCGGTCCTTCGAGAAGGCTCTGGATTATTCGAGCCTTCGAGTGACTCGCTTCTTTCCCTTTTGCTGGAGTTCTATCCCTTCGCTAGTTTCTCTTACTTTTATGTTGGTACCGCCCCTATGTGAGGCTGTGACAATGTGTCTGCACATGCATGTACGTGCATACACATCTAGAGCATACTGGTTATTTTCGGCGCCAGAAACTCGCCGTCGCTCCTTCTCCTGTTAGTTAAAAACAGTTCCGCCACGTGAAGGCCAGGAGTTGGACTTTTGCTGCAGATGTTATATATTCACGAGCCATTGGGGTATTTAAGCAATGTTGGGCGCTCACCCCAACACTGCGCCCTGGCTACATACAGCAACATTGGGAACAAGCCTACAGTTTGAATTACAACGCGCTATGGCTAATCAAGATCAAGCCCTGTTGTGAGCAAGGTAGCTTCGCATAATATTGTTAGGATTATTACCACTTAAGATTTTTTACCACTTATTACCAAATCAGCGAAGTACTAAAAAATTAAGTTGCATGTCCTTCACAGGACGTAGCAGTGAACCCTAGAATTTTCGCTGTTCGTGATTCCTGTGCAAATTTTACGTTCAGTAGTTTGCCATTGTTTCTGAACGACCGGCTCCTATACCTTTTTCGAAAAAACCAGCACCGCCGTGTTTCGAACCCGGGTATACGGGCTCACAAACCGCGTTCGCAAGCCCTTAGCCACAGAGACCGGTGCGAAGCACTAGACACTCTCAAATCCTGCAAGGCACCAGGGAAAGATAGTATTCCACCTGAAATTTTAAAATGTAGCAAAGAAACAATCATCCCAGAACTGTATACAATACTTCAGCTCTGCTGGAAAGAGAAAACAGTACCAACAGATATGAAAGACGAAACATTGTTACCCTTTATAAAAACAAAGGCGACAGAAGCGACTGCAATAACTATCGCGGTATTTCCCTACTCAGTATTACAGGCAAGATTTTTGCTCGAGTAGTCCTTGAAAGGTTACACATTCTTGCTGAAAGAATCTACCCTGAATCACAGTGCGGATTTAGACCCAACAGGTCCACCATCGATATGATTTTCTCACTCCGGTAGCTCCAAGAGAAGGGCAGAGAACAGAGGAAGCCATTATATATTGCCTTCAACGACCTCACAAAGGCACTTGACCTCGTGAGCAGAAACGGCCTTTTTCTTCGTCTTCTTCTTCTTTGCGTTCATCCGGAGTGTTTTGTCAGATGTGATTGCGTTGAGTTGTTATGCACCCTTGGGCCGAAACCCTTGGGCCAACTCATCCGACTTCTGCGTGCATTTTTGACAAGGTTAGCACTCCTGGGAAACTCTCACTTTTGTGGTATCGTCTGCATCCCAGCTCTTCAAGTTGGAACGGTCGTGGACTTTATGGTCATCCCTCAAGGGAAGGCAGGGACAGTCCATAGCATTTTCTGCCATCCAGGGTGTCTTCCATAGTTGCAGAGCGATACATAGAGCCCTGGTGCTGGACTCACCGAGGGAATCGTCATGGCCTGCTTGCTCATGGCTGCTTTAATTCCTCACTTCAATATATTGGGCATTTCGTTCGCCACGGGCCTTTCCCGCACAAACCAGACCGGTTTGCAGACGGTATCCACTCAGCGAGTTTTCGATTCGGACATGTGCTTGTCGTTGTGCCCGGACAGTGCTATTCCGGGCATGACGGACATTCGGAAACCTAGCTAGTCAGACGTGTTCCGGACATGGGTGGCGTTCGAAAACTAGGTAGTCAGAGCTGTTCCCAGCACTAGAGATATTCGGACAAGACATTTCACTCGGACGTAAATGCGTAGTGCAAATTTTTATTCTGCCACCCGTAGGCCGGCACTTCTGACTGCGGCTGGCATTTTTTTTTACTGAGGGTAGCCTTCCTCGTGTTTCGAGGCACGTTATACTTATTGTTGTGATGTAGCCCACATCTCAGCTGGTCAAGGTAGAACGGTCAAAGACATCACGGTCAACCCTCAAGGGAAGGCAGGGGCAGACCATGGGCATTCCCCGCTATCCAAGGAGGATTCCATAATTGCAGAGCAGGCACATATTGCTCTGAGACTCGGCTCACCCGAGTAATTGCCATGTCCTGCTCATGGCTGCTTTAATTCCTCACTTCCATCTATTGGGCATTTCGCTTGCCACTGGTCGCTCAAGCACAAACAAGGAACGGTCAGTCTGCGGACGACATCCACTAGGTAAGCTTTTGCTTTGGACTTCGGACCACGCAATGGATTCACTAGCAATACTCTTGCTCGTTCACAGTATCTGAGTAATCTATTTACACTAACGTGTGTAATAATTGCACTATCTACGTGTGTTTCTAATGTGTGTTGTATTATTCCTTTAAGTGTCATTAGCTCGAATCTCACACGCCACGAATCATTGTATATTTATAATTCATGAGATGGATTTTCGAGCTCTGATTCTTAGATTCATACCCAATGGTGTTGTGTAATGGTTACTTTCAAACATTTACACTGTCACAATTCACATGTATTGCATAAGACGCATACAGTATACAAGAATAACCCTTTGTGCGTAAAATTTGCACGCTATCTGTCATTCCCTCATTTTAATGCATGTACGCTGTCTTTTACACATCTTTCGCTCACGGATGTATTCTGCATCCTGATATTAAAAATGTAAATGAAGTTAAGTATTGAGTTTCTAGTATTTGGAAGAAAAAACAACGATAAAAAATGTATCCTTATTCACAAAAGCTTAACAAAATAGGCTTGCACTTTAAGCTGTAGCCGTAGTTTGGATTTTTACGCATTAAATATATATACATCTTTTACGTAACAACAAGTTCAAAAATTTACAACATTTATTAACGTAAATTCGAAATTCTCTTGTCGAGTAATGATGAATTAGGCACAATGTTTTGTCGCTTATTTTTTTGTAGAAAAATGTATGTCTTAAATATTTGTAGGTTTAGAAGAAAATAATTAACACTCTTCTCCTGGTTTAGAACTGTCACTGTAAATCTTCGTGCAACTAGTATAAAATTTTATCACCATTTATAAAATGTGGCTGAGAGGTCTGTTGGTAACTTGACTGATGGTTCAGGCATCCTCGTCAGGAGATCGGCAAGAATGTTATTTGCTCCTTTTATATGTTCTATAGTGTAGGAGTAGTTCTGCAGCAATAGAGCCCAACGGGCAATTCTGTTGTTTTTGAGTGTCCCTTGCTGAATAACCAGTATAGGTGAGTTATCAGTCTGTATGAGGGAATTAGTGCCTGTGAGGTACTTTGAAAGTTTCGAAACACAATAAACCACGCCTAGGCACTCTAGCTCCGCTATAATGTACTGTTGTTCCGCCGGTGTTAGCTTCCTGCTAATGTAGTTTACTGGATGTTCTACTCCATCATAACGTTGAAGAAGTACGCCGCCGATTGTAGTGGTGCTGGCATCTGTTTTTAAGATAAAGGGAACATTTGTATCTGGCAGGCGAAGGATTGATGGATTTGAACAAAATAATTTTAACCTTCTGATTGCTTCATCTAAATAGACACTCTTACATATAACATTGGGCTGGTTTTTCGTAAGCAAATTGGAAAAAAATGCTTGTTAACTCAGCCAAATTTGGAACGACTTACTATAGTAGTTGACTAGTCCCAGCAAGCTTCTGACTTGCTTCTTTGTTGTTGGCACAGTCAGGTTTAAAATTTTGAGACACTTTTGTCGTCATTAGTTAGCTTTCCCTTTGAAATTTTATGATCCACAAAATCAATTTCATGGAAGGCAATTTCGACCTTCGTTGGTCTTACTGTAAGTCCAAACAGTTTAATTCTGTCAAAGACATGTCGAAGTGTAAGTATGTGGTTTATCATGTCGCTGGTATTACACAGATGTCGTCAATATAGGTTTGAACATTGTGACACCGTGAAGTAATAGTCTGGTTAATCTTACTAAAGTGGCAGGAGCATTTCGTAAACCGAAACGAATATAGACCCATTCGTACAGTCCCAATAGTGTTGAAAAGGCTGTAAGGTGGATAGAATTTTTGTGCATTGGTATCTGCCAATACTCTTTTGTCAAATCAAGTTTGGAAAAGATAGTAGATTTTGCCATGTTAAGAATAAGGTCGTCACAATACGGGATGGTTCTGCGTCAACTTTTGTTATAGCATTTAGTTTTCTATAGTCAATGTAGAGACTAATCGTTTGATCCTTTTTTCTAACCAAGACGATAGGGGACGAATATTCAGATTGAGATGTTTGGATTATTCCATGCTTTCATAGGTCTAGTACAGGGGTCACCAAACTTTTTTCAAATGACGAGCACGGGCCGGATACTCATTCTGTACAATACTTGCGCTGGTCTCCGTGGCGAATGTATTACGGACGCGGTTCGTAATCCCATATACCCGCGATCGAAACACAGCTGCGAGCGATTTGGCAGTAGAACGCGTCGCGCTGGTTGTTTACGCTATGGCATGGGTGCCGGCCGTTCAGAAAGCAATGGCAAACTACTGAACGTAAATTTGCCAAGGTATCGACAACAGCAAATAATGCTGGTGTTGACAGTAAACGTCCTTTACAGGATATGCAACTAACTTTAACAATACTTGCAAGTCAGAACGAAAGCTCTGGTGAAACAAAGACGAAAAACTAAGTTAATCATGGGTTAGTGGCGTGCAATGCACAAAGAAACAAAGACAGCCAACATATTTATTTACTAAAAAAAGTTATCAAAGACGGCGGCGTTAGCAAAAAGATAGTTACATCAGACCTAGTATGCACATATCCGAATCTCACAAACTCATCTCTACTCATCATGTTCCTCTTGTACCTTGCGGTGTCCAGGTGAAGTATAAACATCGTGAGAGTGCCCGATTATGGGCTTCATGTATCGATATTCCCATGGACTCTGCTATTCCCTCCGTCCAACGTTTACGTGGGCGGACTCTTCCTCTGTTTGCATCTGGTCTGCAAACTAAGCAGCAAAAAAGTTAGTGAGATTTGTGAAACTGATATTTGGCTTTCAAAATATCATCAATGTTTGGTCTGGAATTGCTGCATCGAATCAAGAGAATTTCTTTCAAATATTGATCACTCAATCTTGTTCGATGTGTTGACTTCACATACTTCATTTTTGAAATTGTTTGCTCACAGATATTAGTTGTTCCAAACACAGATGCCATACCAGTGGCAATTTTTTTTTTCAGTATCAGAAACTCAACATCAGGTAAGCAACAGTAAAATTCAACAAGTTTTCCTTCGCTGTGCTTCTCTTTCAACAAGTCATTTGCTTGCAAATCAATGAGCTCCAATTGTAGTTCAACTGGCACATCATCAGGGTTACAATCAAATGGAATCTGGAACAGAAGAATGTCACTCTCAATTCTGTCAAGATCTGAAAATCTCTCCCAAAAATGCTTCTTCAAGTCGAGGTTAATATCTTCGGCGACTGTGGCGCAAAACTCTTTGAAACAGTAAAAATGAGATAAGTTTTCTCCTTCCAGTGTGCTTCAAACAATGACAGCTACCTCCGAAATCCTTTGATGGTTCTGCAGAGATCATAGACCAGGTTATCCTTTCCTCGAAGTTTCAAATGCAATTCATTCATGTGGGATGTGATGTCTACCAACAATGACAACTTTGACAGCCAGGTAGGATCTGAAAGTCCAGATGGACACCACGAATGAACACGAGAAGGTGTGACGTACTCGAGAGATCAGTAGACCCATCCAGCGGCAGAGAATACCACAAGTTCATAGTTTTCTCGCGTATCTGTAGCACTATGTTCTCTCCAAGTTCTTCTGATCTTCGCATAACTAAACTTTCCGAAAAGCTGCTAGTTCCAAACAAATCGGCTTTCTCAAATCACAAGTCATTTGCTGCTTCCATCACACTCTTTGATGAAGTTGCCATCAGTAAACGATTTTCCTCGTCATGCCATCTTATGCACCATTTTGTAACTTGTACGAGTGACAGATTCATTTTCCGCAGAGTTTCTCGTGAAGAGATTTCTTTGTGTTTCTAAACCACGTTTCATGGACTCATATTTCTCCGAGTGTCCAGAAAACTTTGAATATGTTCATAGATGTTTTGTGTCGTAGTGACGCCGAAGATTGCACTCTTTCAAAACGGCAACACTTCGCTGCATATTACGCAGCTGGTTTTCTGGTCCTTTGTTCCCACAAAAAAGTACTTTACTCCCAATTCTTCATTGAAAACACGACATTCGGTGTCCATTTTTCTTTTCTTAGTAGCGATAATGAAGGGTGAAGTACTCGGGATCTAAAAATGAAAAAGACATTGAATTGTAAACAAAATTAAATTCCTATTCAAACATACGAAAAGCCGAGAACTATGGGTCACTGGTGAAGCTACGGCTTCATATATATGAGAATATATCTCATAATAAGGTTTGCAAAATATATAAATAGGGCCGTCCTAAATAAACAGCCTAGAGCAGAGTTTTTCAACAGGGGTTCCGCGAGTGGCAGCCAGGAGTTCCGCCAAATCAGACTGAAATCGACTAAATGCAAAATTTCTGCCCATCTAGTTTATTACATGCCGGCTTCCTGGTCTAGAGGTTAGCGACTTTTCTCCGTAATCTCGTATACTCTCGTAAGTAACGTGAGAATCAGCAGTGGTTCAAATCGCGTCGGTAACTTACGGGGTATGTGAGCCGGCCGCTCAGAAAGCAATGTCAAACTACTGAGAGTAATCTTGCCAAGAAATCAACAATCAGCTGAAAGATGCTGACGTTGACAGCGATGTCCTGTAAAGGATATGCAAACATATTAGTTTATTTCATAAAGTACGTCAGGCCCTTGGATCATCGCACAGAGTTTCTTGAGCAACGTAAACATTTGCGTAAGGATCTGCTCCAGCAGAAAGGTTGAAAAACACTCGATTAACACCTTGGCCGGGGAATTCTGGGCTGGAGTTAATATTTTCGTAAGAACACGAAGCTTCTATGGCATTTTTATGCTATGTTTGTTACTTTATTGCCTCTATTCATACTAGTAGTTCACTTGACTATCACTGTTAAAGAGATTATTGTTACATACCTATAAAATGGATGACAGGCAAAAAGAAGTAAATATTTATGGAGCAGCGGACCTGTGTTGACAGGTGGACGCATCTGTGGGAGGGAAAGATGCGCTCGCGCGCAGTCGCGCGCGCGCGTGTGTGTGTGTGTGTTGCCATGGAAACCATGGTAATGTCAGCGCATAGGCGGTGCTACCACGAGCCTGGAAAGACTTAGGATGGCGCAAAATAAGCAAACATTACAATAAACAAGAAAATCTCCAACCATCCAGCATGTGCCATGACGATAAGCGTGGGCAGTCATGTTTTGCCAACTCACTCGATCACCAGAGTCGTGGATCAGCTCCGTGTTCATGTCTCTACCATGTCACGTGGCCAAGCCATCCGGGTATTTACTTCTCGGTCTTCCCCTTGGTCTGTTCCCTTCGATCTTGCCAGTTGTCACCGAGTTCTCCAAGTGTTTCTTCTGATAACATGCCCAAAAAGTTTTGACTGTCTACGTCTAATGACTCTAATTAGTAGAAAATCTAGATACAATAATTTACAATTGAAAATAATAAATTTAAGACACTTAGCAACCAGGAGGTATCCGCGCTTGTGAAGATCTCCTATTATTCTAACCGTAATATTTACATTTAAATTGTATCACAACGTCTCGTGTTCCATACGTTATATCTAGCAAGTTCGAGTACCATCGGCGGGCCGGATGAAATGACGTCGCGGGCCGGATTCGACCCGCGGGCTGTAGTTTGGTGATCCCTGCTATAGGCAAATAGCACAGCACGAAGTAAAGTGTCCCAGTCTGCTGGATTTTCGGCTGTCACCTGTGTTGACAGGTGGACGCATCTGTGGGAGGGAAAGATGCGCTCGCGCGCAGTCGTGTGTGTGTGTGTGTGTGTGTTGCCATGGAAACCATGGTAATGTCAGCGCATAGGCGTTGCTACCACGAGCCTGGAAAGACTTAGGATGGCGCGAAATAAGCAAACATTACAATAAAAAAGAAAATCTCCATCCATCCATCATGTGCCATGACGATAAGCGTGGGCAGTCATATTTTGCCAACTCACTCAATCACCAGAGTCGTGGATCAGCTCCGTGTTCATGTCTCTACCATGTCACGTGGCCAAGCCATCCGGGTATTTACTTCTCGGTCTCCCCTTGGTCTGTTCCCTTCGAACTTGCCAGTTGTCACCGAGTTCTCCAAGTGTTTCTTCTCATAACATGCCCAAAAAGTTTTGACTGTCTACGTCTAATGACTCTAATTAGTAGAAAATCTAGATACAATAATTTACAATTGAAAATAATAAATTTAAGGCACTTAGCAACCAGGAGGTATCCGCACTTGTGAAGATCTCCTATTATTCTAACCGTAATATTTACATTTAAATTGTATCACAACGTCTCGTGTTCCATACGTTATATCAAGCAAGTTCGAGTACGATCGGCGGGCCGGATGAAATTATGTCGCGGGCCGGATTCGGCCCGCGAGCTGTAGTTTGGTGACCCCTGATATAGACAAACAGCACAGCACGAAGTAAAGTGTCCCAGTCTGCTGGATTTTCGGCTGTCACCTTTGCGAGCATGTGTTTCAAATCCCCGTTATTCTTTTCTACAAACCCGTTCCCGGAAGGTCGGTAGGGGATCGTGAAACACTGCTTTATCCATAGTAATTTAGTTACTGCTTGAGTTGAGGCTGCTATGAATTGCGTATCTCGGTCTGACAAAATTGTTTCCGGAAAGCCAAAACGTGAAAATATTTTCAGAAATACGTCTGTCACATATTTGTAAGAAATAGATTTTAGCGGGCGCGCCTCCGTCCAGCGTGTGCAAAAATCTACCATTGTTAAAATAAATCTGTTACCTCTGTTTGAGGTGTGGCTGAGATGTCCAACCAAGTCAACAGCAACACTTTGGAATGGTTTTGAAGCTAATTTTGTTGCTTGGACCTTTGCTGTTGGAATAATGAGAAATGTAAGAGATGATATAAACAGGGAGCTATATGATGCCCTAAATATCGGGGGTCTTGACAAACCAGAGATTAGGTATGCTGATGATACAGTATTGACAGTATTGTTATCCACAACACAGAATGGTATAGAAAATCTAATGGCCTCAACCCAATTCTATAGTGAAAATCACAACTTACATCTTAACATAGCAAAAACAAAGATAATGCATACAGATAAAACTACTATGAGGAAAGAAATATATGTTAAAGGGGAAATATAGGGGTGGTGGGAAATTTTGAATACCTTGGGTCACTTATTACCAACAACGGTGACACAATGAAAGAAATTAAACGACGACTATCAATTGCTCTTCAAAAACTAAAACAACTGAATAAATTATGGAATGGGACAAACAGAACTACAAGAATTAGATTTTTAAGAGTATGCATCTTTCCCATTGCAACATACGTCTGTGAGACCTGGACACTTACTAAACAAGCTGAACATCGCATAAATGCCTTTGAATATAAATGTCATAGACGAGTTCTAAGAATATCTTGGTTAAAGAAAAGAACAAATGCATCCATACTTCAAGAGCTGAATATTGAAGAAGGTTGGCTATTAAAGACAATAAAACAAAGAAAATTGAAATATTTTGATCACTTGAAACGTCACGAAAGTTTGGAGAACAATAATACAGGGGTATGTGCCTGGGAAGAGAGGAAGAGGAAGGCCAAAGAGAAAATGGGTGCAGGATGTGGCGGATGATCCTCAAATGGGTGTATCAGACGCGGGGCATCTTGCTTATGATCGAGAATTTTTTCGGAGTGTTGTTATGGGTGCGATGTTTTGCAAAGGACATGCTACTGAATGAATGAATCCACACGCAAATTTCAGTCCATCACTACTACAAATAGTGTGCATGGACTAAGTTTGAGATCAAAGTGAACGAGCGCCCAAAACAAAACAAACAAAACATGACCATATTGCGACAACAGTTAAAATTTTAAAACTAGTTAGAATAGCATAGTACTTACGTAGAATAGTTAGTTAGGTACTCTTCAATTTTTAAGGGCCAACTACTACCTTTCCTGATCACGCGACTAAGGTTTAGTCAAATGTAGTGAATAATACAAATACGATGTGAGACAAGCGTGAAACAACTGAAACGCATACTTACACAGAACAGTTAAAAAATGAATGCGGAAATTATATATATATATATGTATACGCAAGTAGTTTTCTGTATGCTCAAATTTCCACGTTTCCACGGCAATAATTAGACTATACTCATGTGTTCTTCGTCCAGGCTTCTCCACTTAACAGTGTTTTATTTTTACAAAAGATAAAAACACACACATACTCGCACGCCCGTACGCGCACACACAAATATGTAAAAAAAAAATATCAATCAGTCAATCAGGTGCCATCTCCATAATGAAGGTTGGCTGCAGTGAATCTCCAACACTGTCTCTCGTCTTGACTGTACATTCTGTCAGACTGATTTTACATGCATGGACATATTATGTGAAAAACCTTTATGATGATACAAGAGAATAACAGTGTGGTATTCAGAATAATAATGAAGGAGTTTCAATTTTGAAAATGGAAGTTCAGAATGCCCAGAAAACTGGCAAGACCCCAGGTCCAGACAAGATCACAACAGAAATGATCAATGTCTTAGAAATATTTGGAATAGGCCAAATCACCATACTCTTGAACATTATATATGATACCGGAGATATACCTCCTGAATTATGTAATTCTATATTTATTGCAATCCCAAAGAAATCAAGGGTCTTGGAATGTGATCAACATTGCACAATTAGTTTAATGATCCACATCATGAATATTTTACTAAGAATCGTGCAAAGAGTTAGGAAAAAATACAACCCGAACTAGGAGAAGAACAATGTGGGTTCGTAGAAGACAAGAGTATAGACAATGCTGTGTATTTATACTGAGAACAATTGAACGTTCCATAGAAGTAAAGAAACAGGGGGCTGCGTGGTCACGAGGTATTTTGTCCGCCTCGAGTGCTGGAGGTCCCAGGTTCAAGCCCCGGTGAGGACCGGGATTTTTTCACGTGGTCTTCTAGTAATAAAATTTCCCCTGGTCTCTGGGTAGTGAGATCGGACCCCGTGTGTATTGTTGCGCACGTAAAAAATCCCTTGGCAGTTGGAAATCGAAAAAGAGTAGCCTAACGGCACTGGCCGGGTAAAATTTCGAGTTAAAAATCTACCCAAAATATTTCAGGATCCTCGCCGGTACTACGGAGTTCGTGAACTGAGTCTGAGTTTTTCCAGACTCAGATTTGAGTTAGGAGGAGAACGGGGCACTTATGGGTTACACCCGTGTGCCGTGATGTTTTTCCATCGACTAAACTAAACAAAGACATACATACATGACATACATCTTTGCTTTATTGACTACACAAAGGCTTTCGATAAGTATAAAGTAAGACATGTTAACATGGTGACGATGCTTGCAAAGCTACAGAATGATGGGAAAGACCTTAGACTTGTAAATATGCGGGGTGTAAATAAGTCCGATGCACTATAAATAGCAGTACGTGTATTGGCTATGCTTGCATTCAAAGCGAGTGAAAGCAGAAAAAAAAATTTGGAAGATGGCTTGTAGAGATTAGAAGACGAATACTATAGACATGGAAAGAAAAATAGCCTTTTGCATTATGAAAACACTTATTCACAAATAAGAAGCTGTCAGTTACAATAAAAAATGAGTGCAAAATAAATGAGAAGATTTGAATGTCACAGTAAAGATGTTTGTGTCACTTTTTGACATATTTATTTTATATTTTGTCTGCATTTTCGTAAAGTTGCAAGTCCTAAACGAAGTGATTATTCCCAAACAGGGCTGGTCACGTGATGTCTATATCTTCTATATTAGAGAGCAGTACAAACTGACATATCATGGGGGGGGGGGGAGAGGCAGTATAATGCATTAAGTATATATCTATGTATATAAAAGAGAATGTTTGTCTGTTTTATTGTTTGTTTGTCCTTTATGCATCTCCGAACGGTCCATCCAATTGAGATGAGATTTCATGCAGATGTTGTTCTCACTCCCGGATCCAACTGAAATAGTTAGTTAGTGTAAAAACAGTTTTGTACGTAATAAAACAACATTAAAAGGAAAGGTGTATTGCAAGGGGACTTAACAAAAAAGTTATATCAAGGGACATTACCTTTAGTAACATTGCTATATTATGTAATAATTGTTGTGTTTTTCTTAAAGTTTTATAAAATGGTTAAAGAAGTTATCTACAGACATATGCGTTATATGTCATAAGTCGGGGTGCCCCACCGGCTAGATGAAAATCTTATTCACTGGCGAGCAACCCCAGATAGTCAGAAACTAACTTGGGACAAAATCTATATGGCTGAACTACAGATTAAGCCCTGAATATCCAACGTACAGCTCTAAGTGGCTCGTTACAAAATGAAATGAACTGTGCTGAATATTCGCCAAGGTATAGGAAAGAGAAGGTTAGCTTAAGATAGATGTTTTAAGTCTAAATATATTAGTATAGACGACTATCTCAGTACAGGTTTTCTCCCTGACTGCTCCTTTCCTTGGTGTGTAAGTGAACCCCCACCAATGTACACAACAATACGTATGCACAATTGGAAAAAATATAATGACAGAACTATGAGTTACAATACTACAACATTTATTTGCTAATCATAACAACAGACATAGGATGATTGTCAATATGAGGATGATGAAATCATATACATATTGATATTGATGACAAACATTACGTAACTTTACTTGTTACTCCATCTATCTGGATCTGTGGTCCAGATCCCCACTCTCCAGTAGACAACAAAAGAAACAGCTTGCCGGTATTCTGACGATCCTGCCAGTCCTGGCTCTACCTAGTCAGTAGTCTCTAGTCCTGAGATCTATAACATAGGTGCTCCTTGTGAGAGCTTGAAAGAAAGTCGAGAATGTGTTATATCAGTTCTACATCAGCGCAATCCTAATTAAAACATATCATAACACAAACATATACAATGACCAGTCTGGCCAAGTTTATCTTCCAGCTCTACTATGTTCACCATCCTCCTTCTCCCTACTGTCTTTAGTCTGGGACGGGCTTTTCAATGGTCTCACACGCCTGTAATGATTACATTTCTGCTGCCCCATGTCCATATCGCTAATACAGAAATTCTGTGTCGTACAGCCGCTCCGTCCAATGTTAGTTTAGCAGCTCACAGGGTCGGTAAGTGTATTATAACAATGCCAGGTCATCCGGGCTTACAAGCCGTGACCAATAGCTGTGCCAGGTTTCCATGCATTACCGGGGACGCACGCCCACAATACACTGAGGAAGTTTAGCACCATATACCCCATAACACTTGTGGGTACTGTCTGTGCCATTACAGCTCTGCTACAAATGCAATCGATGGTTAGTGTGCCAATGCGCACACCATAATATAACACGTCATATTGATAGGCTTGCATATGACAAATCAATATACCAAACATGAAATACACATAAAACATTAATTAAACTAGACATATTATGATACTTTAACATAATAGCATAATGCACTAGTTAGTTTGTAGGTATACGAAATGAGATGTATATACACAAAAAGAATATGTACGAAGCATATTCCTAGCATCGTATATTCATATGAAATTACACATACATACATCCAACATATCCGTAAACATTATATTACTTCAAGATAGACATCTAATGATACTCACATAATAGCATCAGGCATTATTAATGAGTACTAATATTGTATAGCTACAAAATGAGATATACAACAAGTCTAATTGAAGTGACCAAACAGACCAGCTATATTTGCTGAGCTGCCCGGTTTAATCACACTTAGTTACTGCTGTTGTAAGAATTAAATAAATAGTCAGTTGACTATATTCTGTACAACAAATGCACATACCAAAAGGCAACTAGGATAGTGTACAAAGAAATGACAAGCATCTACCAAGACACCTAAAAGTCTACCCAGACAAGATCTGTCTCACATAAGGCTCTATTTCTCAGAAGAATAACACTTTAAAGCAATATGATATTGAACTGAAATAGTTAGTTTAAAATCAATATTTAATTTTTAAACGAAAGAAAAAGGCATTACGAGTTTCAGAAACAGAAGAGCAACAGGAACGGGAGCATTAGACAAAAACGAGCAACGGGAACGGGAACGGGAGCATCAGAAACAGACGAGCAACGAGAAATGGGAACGGAAGCAGGGCCCGAACGCGTACTCTGTGCGCTTAAAGAAATGTATTTGAATGTATAATGACTATTTATATGAATTAAATGAGACGCTCCCCGCCATGTACCTGGCGACGCCGGGCCGGGTCAGCTAGTACACACATATAATAGAAGGCTGTAATTATTTGTAATTAATAGAAGGCTGTCGTAGTTCATCATTTTCGTATTTGCGAGCCCTATCGAGACAAGTCACAAGTCAAGAAGCATGATACGGGGAAAATGGCACGTTGCAAGAACACCAAGCGCACGACACGCAGTATCCAAGATGTGCAGCGTGGAAGCCGACAAGAAGAAGAATGTGGAGAGCCTGTCTGCGAGCTGTAACAAAGAACCTGAAACTACAGCTACTACTGAAGCCACCACGAGGGAGACGGTCGACAGCCCACCACAGACAAGAGCCAAACCTATCGACAAGCAGAGAGAGGAGAAAAACACCAGAGTCGGAAACACCGACTCACCGACAATCAAGTGGGTTATCAAGCGTATCTAAGTGGAGCTATCAGACGAAGAAATCTTGAAGCAGCTACGAGAAGAGAATCTACACACCCGATTCTTGAAGGCGGAGCGGCTCCTCACCTACTCCAAGATTCCCACCACCTTAGTGGTGGTGACTACAGAGGGCAGCGAGATGACGATCACAGTATCAATCAACAAGAGAATGCAGCAGCCAGGGCGATTCATCCCACGGATCACCCAATGTTCCAGATGTCAGAGGGCCGGCCATAGCATTTCCGCATGTCGAAGTAAGACGGAAATCTGCCGGAACTACGCAGATCACCACGCCTTCAAGGAGTGTCCGCTGGCCAAGCTGGACATTGACTTCCGAGCACCCAACAACACACGAAAGTGCGCCAACCGCCTGGGCAAGCATGGAGCAAGATACTTGGACTGTCCGTAACTGCAACAACACAGAGACGCCTTAAAGATCGAAATTACCACAACATCACCATTCAAGGAAGCAATGCGGAGGGGCGAGACAGCCATGGGTATAGCACAAGCTGAAAGAGATCAACTGCAAAAGCAGACTGAGATAGACGAGTTGAAGAAACAAATCAAGGCACTGCTGACGCCGACTCCGACCAGCGACAACGAGAAACTACTGGCGGAAATAAAGGAGATCCAGCAAAACATCAAGCAAGAAGTGAAACATATGGCCGAGCTGAAGCAGGGAAACGAAGAAATGCTACGAATCATAAAAGCGGAGAGAGAGCGGCTAAAAGCTGAAATGAAATCAATTCAAAACAAACCAACAGGAGTCATGCAAGAGACCACAGGGAAGCCGCAAGAAAGCCAACAATAAACCGAGCTGGAGCCGCAAGAAAAAACCAGCAGCCGAACAACGACGCCCGAGACACACAAGGGGAAAACAATATCCCACCAGACAGCTGAAGAAAGACAAGACAAGGTTCCTGACGTTGGCTTGGAGTGGGACCCGGATGGGCCTACCTTGGAGGAATGCATGGAAGCAGAAAAGAAACTGGCAAGGCAAGAGGTACTCAAGCACGAGGAATACGTAAGGGGACAGGAAGACAAAGGAAAGAAGATGCCAAAGAAACTCAGGGGGAAATCGATATACCCGGAGATACTCTATGACTATGACGCCGAACTCGAGTACTATATAGATGACGGAGAGGCCATCCCATGGCTGACCACATAGGAAGCAATCGAAAGACAACAAGAACTCAAAGAAAGACAGCAAGAAAGTAAAAGAAGGCGCACGGAGGAAAATCGCATTGAAAAGCTCCAACAGGTAATACACAAAAAAGGTGGCAAAAATACCAAATAAAAAGTTCTTATAAATACTGCACCTAGCCAAGCCAGACGAGCCAAGAGCCTTCACTAACAAAATACACCACAAGAGGAGACGAGCACAAAGGATAGCCGCCGTCCAACCCCCAGCTGACGTCACAGACACAAAAGCAGATAAAACCAGTCCGGATCAGGACCAACTAACTCGCAAGATCGTATAAGACAAGAACCAGAGTGAATGAACCCACAAAAACCACGGACCTCAACAATAACCACAGCTGAAAGAAGCAGGTTGAATGAGGCCAAAATTTGAATTTTGTTTTTAAAACAAGCAGCAAGCGGAGGCTTTAATATATATATATATTTTTTTTTTTTTTAAGGCAAGCAAGTGCTATTCACTACTATTGTGTATGATTAGGATTAGGGATGGGGTTAGGATTAGGGCTTGCGTTAGGGATTACATGTTCTAAGTGTTTATTCCCAAACGGTTATGGTCACGTGACGTCTATAGGTTAGGGAATACATGCTAGGAATACATGTTCCAGGGCCCTGTTTGTGATTAAAGTCTCCCAGTCCTAAAGGTCGTTGCTATAGACTATATACACTATCCATCCATCATGTAACATGCCGGTAAGCGTGGGCGGTCATGTTCTGCCATCTCACTCGATCACCAGAGTCGTGGATCAGCTCCGTGTTTCTGTCTCGACCATGCCACAAGGCCAAGCCATCCAGGTACTTGCTTCTAGGTCTTCCCCTTGGTCTGTTCCCCTCGATCTTACCAGTTGTCACCAAATTCTCCAATCCATTTCTTCTCATAACATGCCAAAACATTTTTGACTGTCTACGTCTAATTTCTCTAATCAATTTACGATCTTCATTTGTTTCTTGAAGGACTTGTTCATTGGTCTTTCTGGCTGTCCATGGTATTCTTTGCATTTTCCTCAGAAACCACATCTCTACATATACACTATGGTAATGATTTATTATTTTATAAATTATATTTGTTTAAACAAATACGATAATTCAGATTCAGCTTCTGGGACGAATGGCCTTTATAGTGTATTTAATACTTCTTCTTTCGTAAATATAGATGCGTATATCGGCTTCCTTGAAATAGCTATTTTAAAAAAAAATCATATGATTGAAACATCGCATAAATTGGAAGACCGAGAGGAAAATACCTGGATGGCTTGGCCACATGGCATGGACGAGACAGGAACACTGAGCTGATCAACGACTCTGGTGATCGAGTGAAATGGCGAATCATGACCGCCCACGCTTTCCGGCATGGCACATGATTGATTGATTGATTGTGTTTATTTACGTTTGGCTTCAAAAATCAAAATGTAACCTGGTAACACCGCTGCAGTATCGACATATCATAATCGAAATCGTCCACTGAAGACGCCACAACTCACAACCTGCCCAAGTGTAAACACCACCACGTGAATCGCTGTGTTGGACTGATTTCGCTATTCTCATGTAAACGTTTTCATTAGTGTTCTAGGTATGTATGTATGTCACGAGCTATCTTGTATGGGTAAAATAACATTTAACGATATTAAACAGCTTCTCACATATTAAACTGGAATAGTAAGATTATACTGATTAGCTTATGTTAAGTTACGCATTTTTTGTTGAGTGCTCGCTCGCTTTGAAAGCAAGCGTCGTAGTCCGTACACACTTCAAGTAGAATATACAGAGAATATTTTAAAATGGGGTTTATACTTATGAAATCATAACAGTGTCTTCGTTGTCGGCACTCTCTCAACGCGTCCTCGTTGAGGTACGTTCACGGCCGATACTGTCACCGTCACTCAGCGGATACAGCTTGACAAGACGAATCCAACGGTATCTCAACGAAGAATGTGCGTTAATTCTAAGCGGAGTTATGAATATTTTTGTGTCGTGGTCTAAAACCAGGAAGTGTAAAGAGGTCCTAAGAAATGGGGGAGATTTTATCGCGGCTCAATAAATTGGAAGCTGAGACCTTCTATTACTGTGGCGTGTTTATTTTTAAACAGACAACACAGAACCATATTCATATATCAATGCATCCGTGGCGGCGAGGCCTAACTTTGCGTATTATCTATTTTTCAATAGGATGTGCCGTGACCTAATTAACAATTAAAAATAGCCACCAATTATTTATTAAAAGTCTGTCGCATTGTTAACAAACCTGGTAAGATGTATATTTTATTATGCGGTTTGGTAACAGGAAAGTAAAGGTCACATTCCTCTTTCAAAAGAATGTCAAGAGGATTGACAGGATCGACTACATTGCACCATATTTTACCCCATATGGCTAAGTCTCTTTCCGCAGCGCGGCTTGCCGAAAGTATCGCACAAAGCACGAGAATCTCCATGTCTCAGAGAAAAATGCACTTGACTTTTAAGACTTTCGATAGGATATGCTCTAACCTAATTAACAGTTAAAAATAGTTGCCCATTTATATTAATTAAATGTCATGTGAAATGTTTGTCGTTAGTGAAAGAACAATTCTTGAAAATGTACTCATATTGTCTTAATGCACCCATTGCATTGCAACAGCTTTCTTTTGTTGATTAAATATCACGCATTAATGTAAGTAAATAAGTTTTTAACTTAAGTTTGTAAATTAAGCAGCAGTTAATTAATTCAAAACAATGTTTTCCCGTAGTGAATTTGAATAACGAAGACACAAACAATAGATTGTATGATTTATTGCCTGGCATATTTCGCTGCATCTCGTCAGGTACATACTGCAGAAACCACACAACTTACGTGAATTAACTAGATGAATCCTTCAAGTTGAAATATACACATATTCGCACAGTAATGTCAATTATCTACCACGGTAATTTTAAGCTGACTAACATGTCTTTCTGTTTGCACAATTCTGGCTTGCGTTGATTGATCATAATTGCTTCTGCAAACTTTAACAAGCCAGTATTTTGTGTGTTAAACAACACGCGAAAGGCAGTGTCTCTGTCCACCACATGGCCGCTTTCGACAATGTGCCTACCAATTGAAGATGCTGGGAGCTTCCGGTGTGTCGGCCCCACGAGGCTAGCATTTCCTGTGTGTTGTATCTTGTTGACCCATTGAGGTATGTGTTCTGACACTCGTTTGTTAAACTGTCTCTCTGTTCTACCAATGTAGAAGGCCTGGCATCTACATGTGAATTGGTAAATACAATTGTTTGTGGCGTACAGAGGAAAAGGCTCTTTGACTGCTGGTGTAGGAATTCATACTGTTTTATATCTAATGACTGGAGTTGCAGCACAGAATGTTCGGCCTACTGCTGTAGTAAGCCGGTCTTGTAGACGTTGCATTATGTCATCCCCTCGAAAGGTTAGCTGGATGAATAACTTGAGTTTGGGGACTGTAGTTACGTCTGGTTTTGGTTTGGGCTGTTGGCAGTGGCGCTTTATAAATCCTGTGGAGTACCCATTCAGGTTTAAAGACATTCTTCAGAGTTTCAAATTCCTCTGTCAGTGTGTCCTGGGTGCATATCTTTCTAGCACGGTCAAACAGGGTCCGTACTAAGCCCTGTTTATACTGGACAGGTGTGAAGCTCTGAAATTTAGGTATTGGCCAGTCCATGTTCCTTTGCGATATACCGATCTTTGAATTGTGCTGTCTGCTCTACGTCTCATTAGAATATCTAGGAACGGCAACGCTTCGTTGTGTTCGTGTTCCATAGATAGAGAGATGTTTTTATGCGTCTTGTTCATTGTGGCCTGGAACGATGTTGCTTGTAGCTCGTCTGTGGTGATAATTCGTATGCAATCTATTGTTTGTCTTCGTTATTCAAAATCAGTTAATTATTAACATATTAAATAATAAAAAATAAGAGAAAATAAGTAAATATTTGCTAATAATTGATTTCTACTTCTGCTCAATAATTACACTGTTCTGTATCTAAAAGTGAGCACTTAATAATTAAATTCTAACTTTAAAAAAAAAACCGTAACCTTTTTCACAGTATTTTATTTAAATTTAAATAATTAAGCACTGGTGCGCTGCTAAGAAAAATAAGTGCTCCTTACAGGTTTACAGTCGGGTCTGAAAACTGGCTTTCAAAATTATTTTCAGTCACGTAAAATGCTGAAAAATTATACAAGTACACAGATAAATTACTGCTACAGCTTAAACTTGTATTCTGTTTAATTTTAGTAGATAAATTGCCATTTACTTACTAACCAACCAACCAAACTAACTAACCAACTAAACTAACTAACTAAGGCAGCAAGAGGGATCATGCTACATTGACAACACATGGCTTTATGCTGTGGAAAAGTATAAAGCCCTCTTTGTAGTACAAAGCCAGGGCTGAATTTTAGAGACCATGTGTTGGCCATGCAGCATGATCTCTCTCTCTCTCTCTCTCTCTCTCTCTCTCTCTCTCTCTCTCTCTCTCTCTCTCTCTCTCTCTCTCTCTCTCTCTCTCTCTCTCTCTCTCTCTCTCTGCCTGCCTAGTTTACTCCAGAGGAAAGGTAACACCAATATAGCTTGGACAAGACATGTACATTAAGCTGCTGGATCAGTAAAGCAATGCTCTAACTGTCTGCCTGTCAGAGCTTCGATCTAGGCCAGTTTCCAAATTGTCCCAATAATTTATATGGTATGTTTTACGCCCTTCTCCTCTAAAACTCTAGTGTTCATATCTAATATCTGGTCTATCTTGTTTCTAATTCTTCACGTGATGATTCTCAATAAGTCACAACTTTGGCACATGATTCAGAACATGTAAGGAACATGCAACTAATTATTTTATTTTTTTAACTGTCATGTTTATCAGGTCTATGAAGCAAAAATATAGATCTATGTTTACTTGTATAGCTCTTTATAATTTTGTCCTGAGAACGTAAACGACAATTGTTTGTGCCTTTTCACTCTTCAGATCCAGATTAATCCTGTTTCTAACTCTGCTCATGATTCTCAGTAATAACATTGGCATATGACTCATTAGATTGACTGTGCAATGATCTTCACATCTAAAGCCTGGCACTTTGTCATATCTATAAGAATGGATTTTAACAGGTCATTAAGCACATAACCATGTTTATAAATGCTGAGACATCTTGTCTGTCATGGAGACCCTGAAAAGCATGGCACACACAAGCAAAAACATCTAACTAGTAAGATAAACCCATTACTTGATAGCATCCTTCTCCTTTAGCATGACATGGATTCCTAGTCACAGAGACAAAGCAAAACGTAACTGGATTCTTAATTTACTCATGCTTTCATCTGACAATCCTCCTCCACTTTTACAGTGCTCCTAGTTTTCATCACTTGTGAAGATCCAGGAAAAAATGCTTCATATTGGCATCAAAACACTTCAAATGGTCAGAACAAGTTGGTCTTTGGTCAGCTGTAATGCATTGAAGAACCCATTGTAATCTTCAAGGGCGCTGATTATTGTCATCACACTTTACCCCCTGCCAGAAAGCTGTACGGGCAATTGCTGCCTTGCTATGTGATCATTCAGATGAATCATGGCATCTGTACACTAATGTTTAGGATTATTGTGACATGATGGCAATTCATGCAACTTGGTCTCTTCACTCCCTGAAACCACAACTCCCCACCTAGCTTCTATCAACTGCTATTTCATATCAAATGGCAAAGCACAATTTTGCTATCGAATGCACAACAATAAACAACATTATAAATTATTCTTCCTTTCTTGATGACCAAGAATTCATTGTTAGGCATGTTATTGTTAGTAACTGCTATTTTTGTGAACTATTACAGTGGCATTATCTCTGCTGGTGACTGCAATTGTGCACATTGGTTTAAGAAAACACATATTACTTTTTGTGCAACCCTTTTAATAATTTTTTATGTAGAATTTAGGATGATATTATATTATAGAATTCCCGAACATGTCAGGCTAATATTTATTACATTTAATTAGTGTCAGTTATCAGTTGAGGTATCTTCATTGCACTTCAGACAGGTCCATAGGTGCTCAGATCCCCCCCACCCCCAGCATATGCATCAGCGTCCAGTGGCTAATAGTGCCAGTTCTGTGTTGGTTGACAAGGCACCTTGTTTTCCCGATGTACCTCTCGCGTCTGGCCGTGCTCATTCTTACTCCCCAAGTCTTTCATCCTGGACAGCGATGTGGATTCACTGACGTCAAAGTCCTCTGTTCTCGCCATATCTTTAGGGATGTTAATAACATCGGCATGGTCCATGGGCTGGCCATCTACAGGGGGTGCAGAGCCAGCCAGTTTATCAGCTCGTTCATTTCCTTCGACTCCCGTATGTCCCGAGATGAAGATGAAAGTGACTTTCGCAGCGACTTAGTCCACTGTCTATGTACAGATCCAGCTTCGACCTTCTGAATCATGCTCATTGAATCACTTAGTACACACACGTTGGTATAATGCTGTGATTCCAGCCATATGAAAGCCTGTGTAACTGTCATCACCTCCATCGTCATGCTGCTCGTGGTCTTAGAGTGGGCACCACTGGATTCTTGAACGGTTCAGCCCACTGAATGGGCTGTAAATGCCCACACACTTCTCTGCTGCTTTACAACAGATCCATCTGTATAGATGAGCACTTCGGGGCTATCTGAGTGTTCATAGATGAGCGCGTTGACCTCTACATTGACAGTGGCAGGGTTCTGCTCTCTGCATCGTCTGTTGAGTGTGATAATGCAAGAGAAAGTGCACTTAAAAGCTGGAGGCACCGGCACCCATTCCTTGTTGGGGTTGATACTGGTAAGACTGCAGACCTGTCTGACGACATCTTCCGCCTGACCCATCCATGATTTGCCCCTCTTTAGCCTGTCACCCTTTTCTATGAAAATAGCATCATGCAGGGGGTGCTGCTCACCTGCACTTATTTTTAAGTATGCATGAGCTCTCCAGATCTTGATCCTGTGTTCCATTGTCGGGAAGTCAAGGAGGTATCTCATTGCTACACAGCTGGTGTCTCTCGTGCAGCCCAAAATGATGCGCATGGCTTCGTTTTGTTCATTTTCAAGTCTTCCAATCTGTGTAGGGCTGACAGTGAGGATGGCCAAGGCATACTCGATGCGTGAAAGCACAAGTCCTTGGAACAGAAGTATTAGCAGTCTTTGCTCGATATTGACAGTCGCCATGACTCTCATTGCTGACAAACCTTTTTGAGCTTTCGTTATGACATAATCGACATGATCTCTGAAGGACAGGCTTCGATCAAGCCTCATGCCAAGATACGTCATTGACTGGGTTCTACTCAAAATGCTCCCATCCATTCTTACTGCCGGCAGGTCTGTGTTCACAATATGGTTGTTTAGGGAGAACCATGTAACCAATGCCTTTGCAGGATTGACAAGGGCACCGCCATCAGCACACCATGAGGAAATTCGATCTAGTTTGCCCTGCATATCATTGGCAACCGCCTGTCTATCTCGACCCTGTCGATACACGAGAATGTCGTCAGCAAATGACAGAGTCCTACCCCTCCTGTCCAACTGTTGGTTAGTGATCGGCACCGTATACGCGTTGAATAGTACTGGGACAGTGGTGAACCCTGCGGCAATCCTGGACGTATCATTATCGGCTCCCACATCTTAGCACTACCTTTCTTTGGAGCAGAACTGCAGTTATCCATCGTACAAGGTGAGGGTGCACTTTTAGTCTGAGGAGGGTTTGCATCAAGTGCTCGAAGGATACTCTATTGTATGTGTCCTCTAAGTCTATGACCGCCGCATTCAGCCATGACTCTTTGTTACGTCTGTATCCTCCAAGTGTGGGCGGGAAGCAGCCGAGTTGTTCCAAGTCACAAGCAAGTCTGTGTGCTACAATTTTCTCCAGTAGCTTGCCAGCAGTGTTCTGTATCGTGATTCTGTAGCCGATTATCTTGGAATGGTCTTTGTTCGGTTTTGGCAGCGGCAGCAAGTAGCTGTGTAGTCATTCTTGTTTGATCTGACTCTGGATACTGGTGTTGAATTCTCTGGCCAGTTCTTTCATGTCATCATCTGACATCACCAGTAGGTCACCATATCGGATGCCGCCTGGGGCGGTGTTAGGTGATTTCTTGAGCATCGCACGTATTGTCTCAGCTGTGATTATCCATTCTTCGTCTGTCCCGACCCTCTCACACAACTGAGAGAGAGTCGTTGTGGTCCTCTGTCTGGCGGGCTCGTCTTTCTGGTCAGTCTGCTCTATGTAGCGTGCAAAAAGGGCCTTACCTTTATCCGCATCCAACTTTTTCCATGTGAGGTTTGTGCCTTGAGTCTTGAATACCCCTATGTTGTGCAGCACCGTTCATGCTCTTATGGAGGCGCCAGAATATCGTGAGAGATCACTCGGAGCACACCTTCCTGCAGAACTCGTCTCATTTCTCGGCCTTGGCCTGTTTGGCGCAGGATTTGAATAAAGTCATCGTTCTATGGACCTCAGTCTTCAGGTTCGCTAACTCAACCTGCGGCATGTTAGCCTTTCTGGCTTTTTACCAGTCTTTGACAGCCTGCCTCTTTCCCAGCCATACGGTTTTACATTTAATCATAGTAACACAAGTTTTTGTACTTTGCACTTGATGAATATTTAGAGAGAATAAGACATGATGTTGACGTTATTTTTCTTACATTTCAGGTTAGAAAATACCAGAACAGAAGATGTCAAGACTTGCTGATGCAGACAGGATTCAATCAACAGAAGAGTGTCTGACACAAGAAGGAAGGCCTGCTTCTGAAACCACGGGACTCCCTACAGGCATGAATGCAGCAGAGAGCATACAACTGTCGAGTTGGGAACTCATCTCTGATGCTATGTGGAGGAGAGCAAACAAATATACAATTTATGAAAGTGAACAAACACCCCTAGACACTGCAGTTCAAGCTTGCAATGTGAAATTTCTGGATATATTGTTAGACACAATGGATTTAGATGAACAAGTTAAGACCAGGATGGTCAGTAATGCCTACACAAACTTTTTTCAATGTGAATTTAGGCAGATTACCAAAGATTATCTTTCAATGGTTAAACGACTCTTGGAACTAAGAGCAGATGTGAACGGTGGGCCATCAGTTGTCCCTCTATCTGTGGCAACTAAAGCTGGCAGTTATCCTCTGGTTGAGTTGCTCTGTCAGCATGGTGCTGATCTGAGCAAGATAGATGGGATGTTTGGGTGTCCTCCGTTATTTATCGCAGCAAAAGGTGGCCATATTGACATGATTGAGGTGATGTTAAAATTTGGAGCCAACCTACATGATAAAGTACTGAATGACTCACCCGTTGACCTGGCCCTTCTTCATGGCCACACAGACTGCGCTAAACTTTTACTGCAGCATGGTGCAAAATTTGACCTGCAGAATGCTATATATAGTCTTAGACATAATCACAGTGTGGCCTGCATTAACTTCCTGATTGTGTATTGCTGGCATGAACTTCAACAATATATTTGTAAAGATCAACAGGATTTGTTACTGTCAGCAGTAAGAGGAACAAATATTGAATTCATTAGCCACATTATTGATATTGTATTTGACATTACGGGTGAGTATCCTTGTTGGGAAAGATTGTTAGTGGAGTCCGGAAACGGAGAAGTTGCCTCACTTCTAATTCAGAAAGGAGCTGATGTAAATAAATTGGTAGAAACATGTGGTAGCTATACTCTATATCTGGTTCTTGGTAACGATATGTGCTACGCAACTAAGCTACAAGTTGTTAAGGTACTGCTTGAAAATGGGGCTTCTCCTAATATTCGTGGTGATACATCACCATTAATGTTTGCAGCTTTAACTGACAATAGTACAGATCTGCTTCAGTTACTATTAGACTATGGTGCTGACATTAACTGGAAAGACAACAAAGGTGATACTGCCTTTTCCTATTCTATTTATGAAGGTTGTGATAGCAATGCTGAATTTCTAATCAGATATGCTAAAGACAAACATTTTATCAACTCACAAAATAATGAAGGATTGACAGTTTTAATTCAAGCAGCAAGATACAGCAATGTAGCTGTGGTCAAGGGGGTGATAGATCACAACCCCAAAATGAATATGACAGATAAAAATGGCAATACAGCCTTGCTGCACGCAATAAACAGAATCGATAATGAGACTGATGACATTGTAACCACTTTAATAGATGCAGGCTGTGACGTTAACTTGCAAAATGATGATGGCCTGTCACCATTAATGTTGGCTGCAAACAGATACAGCAAAGAGGTTGTACAGATTCTACTGGATGCAGGAGCTGACATTAATGCCGTCAGTAAAACAGATAGGACAAAGACAGCCATGTCATACTTCCAGCCCATGGATATTGATAATGAAGATATAACAGCCCGCCTAGAAGTTTTCCTAGCTCGAGGTGCCTGTTTTTCTTATTTGCAACCTAAAATGTTTCATAGAATTTTATTTTGTAACGACAGTGACATTATTTGTAAACTTATATCAAATGGAACAGGACCCATAACTGTAAGGTCAGACAAACACTTTAACTACTTCTCACCTGCTGTCCCCACATTTGATATATCACCTTTATGTACAGTACTTCTAAGTGGTAATGCATCCCTCGCTAGTCATTTTGTTGACATCATGTGGCTTACAAAATCAGATCTGACTTCATTAATGTATAACAAACCTGTTCGTTCATATCTGGAAAAGAAAAACCATGCACAGTGTTTGAACCTGCTTGGTGAGATGTCTTCACAGCCAGTGTCCCTGTTCAGGCTGGCTTTTGTGGAAGTATCATCTGCTGTGGGGACATCCCCTGGCCGTGAGAACCGTGTCAACAACTTACCTCTGCCACAGGTGTTGAAAGACAAACTGTTGTTTAAATCCACTGTAGATTTTATAACTCTAACAATAGACATGACCCCTTTTGGGCTAATGCCCTATGATCCATCTCCTGAACTATACATCAATGAGCTTGATTGCTGTAAATGCTGTCGTGTGTGGCAAAATTTGACATCAAATAATTTTAGAAAATATTTAGGCAAGTGTTTTGCATGTATTAAACACAAATGCAGTGAATGTTTTTTAGAAATTCAAGGACAATGGTGAATGGGTCAAACTATCTATTTCACACACTGAAGACCATGGGTTCATATTTAGATTGCACAATACAAATGATGAAGTAGGGAAACAACCAAAACCTTTAACAGACAAGGCAGTCTGCTTGACCACTTCCTACCACAGAGAACCCCCTGTCAATGATTAATGCATGTACACCATGACATGATACAATTGTTTAACATGAACAGTACTATTACTAGTTGATGGTTTCATTCATCTCATCTTAGTTCTCTTGTACCTTGCAGTGTTGAGGTGAAACATAAACAGTGGGAAAGTGCCCGTTTATGGGCTCCATATATCAAGATTCCAATGGCTCTGTTATTCCCTCTAACCATTTACATGGTCAGCCTTTTCTTGATTCCATTTGGTTTGTACATCATTGCTTGATTTTGTATACTGTTAGTTGGTAACTTAGTTACATGGCCAAACCATTTACCTTGCTGCTTCGAATGAAATCTAGCAGGGCTATAACCCCCATTAGTCCTGCTTTCATCATTTCTGATTTTCTGTCTTTTTGATACAGTATTCTTCTCAGGAATCTCATTTCCGTTGTAATTTTTCTTCTTTTTTTTCTGAAATTGTCCATGTTTGGTATTGGTAGCATAGAGTTGGTACGAAGATTGTGCTGTTTCATGAATTTATTGTTAATAATAAAACATTGAAAATAATGATTTATTTTAAATGCATGTCAATGATTAATGGATGTACACCATGAAATAATATATTTAACATTACTTGTATTATTATATGTGTTGATGGTTATGTGACTTTACTGTTAACACTAAAACTTGGTTTCTTTTAAATGCATATTTCATACAAATTACTGTTGATGCATAATTGTATGTGAATTGTAAATAAAAACAAATGAAATACTTTATGACAATAATAAATAAATATTAACGATGTGCACATATATTTGAAAACTTTTTGTTTTTTGTTATGGTTAAAATAAAAGTTTGAGTAAGTGATAAGTCTCAGGACAATCAAACTTAATATACTACATTGCATGTGTGTACTTGGAAATTACATGTAATAACAGGAGACAGTAGCACAATTAGAACTTATTATTCTACAGGCACCAACCTGGACAGAGACAGTTAATGGGCAAAAGTCATCAGCAGAGTTGATCCAGGACACCATGGTCTGAGATCTGTGGAGAGACATGGAAGCCTGCGCCAGCTGGCAAGGCACATGATAATGATGATGATGACCAAGCCATGAGATTTGATTTTATAAATATATGGCACTGTTTACTGTTGAGAGAAATAAACATGAGAAAGACATTACTCAGGCCACATTAAATGGTAGAATAATCTACTTAATGCCATGACGAAGGGAAAAGCCGATATCAAGAATGTAAATGGGCAGACACCTGATCAGGAAAAAAACAACCTAGCAGAATACACAACAGAAATTGCTGGAGACCAGTACAGCCAAGCTTCATCACAGGGACGACAGAGTGATGATGAATAGTCTAAGACTGGTGATTTTAAATACACCATTTCTGATTTTGTTAGTTTCCCATTTATCGTTAGTGTCCAAGTTGGACATCAATCAATCAGATGCCATCCCAACAATGAGCTTTGGTTGCAATAAATCTCCAATATCACCCTGATTGTACCTCCGAGAAACTGCTGTTCATCCATGTTATTTTCCCATTTGTATCCATCTACCTTTGGCTCGGCTGCCTCCAACTTTTGACTGTAACCTTTTTTGTGTGTGTATGTATTTGTTTGCTGATGAAGTTTAGTCGCTGCAAGGTCCTGTGTTTTCTGTAATTGTGTTCTGCAAAGCTGCATTACTCTGTCCTTTTATATTGTTTAAATAACTGGTAGGCACGTTCCCTGTTTCCTTGTGGAGGTTGGTTTGGTTCAGGTTTGTCAGTAACATTTTACTCGTCTTTGTTCTTGCTGTCCAACTTTTCCCTTCATGTGTCTCATCAACTTTTTTCATTCATATAAGAATCATGAAATTGATTATTGATGCAACAACACAAATCAATGCAATTGATAGATGTCATAAATATTCCATAACGACCTCCACAAAGCATCCTCTGGGTGTATGATGATGATCAAGTTTAACAGCTTCCCTCACAACATTATAAGCTCGGTTTGATTGATTGATTGATATCACAGCATTCGGGACATTCCCATAAGCGCTCCGTCCCCATCCTCAGCAACCAGCGAAGAGTTCCAACACTAATAGTTCCAGTAGCAATCTGATTATATGTCCGTCTCGCCTTTCCTCTGAGCTTCGAGCGTCGGCCAGATCCCCTCGTCACTCCTCGCTGCCTCATTCTAACCAGACCATGGTGATCCATTTGCTCCTCCGAGCTGTACACGTGCTCCCACAAGACCGCAACCACATCTGCCTTGTCATGCATCAATACTCCACCAAGTTTTGCCGAGCCAGCCAATCTGTCCGCCTGTTCATTCCCCAGCACACCGGCATGCCCAGGAGAAAAGATCCAGGTGATGCTCGGTTTGAAATAAATTATAATAGGGTAGGACTGTTTAACTGTTTGGCAGTGCCTTTTTTGTGATACATGTGGCATATTTCTTACACCTGTCCACTTATTTCAGTGTTTCATTACTGTACTCATTCTTATCATCAATTTATGGTTTTCAGCTGATTTTAAATGAAAGATGATGAAATTTCCATGAACAAAATATGACCAACCTAGGCCTAATCCTGCCAGACTGCATGACCTGATTATACCAATATGCTTCTCTGAAAAGGTGAAGTTCCAGTTTGTGTCTTGCACACACCACTGCTATTTTAGGTTGGAGAAGGGAAGGAGTGTTCTGCAACACAGTTCCCATTAAGATGAAATTTTAGCACCAGGATGGGAGATACGTCACTAAAGACACCAGCCTCACTCTGATAGTCACAAGCCATTTTCAGAGCTCAAATGCTAATAAGGAGAAATAGTAGACTAGAAACTGCTTTATATGAATCTGTAAATGGGAGGGCCATTTGACTGAAAGCATTGATGGACTGATTGGATCCAAGGTAAAAATCCAATGATTGAAGTGCTGATTGGATTCAAGGGTAAAAATCCTATGATTGAAGTGCTGATTGACTGACTGGATTCAAGAGTACAAATCATATGACTGAAGAATGCATTGACTGGATTCTATCAACCTACACATGACCATGCACATACACATACTCACACACAACATACAACAGGGCTAGTCCCATGAATAAAAATACAAACACTCATGGTTTGTCACTTAAGATGCTCGTTCTCCTCCTCACTATGTGATAATGTATGAATCAGTCATGAAGAACACTGGTGCTCAGGAATGCCAAGTGGGTTCCCCCTTCATAAGTATAAATGGGACCCAGCTACTTATAATCATAAGTCTCCTATTGTGATTGCTTTAAGGCAGAGTTTATATTACTACTAGTGAGTGGTCAGTCTATCAGACAATTTTTTTAAAGTATGGGAGAATGATAGGTTAATGTTCATTCTCATTCTTTCCCCCCCCCCCCCCCCCAATGGGCATGGAATGAAACAACACAAGGACTTCAGCCTCAGATCAACAACTGGGCTGTTTATGGTAAAAACCTTTCCACATAAAAGGGAATGAGAATCTTTACCTAAAAAGTGGTGCATCACGAATTGTTTCAACAGTATGTTGTCTTGACAGATTAGTAATCAGAAAATCTCAGACACAGATATCCCTACAGTTAAAAGTTAGTTGCATATGCTTTACAGGATGTCAAACCCATTATTTTTTAGCTGTTTGTAACTTCTTATCAAGTTTATGTTCAGTAGTTTGCCACTGCTTTCTGAATGAAATCAATTTTCGGACCCATCTATGACTCTGACTTCGTATTAAAGTGTACACCAGTACATTGTTTAAAGAAATAAGTTTATATAAATTATTAACTGGGGCTCACAATGGGAAGCAAAGAACAGTAACACTGTAACATAACAAGCGCGCCATAAAAGAGTTGGTGTGAGACCGGCTACCTCATACCATAGAAAACTTTAGCTGCAAAATCCAAGCGTCTACATAGAGTCTGGCGTGAGTTGATTGAGGGTCTATGCTTCATTGAGAGATGAAAGGCAGAAGAAGATGACATCATATCTAAAACCAGATGTCACATTCAAGCCTCACTGTCCTGGTTGCAATGATATGTTATAGTTGCTAACAGGTTCATTAAGAAAACATTGAACAAAAAAGTGTCTTAAGTTTAAAGGAGAGTTTAGTTTAGTTATAGTGACATAGTTATTTCAGCTCCATTATTTACTTACTGGGTCAAAAGTCATTCTGTTCAGTCGGATATTTTCTGGTGTATTTAAATTTATCAGTAATATTCATCATCAAGTGCCATGCCGGCTGGCTTAGGCGTTCATGACTTTCCACAGATCTCGGTCTTTGGTTTCAATAATATTAATTACTATTACAATGTGTAATTACAGACTCTAAATTATGAATGTTGGATATTTTCTCTTAGAATTGTCACTGAGCTGGCAAAGTGGGTTCATTTCACACACCGGTCAGTCGGACTTAAGTTTGGCGTCTCGTTCAGAAACTAGCATAAATAGCAACACGAAACTGCTTAGAAAATCACGAACAGTTAATATAGGCTGGGGTTGAATGCAACTCCATGCATTAGGACATACACTCGTTTTTTTTTTTTTTGTTTTTTTTTTTTAAATTGGTTTTAATTCAGCAGTCTCATAAGTGAAAGGAAAGAAAGAAAAACAAAACATGACCATATTGCGACCACAGTTAAAATTTTAAAACTAGTTAGAATAGTATAGTACTTATGTAGACTAGTTAGTTAATTACTCTTCAATTTTTAAGGGCCAACTCTCCTGATCACGCGGCTAAGGCTTAGTCAAATGTGAATAACAGAAATACGATGTGAGACAAGCGTGAAACAACTGAAACGCATGCTTACACAGACGAACAGATATTTCGTGGAATCAAAACTAGGTGGGTATACAGACGAATAACTATTTCATGGAATCAAAACTAGGTGGGTATACAGACGAATAGGTATACAGACGAATAGGTATTTCATGGAATCAAACATAGAGGTTTGAAAGAAGTTCTGAATGAAAAGGGGGGGGGGGGGGTGATGAATGAAACGAAAAAGAGACGTGACATTTTTCAGCTACAATTAAAGACAACAATTTTAATGATTGATTGATTGATTGATTTAGGAATCGACATCACAGCATTCGGGGCATTCCCATAAGTGCTCCGTCCCCATCCTCAGCAGCCAACGAAGAGTTCCAACACTAATAGTACCAGTAGCAATCTGATTATAAGTCCGTCTCGCCTTTCCTCTGAGCGTTGAGCGTCGGCCAGATCCCTTCGTCACTCCTCGCTGTCTCATTCTTACCAGACCATGGTAATCCATTTGCTCCTCCGAGGTGTGCACGTGCTCCCACAAGGCCGCAACCACGTCTGCCTTGTCATGTATCAGTACTCCACCAAGTTCTGCAGAGCCAGCCAATCTGTCCGTCTGTTCATTTCCCAGCACACCGACATGCCCCAGAGAAAAGATCCAGGCAATGCGTGTCACCCGTGACCTCCGAAGCGAAGGAAGCCACTCCGCACGAAGCCTGTCCGTCCTCACCCTCGTCAGCATGCTTTCTGAGTCAGTTACAATCACGATGTGTGTGTGTGTGTCGTATTCTCCATCCAGCGAAGAGCCGCAGTGACTGCCTCCACCTCCATTCTTAAGCTGGATGTTGTGGTATCATATGCCAGGCTCTCCTGCCCCAAACATCGACCATTAGCTTTGGCTATGAACCCCCAGCCACTTCTCTCACCTCTTGTCACCGAACCATCTGTGTAGATAATCACATCACCCGAGTGAGCATTGTCCTGAATTAGTTGCTGGATTCCCACTTCCGTGGCTCCTGCTGGCCACTCCCTGCACTCCCGGCTTAATGTGATTATAACTTTGCACAAGTCTGACTGCTCCGCTGGCACTCTGACCCACTCCTCTCCTCGACTAATGTTCTCCAAGGGGCACACCTGTCTGATCGTATCCTCCGCCTGAGCCATCCATGATTTCCCTCTTATCAGTCGCTGACCCTTAACTGCGTCCAGCGCCTGATGCAGTGGGTGGTCTGTGTCCGCAGCTACTCTGAGGTATGCCTTCGCCTGCATCAGCTTGAGCCTACCAGCAACAGTCGGCAGACCAAGGATGTAACACATACACACTACTGGGGTGTCTCTAGTGCATCCCAGAATGACCCGCATAGCTTCGTTCTGTATGCGCCGACTATACGCAACATAGCTGACTCTCTGAGACAGTGAGCAGTCCTAGTCCATAATCATTCACTGAGAGGATCAAGTGCTGGTATAGTGTGAAAAGCATTCTCTGCTCTGTGTCCATTGCGACCATAGTTTTAAGTGCTCTGAGTCCCTTTTGAGATCTTGTCACAACCGTCTCCACATGGTCCTTGAAGGATAGGCTCCTGTCAAATGTGATCCCCAGATACTTCAATTTGTTCTCTCTGCTGACATTTCTACCATCCATCGCGAGGCTTGGGACATCAGCTCTTACAATCCTGTTATCCAGAGAGCACCACAAAACAGCCACCTTTTCCGGGTGGATGACAGCACTCATTTCTGTGTACCAGTCAATCACTTTATCTACTGTTGCTTGTAACTCCTGGGCTGTTTGCTCCCTATCTTTCCCCTGCCTATATGGAAGAATATCATCTGCAAATGTTAGTATTCTTCCAACCCCTGGTGCTTCTAGGTTTGCAATCTTGCTCGTATACACATTAAAGAGCACCGGTGAGGCTGCAGATCCCTGTGGCAGTCCCGGGGTTAACATATGTGGCTCTGAGGTCCATGCACCCAGACGGAGAGCAACCTGACGAGAGTGCAGGACGGCTGCTATCCAGTTCACCAACCAGGGATTGACCCCCTTCTCCATCAGTGCGGCCATCAAAATATCAAATCGAACTCTATTGTACGCATCCTCGAGATCAAGCGCTACCGCCATCGTTTCCTGTATACTCTGGAACCCCTCATATACATCAATGGCAAAAGTGTCTGCATTTGACCAGGTATCTTTTTCTGGCCTGTAGCTCCCCAGGCCTCTTGGAAGAAGCTTCCCCCTTTCCAAAAAATCCTGCAGCTTAACAGCGACTATCTTCTCTAAAAACTTCCCAAATGTATTTTGAAGGGTGATGATCCTAAAGCCGCTAAGCTTTGACTGATCCTTGAATGGTTTTGGGAGAGGGATGAGATAGCTGTGCACCTAATCCTGCGGTACTGATGCTGTCCTAATGCTCTGGTTAAAGCAGTCGGTCATCTCTTCCAGGTCTGCATCACTCAAACCCTTCATGTGGCCATACCTGACCCCATCGGGCCCTGGTGCCGTGTCTTTTGCCTTTTTCAAAATGTGTTTAACATCTTCCACCCGTATGATGTATTCATACTGCATATTCTTCGTGGTGCCAGAAAATTCCTCTCTAACTGCATCCCTGGTGTCCGCATCATTATGATTGGTCTGCTCTAAAAATCTCCGGAGAAACGCCTCCCCTTTCTCTTTGTCTGTTGTCACGCGCACACCATCATCTCTATAAATTGTTCCCTCTGTCATAGGTCGATCTTTTCTCTGCATTTGCCTGTGCAGTTTCCAGAATTTTCGCAGTGTTTTATCACCTCCAATCTCTTTCATGAAACATTCCCATTTTGCCTTTTTGGCCTCTGCAGCACAGCGCTTGAACACCTCCACCTTGTCTTTCTTGACATTTTCCGCTGTGCCCACTTCCTCTCGTGAGCTTCGAGGTGTCTGTCGCACTTTCTTTAGCTGCTTCACTGCAGCTCTCTTTGCTTTCCAAGCATGGTCTACTTCTGGGGTCCACCATGGGGGCTGCAAAAAGGGAGTTTTAACAGTCCTGTTGCATGCCCCTTGTCTGAGGCGTCCAAGAAGGCAATCGGTCCACTCATACCGGAAGGTCTTGCGCGCTCTCCCAGCCTTAAATTTCCTGGGTTTAGAGATCAGGACTGAGCATGGCATGTGATCACTCCCATGGTCATTCAAAACAGTCCACTTTACATCAAGAACTGATGACTTGGAGACTGTCATGAAATGCAGCCTTTACTTCCCAGAACAAATTTCAGTTCACTTTTGATGAACCATGTAGAGACATTACAGAACAAGAAATGAAATTCTCTATCATAAAGAATGCTGGGGAAGGAGAAATGGACCCAGAATTGATAATAACACCACACAGTCATGCAGTGTTAAACAGACCGCGACTGTGAGTGGAAAGTAAAACTGCCCAGGCCTGACACAAGCAACCTGGAGCTATAAACATGCCAAGTCCAGCCACTCACACAGACTCAGAGAGTGTGAACCAGACTTTGTAAAACTGATCCAAAACTTGACTGGAGGCTAGTAATTACCTGTGGAAAGCTAGAGAGGTGGTGTTAGAAGGATAATAAACCATTCGGACTGGATCCAGAGATTATGTGTTGGGTGCCTGACAGAGGCAATTAACTGTGAAGTGTCAGACTGGCCACACAGAGTAAATGTTGGCTATTAAAACCGAATCAGGAATGCCAGGGGGAGATAAGTCAGTCTGCACGGGAAAAGAGGCGTGAACTGGCCCTACACTTGAATAGAATTAATTACTTGTAGGAGGTCAGCATGTTTCTGTCATACCAGACAGAAGGGTGCCAAAGAGATAATACTGTCTGCTGCACTCAGCTTAAATAAGGGTCCCTAGCCTGTTTCATGCCAGAAAATGTTTGACTTCAGAACAGGTGAGGCAACCAGCTCAGTGTTTGTAGGCATATGTATGATTTTGATGTTGCTAGACTCCACTAGGAAAGTTATTTCTTAGTAACTAGTCAAGTCTTTTAGATGTATGTACTGATTTTCAGTCTATATATGATCTAGGTTATTGCAAGAACTATCATTGTCATAGGTTACTTGAGTGTTCTTTCTAAGTTCTGTGTTCAATATCATATTGCTTTAAGGGTTACTCTTCTGAGAAGTAGGAACCTTATGTAAGACAGATCTTGTCTAGATATACTTGAGGTGTCGTGGTAGATGCTTGTTAGTTCTTTGTAAACTAGCCTAGTTGCCTGTTGGTGTGTGCATTTGTTGTACACATTATAGTCAACTACTATTTCCTTAATTCTTACCACAGCAGTGGCTAAGTAGGGACTGCTCTGAGTATTGTAGTATTGTTTCTATGTCTCATATTTATGTAAACAATATTGTTACTAACTTTGCATAATGCTATTATGTTAAAGTATTAGAGGTTTGATATATTTGAATTGCCGTATGCATCAGTGTTGTTATACTCTGGATATGCACTTGGCAAACATTTATTTAGTCTGTAACGTATATGGAAACTATGTTTCCCAGCTGGTTGTAGATAAGGATATTACTTACTTTTTTGCATTATACAATGTATGTAAGAATAACCTTATATGCCATTTTGAATTCGCATACCTTAGGTTTAATTGATGTTGATTTGTTATATGGTAACTCAATAAAGAATAATGTGGTGTTATGCTATTGTGTGCGCATTGGCACATTGACCATCTATTGGTTGCATTTGTAGCAGAGGTGTAATGGTACAGACATTACCCACCAGTGTTATGGGGTATATGGTGCTAAACCTTTTCATTGTATGGTGGAGGGTAATTCACGGAAGCCTGGCACAGATACTGGTCACGGCTTGTAAGCCCGGATGATCAGGCATTATTATAATACCATTACCGACCCTGTGAGCTGCTAAACCAACTTTGGACGGAGCGGATGTACGACACAGAATTTCTGTATTAGCGACATGGGCATGAGCGACAGAAATGAAATAATTACAGGCGTGTGAGACAATTGAAAAGCCCGCCCCAGACTAAAGACAGTAGGGAGAAGGAGGATGGTGAACGCAGTAGAGCTGGAAGATAAACTTGGCCAGACTGGTCGTTGTATATGTGTTTACTAGAATGTTTTACTTAGGATTGCACTGATGTAGACTAGATATAACACATTCTTGACTTTCTTTCAAGCTCTCACAAAGAGCGCCTATGTTTAAGATCTCAAGGACGAGTGATGACTAGGTAATGCCAGGACTGACAGGAGTCAGAATACCAGCAAGCTGTTTTTTGTTTCTACTGGAGAGAGGGGATCTGGACCACAGATCCAAATAGTTCAAGTAAAATTGAAGTTATGTAATGTTTTTCATCACTATCAATGTTATATGATTTCATCATCATCATCTTGAAATCAGATGTCTAATATGATTAGTAAATAAATGTTGTAGTATTGCAACTCATATTCTGTCATTATATTTTTTTCCAATTGTGCATACGTGTGGTGTGTGTACATTGGTGGGGGTTCACTTAGACACCAAGGAAGGGAGCAGTCAGGGAGAAAAACCTGTACTGGGATAGTTGTCAATTACACTTCAGTTGAGACTTAAAAATCTATCCTAGCTAACCTTCTCTTTCCTATTCCTTGGCGAATATTCAGCACAGTTCATTTCAATTTTGTAACGAGCCACTTGCAGCTGTACGTTGGATATTCAGGGCTTAATCTATAGTTCAGCCATATAGATTTTGTCCCTAGTCAGTTTCTGACTATTTGGGGTTGCTCGCCAGTGAATAATACTTTCATCTAGGCGGTGGGCACCCCGACTTCTGACAGAGACAAGTGCCAAGTCAATAGCTGTGTCTGCATCGCCAGGCCCCATTGCCATTCTTGTCGGCCTACCATCATTTATGCAGACCACATCGGAGTCCACCATGGCATCCGCAAGGGCAATTCCCTGTCGGTTTTCTCCACTACTGTCCCAATCTCTGTTCCTTGCATTGAAGTCTCCACATATGAGTAGCCTATCACCTGGTAATTCCTCCAGTTCCTTAAGCCAGTCCCAATGTTCCTTTTTGACAAAACAGTCCACTGTGGCATATACATTTATGATGTTCCAACTTAAGCCACCAATCTCCATTTATATACCCTGGACCTCTCTTGCACTGTGATTCCACTGGCTCAAGTCAAGTACCACATGCTTCACTCCTTCCTTCACCAGCAGACCTTGTCCATGTCTCTTCTGCCCAGTAGGGTTTATATAACTGGCGTACCCAGGGCAATGGTATTTGTCTGTATTTAGCTCCTGGAGCATGAGGACGTCAAAATCATATATTAGTCTCTCCAATACAGGACCTCTCTGTCTGTCACTGCGACAATTCCAGTATCCCACTCTTACATAGTTGAAACCTAGTCTCTCCACTTTTCGTCTTGTTCTCCTGGCGCCTGCCCTCCTATTTCCATGCCGTCTTCTCACACCATTTCCTCGTCTTCTCCTCCTCACTCTCTCTTCGCTAGCCTCTGAGGGATGTGTCAAGCGCAGAGCACGTGTCCCGTAGCTCCGGCGACGATTCCCGTTTTTAAATAAATCCATAGGCAAAGTTTGGATATTGCAGGAAATAAACAGTCACCCAAGCATTGTCTGCTTGCTAGGGAAGAGGCAGGGGATGTCCCGCAGTCCTGGTGCCGCCCCGCACGCCTGCCAGACGTCCAACGTTCACGACCAGTTAACCCATGGCCATCCAGTTCCTCAGCACGCTGGTTTACCTTGAACTTGGGGGTTTATATTTGGAGTTTTCCGTCTCCTAGATGGACTGCTGTCCAAAGCTAACGGGTTCCACCTACCCGGGAGAGGGGTTAGAGCGTCCCGACTCGATTGGCAAGCACGTCTCCGAGCATATGAGGTATTTTCTAATGGAACTCAGATCCCACCCTGAGACCCCGCCTCGCCCTCTGTGCCCACCGCCAGTTGGTCCACAGCTGCTTATTCGATATTCGCAGCTAACCTCTATATCTAGAGGCCGTTCCACGATCCGCCACCTGTGGGCGCGCTGGGTCGGGGATGGTCGCCCCAGCTTTACCCAGAGATAACAATTGTATAAAGTAAATAATTCTTCTCGAAGTCTTGAGCAAATGACGCTATCCCATATGTTTATGAATAAAACTGCACTCGATGGGGTTGTAGTCAGTATCAAACCGACCGCCTCTACTTCCCAGAACATCTGGCACCGAATTTAGGCTGGAAGTCCCCGTCTCTGCACATAACGATCGCGTCAGCCTGCAAACGTTCACACCACTAGTTTAGGCTAGTCTAGTCGTTTAGTCGTTAGATCAACATCACGGCACACGGTTTAAGCCATAAGTGCTCCGTTTTCCCGCTAACTCAAAACCTGAGTCTGGAGAAACTCAGCTCAATGCACGAACTCCGTTGCATCGGCGAGGATCCTGAAATACTTTGGGTAGGTTTTTAACTCGAAATTTTGCCAGGGCAGCGCCGTTAGGCTACTCTTTTTCGATTTCCATCTGCCAAGGGATTTTTTACGTGCGCAACAATACACACGGGCGTCCGATCTCACTACCCAGAGATCAGGGGAAATTTTATTACTGGAAGTCAAGGTGGATTTTTTAAATAAATCCCGACCCTCACCGGGGCCTGAACCCGGTACCTCCAGCACTCGAGGCGGACACCATACCTCGAGGCCACTCAGCCCCCCTGAGTTCACACCACTGTGCAACCGTACTTCACTGTATTTATCTCTTCGTTTTCGTTCGCTTGAAATGTGTGGTCTATATGATATAGACTGTATCTGCAATGTTGTTTCTTGTATAAACCTCGCTGCCCTTTTTAGTTCACTCAGTGGTCCAAAGAATTTATCATCCAGTGTTGTTTCTTTAGGCCAGAAGGTTTGCCTAAATATGTCTATTTTGGGCAGTCTTGGCTTGTGCGATCTGCTATCTGTGAGGCAATCTACGTGGCTGATTCGCCTGTCTTGAAATGTGTATACATGTGTTTGCGTAATCGATTGTGTCCTTTTCTGAGAAACAGAATACTGATTTGTTCTGGTCTGTTCACAAAATGGCAAATTGCCGTGTCCTAGTGTTGGTGATTTTCTGATTGATTTAATGATTCTTTTCATTTGGTGGTACGTAAAAGGTACACCAGGGTGCTCTTCTGTTGCTCCTTCCTTAGATAGTTGATTAGCTCTCTCTTTTCCCGGTACTCCATAGCGAGATTGTATCTACTGTAAGGTGACCTTACGTTGGCTGGTTGGTTCATATAGTAGTGTCTATAATAGTGCCGATTTTCCCGACAGGAGCGCCTCAGTATTGATTTTGCATCTGTCAATAGCACCACAGACTGTGTACCATGATTGGTATTCAGTAATTTCTCTGTTGCTGTTATGATTGCCTGGATTTCTGCACCATAGTTAAGGCAGTACTTTCCTGTTGATATTCTGGCCTTGTGCCAAGCATTATTTGGGTATTTTATGTACACTCCCACTTATCCGTTTCTTACAGCATTTTGTCCTGACCCGTCTGTGTAGACTCGGTTCCAGAGGTCCTGTCGATATTCTTCATCAATGAAACTTAGAGTGGTTATTCTGCGTTGTACACTGTTCTGTTTTGCCTTTTCGAATATTCTTTTTCACTTTTGTCTGGATTTATTGTGCCAACGGCTTCGGGCGGAGGAGCGCAATTGGGAGGGTACAAGCCTTATCCTGGTGCGATGAAATGCAACCTAAAGACAAAATGTCATGGCAGGGCAGACCAGGCCCTAAGCCTTGGTTGGCGGCTGGTCTAGGATCGAAGCTCCGACAGGCGGACAGTTAGAGCATTGCTTTGCTGATCCGGCAGCTTCTGCAGCTTGTCTTGTTCCAGATGTAGCGGTGTTACCTTTCCTCTGGAGTGAACTAGGCAGGCCGAGAGAGGGATCATACTGCATTGGCAACACATGATCTCTATATTTTAGCCCAGGCTTTGTGCTATGGAGAGGCAATAACTCCATCCCTGGTCTTACTCGAATTCGTGGCCAGTGTGCTTTGGAAAATACAACATCGGTCGCATGAATGAAAATGGGCAAAGGCTGCTGGAGCATTGCACCAGAAATGACATATGTATTACAAACTCCTTTTTTTTAAACAAAAGGGCTGCATAAGGTCACATGGAAACATCCAAGATTCGGCCATTGGCACCAGCTGGACTTCATCATCACATGGAGACAACATCTGAACCATATATCATTGACTCGAAGTTACCACAGTGCTGACTGTGATACGGATCATTCTTTGGTTGTTGCAAGGGTTAGACTAAGACCAAAGAGAATCTACACAGCTAAACACAAATCTAGCCCCAGGATTAATATGATTAAAACTCACGATCCTGAAAAGTGCTTTCCGTTTCAACAGCAACTTGAAGACGCTTTCACTGATACACCAGAAAATTGTACAGTAAATGAAAAGTGGGGTAAACTTAAGGAAACTCTTTATAAAACTGCCATAGGGGTTTACGGCACTGTGGATCATAAGAGGCAGGACTGTTGTGCGGCAAACAGCCAGACTCTGCAGACCTTGATTGATAAGAAGAAGATAGCTCTCTTAAGAAACAAGGAAAGACCAACGCGTAACACTCTGATTGAGCTAAGGAAAGCTAGGAAAGTTGTGCTAAAGGCTGCCAGGCAGTGTGTAAATGATTATTGGATCAAGTTATGTGAGTCCATTCAAATCGCAAGTGATAAGGAAAACATCAGAAGCATGTATGAAGGAATAAAGAAAGCCTGTGGTCCAATGATCAAAAGAAGTGCACCATTGAAAACCTTGTCTGGAGAAATCATAACTGATAAGAAACAGCAGATGGACAGATGGGCAGAGCACTGTTTGGAGCTTTACTCAAGTGAGACCAAACTAGCGGATGATGCCCTCAACGCCATAGAGGCTCTACCAACTCTTGACTACCTGGATACACTTCCCACCATAACAGAAGTTAAGTGTGGTATAAATTAACTTGCATCTGGCAAGGCTCCAGGAAAGGATGGGATTCCAATAGAGGTTATCAGGAGTGGGCAAGACACACTCACTCTACAGATCCACCAGCTAATAGAGCTATGCTGGCGAGAAGGACAAGTCCCACAGAATTCAAAGATTCAAGCATCATAACACTGTACAAAAACAACGGCGATCGGAGCGACTGCAACAACTATAGGGGTAACTCACTTCTGTGTATTGTTGGAAAAGTATTTGCCAGAATTGTTCTGCGCAGACTTCAAGGCCTAGGAGATCAAGTCTACCCCGAATCACAGTGTGGCTTTCGGCAGAACCGGTCTACCATTGACATGGTATTCTCATTGCGACAAATGCAAGAAAAATGCCGTGAACAGAATCAACCACTGTTTATTGCCTTCATCGACCTCACAAAGGCATTTGATTTGGTCAGTCGTGAGGGTCTGTTCAAAGCACTAAAGAAGATTGGCTGCCCACCAACTCTTCTGTCCATTGTGGAATCGTTCCACACAGGCATGAAGGGTATAATCAAGTTTGATGGTGGAACTTCTGAAGAATTTGAAATCAAGAGTGGAGTTAAGCAAGGTTGTGTACTAGCTCCCACCCTCTTTGGAATATACTTTTCACTTCTACTGAAATATGCCTTTCGTGATCAGGATGGTGGTATATACATTCACTCACGCTCAGATGGCGGCCTCTACAATGCTCAGAGATTGAAGGCCAAGACCAAAATTAGGAGGGTGCTGATCAGAGAGTTGATTGTTGCAGATGATGCTGCTGTTACGACCCACTCTAAGGAAGAATTGCAATGTCTACTTCTTCTTCTTCTTCTTTCGTTCGCTTGAAATATGTCTATAACTGCAATGCTGTCTCTTGTATGAATTGAACTGTCTTTTTCAGTTCACACAGCGATCCATAGAGTTTATCTTCCACTGTCGTCTCTCTAGGCCAGAAGGTTTGCCTAGATATGTTATATTTTGGGCAGTCTTGGAGTATGTGCTCTGCTGTCTGCGACGCCAATCCACATGTGCACATGGCTGCTTCACCAATCTTGAATTTTGTATACACGTGGTTGCGTAATCTATTGTGCCCTGTTCTGAGGCGCAGAATAATGACTTGTTCTGGTCTATCCATAACGTGGTAGTCATCTTGAGCAGGTTTTGGTGGCTTTCTGACTGATTTGATCATTCTTTTCTTTAGGTGGTATGTAACGGGCACATCAGGCTGTTCTTCTTTAGCTCCTTCCTTAGCCAATTGATCAGCTCTGTCGTTTCCGGGTACTCCACAGTGGGATGGTATCCACTGTATGGTGACCTTATGCTGACTGCTAAGTTCAGAAAGTAGTGTCCTTAGTACTGGCAATTTCCCAGACAGGAGCGCCTCGAGTACTGATTTTGCATCTGTCAATAGCACCACAGGTTGTGTACCATTGCTGGTATTTAGTAATTTCTCTGTTGCTATCTTGATTGCCTCAATTTCAGTATCGTAGTTATGGCAGTACTTTCCTGTCGGTACTCTAGCTGTGTCCCTGGTATTATTTGGGTATTCTATGTACACTCCCGCTCCTCCATTTCGAACAGCATTTTGTGCTGACCCATCTGTGTAGACTCGGATCCAGAGGTCCTGTGGGTATTCTTCATCAAGGAAGCTGAGAGTGGCTGTTCTGCGCTGCACACTGTTCTGTTCTTCCTTGTCAAATATTCCTCTCACTTTTGTCTGGATTTGTAATGATAGTCTATGCTCATCTTTCCATGGAGTTCGCTCTGGAATAGTTGTTAGGGGGATACCAACTGTGGGCAGATCAGTGGTTTCTCTGCAGAGTCGTTTGGCCTGGTGGATAAAACTACTTCTTTCCAACCGCCCCATAGCTAGGTTTTCAAATCTGTTCTTCATAGGGTGGCCTGGCAAGCCGAGGAACTTTTCTGCTTGTATTAGCGTTTTCGTATCTCTGCGCTCACTCAGTGCTTGTGTCCTCCCCATCTTCTCCATTTCCACTATAGGGGTTGATCTCATCCCTCCTGTGGTAACTCTAAGTGCTTGATTTTGCACTTTGTCCAGCTCTTGTAGTGTGGTTTTTGATGCCGAACACCATGCAGTTGACCCGTATTCCAGGTGTGGTTGTATGCTCTGTTGATAAACTTTGCTAAGTATTTTCCCACTGGCTCCCCATGTGGTTCCACTTAGCTTTCTCAGGATGGCTATTTTTCTTCTGGCTTTTGCTACTGCTTTGTTGATGTGCTTTCTCCATGTCAGCCTGCCATCAAATGTTACTCCAAGGTATGTTGGTTCTTTATCTTCTCTTAGGGGTGTTCCGTTTATCTGGATGGTCCCTGCCTTTTGTTTTGGAGAGAGGGTAAATAGGGTGGTGCTGCACTTGTCAGTGTTTATGCTGACACACCATCTATTTGCCCATGCAACAAATGTATCTACAGCTCTTTGTAGTAATCTGGTGGCCACTGATGCATGTTCATTTGTGCTCCATAGAACCAGGTCATCGGCGTACATTGCAGCTTTAATTCCATGCGGTAGATTAGCAACGAAATCATTGATGAAGATTAGAAAGAGTGTGGGGGACAAGACTCAGCCCTGGGGAACACCGTGACGCAGTAGTACTTTCTTGCTCTTTAGTCCGTCTATCTGTACTCGGGCTGTTCTGTTGTGCAAGTATGCTTTCACCCATTTGTACATTCTTCCATTGACTTTGCAGTTTCTCAGTTTATTCATCAGACCTTCTTTCCAGACTTTGTCAAAGGCTTTCTTCAAATCTATCCATGCCGCAAGCACCAGCTTCTTCTCTTGGAATGCATCCTCAATTTCTTGAGAGAGGTAGTGTCACGAATTTGCAGCCTTTACTTCCCAGAACAATTTTCGGTTAACTTTTGATGGGCCATGTAGAGGATCAACAGACGAACAAAACTGTTTTCTCTATATTCAAGGCTATACTGTCTTGACGTAAGCTTGCAAAACCTGCAAGTAAACAAACCACCAGGAATGGCTTTCTATTTCGGTAGTTAATTTGACACCAGTACCGGTCACCCCCAGATCAGTTTCACAGTCTTATCAATCCAGCCAGACGGGAGGGCAGACTCAGGGGACTGAATAGTAATTAAAACCAACCAGGCATGACGCAAGCAAACCTGGTTTACCAACAGAGTTGTAAACTGGCTGTTGACCATGAGAACCTAATTGTTCCCTTGACATGACACCTGATAAGAATAGCTAGGAAATCGCCCAACCGCGATGGATAACCCCATCTGATAGAGACTAGAGGCGCAAGGTGTGAAATCACTGATAAGACTCAGGAGGCTAATAATGGTCAGACCCACAGGTGTGAAGGCTAGTGTGCATGCAGACAGAATTTTTATGACTGGACAGACTTGGAGTTAATTGCAATTACCGTCCGGTGGAGATAAGAAGAATTTATGATGGGAATGCCAAGGAGATAATACTGTCTGCTTGACTCAGCTTAAATAAGGGTCCCTAGCCTGTTTTATGTTAGATTAAGTCTGACTTCAGAACAGGTAGGCAGCCAGCTCAATGTTTGGTAGTCATATGTATGATTCTTATGTTGCTAGATTTAACTAGGAGAATTATTTCTTAGTAACTAGTCAGTCTATATCGGACATGGGTTATTTCAATAAATATCCTTGTCTAAGTATACTTTTAGGTGTCTTGGTAGATGCTTGTCATTTCTTTGTACACTACCCTTGTTGCCTTTTGATGTGTGCATTTGTTGTACAGAATATAGTCAACTGACTATTTATTTAATTCTTACAACAGCCGTAACTAAGTGGTAACTTCAATTAGACTTGTTGTATATCTCATTTTGTAGCTATACACTATTAGTACTCATTAATAATGCCTGATGCTATTATGTTGAGTATCATTAGATGTCCATCTTGAAGTAATATAATGTTTACGGATATGTTGGATGTATGTATGTGTAATTTCATAAACTAACTAGTGCATTATGCTATGATGTTAAAGTATCATAATATGTCTAGTTTAATCAATATGTTTATGTGTATTGGATGTTTGATATATTGATTTGTCATATGCAAACCTACCAATATGAAGTGTTATGCTATTGTCTGCGTATTGGCCCATCGGCCAATGATTGTGTTGGAAGCAGAGGTGTAATGGTACAGACATTACCCACAATTGGTATATGGTGCTAAACTTTCTCAGTGTATTGTGGGCGTGCGTCCACGGTAATGCATGGAAACCTGGCACAGCTACTGGTCACGGCTTGCAATCCCGGACGAGCCCCCAATCCGTCAGAAGTCGGGGTGCCCCACCGGCTAGATGAAAGTATTTTTCACTGGCGAGCAACCCCAAATAGTCAGAAACTGACTAGGGACAAAAACTATATGGCTGAACTATAGATTAAGCCCTGAATATCCAACGTACAGCTCCAAGTGGCTCGTTACAAAATGAAATGAACTGTGCTGAATATTCGCCAAGGAATGGGAAAGAGAAGGTTAGCTAAGATAGATTTTTACGTCTGAATTAAAGTTTAAGGACAAATATCATTAGTACAGGTTTTTCTCCCTGACTGCTCCTTTCCTTGGTGTGTAAGTGAACCCCCACCAATGTACACACACAACACGTATGCACAATTGGAATTAAAAGATAACGACAGAACTATGAGTTACAATACTACAACATTTATTTACTAATCATAATCATAGACATCTGATGGTTCAAGATGAGGATGATGAAATCATATACATATTGATATTGATGACAAACATTACGTAACTTTACTTGTTACTTGATCTATCTGGATCTGTGGTCCAGATCCCCACTCTCCAGTAGACTCAAAAAAGAAACAGCTTGCCGGTATTCTGACGATCCTGTCAGTCCTGACACTCCTAGTCAGTAGTCTCTAGTCTTGAGATCTATAACATAGGTGCTCCTTGTGAGAACTTGAAAGAAAGTCAAGAATGTGTTATATCAGTTCTACATCAGCGCAATCCTAATTAAACATATCATAACACAAACATATACAATGACCAGTCTGGCCAAGTTTATCTTCCAGCTCTGCGTTCACCATCCTCCTTCTCCCTACTGTCTTTAGTCTGGGACGGGCTTTTCAATTGTCTCACACGCCTGTAATGATTACAATTCTGCCGCCCCATGTCCATGTCGCTAATACAGAAATTCTGGGTCGTACAGCCGCTCCATCCAATGTTAGTTTAGCAGCTCACAGGGTCGGTAATGGTATTATAATAATGCCGGGTCATCCGGGCTTACAAGCCGTGACCAGTAGCTGTGCCAGGTTTCCATGCATTACCGTGGACGCACGCCCACAATACACTGAGAAAGTTTAGCACCATATACCAATTGTGGGTAATGTCTGTACCATTACACCTCTGCTTCCAACACAATCATTGGCCGATGGGCCAATACGCAGACAATAGCATAACACTTCATATTGGTAGGTTTGCATATGACAAATCAATATATCAAACATCCAATACACATAAACATATTGATTAAACTAGACATATTATGATACTTTAACATCATAGCATAATGCACTAGTTAGTTTATGAAATTACACATACATACATCCAACATATCCGTAAACATTATATTACTTCAAGATGGACATCTAATGATACTCAACATAATAGCATCAGGCATTATTAATGAGTACTAATAGTGTATAGCTACAAAATGAGATATACAACAAGTCTAATTGAAGTTACCACTTAGTTACGGCTGTTGTAAGAATTAAATAAATAGTCAGTTGACTATATTCTGTACAACAAATGCACACATCAAAAGGCAACAAGGGTAGTGTACAAAGAAATGACAAGCATCTACCAAGACACCTAAAAGTATACTTAGACAAGGATATTTATTGAAATAACCCATGTCCGATATAGACTGACTAGTTACTAAGAAATAATTCTCCTAGTTAAATCTAGCAACATAAGAATCATACATATGACTACCAAACATTGAGCTGGCTGCCTACCTGTTCTGAAGTCAGACTTAATCTAACATAAAACAGGCTAGGGACCCTTATTTAAGCTGAGTCAAGCAGACAGTATTATCTCCTTGGCATTCCCATCATAAATTCTTCTTATCTCCACCGGACGGTAATTGTAATTAACTCCAAGTCTGTCCAGTCATAAAAATTCTGTCTGCGTGCACACTAGCCTTCACACCTATGGGTCTGACCATTATTAGCCTCCTGAGTCTTATCAGTGATTTCACACCTTGCGCCTCTAGTCTCTACCAGATGGGGTCATCCATCGCGGTTGGGCGATTTCCTAGCTATTCTTATCAGGTGTCATGTCAAGGGAACAATTAGGTTCTCATGGTCAACAGCCAGTTTACAACTCTGTTGGTAAACCAGGTTTGCTTGCGTCATGTCTGGTTGGTTTTAATTACTATTCAGTCCCCTGAGTCTGCCCTCCCGTCTGGCTGGATTGATAAGACTGTGAAACTGATCTGGGGGTGACCGGTACTGGTGTCAAATTAACTTCCCAAATAGAAAGCCATTCCTGGTGGTTTGTTTACTTGCAGGTTTTGCAAGCTTACGTCAAGACAGTATAGCCTTGAATATAGAGAAAACAGTTTTGTTCGTCTGTTGATCCTCTACATGGCCCATCAAAAGTGAACCGAAAATTGTTCTGGGAAGTAAAGGCTGCAAATTCGTGACAGGTAGGTTGTCTGATCTTCCGTAGAGTAGCACTGCCTAAAGCCAGCCTGCTGTGACACAAGGGTGTTTTTACTTTCAATTGCCTCTAAAGTGTTGCCTGTTGTGTTGGTTCGTTAGAACCATTAGCCTTACCTTTCTTACCTTGACCCTTGTCTTTCGATTTGGATCTGTTCGACTGCTGTCACCAGTCTCGCCATATACCTCAATATATCGTGATAGCAATGTCTTGTAAAGGATATGCAAACATTTTAATTATCGTTTACATGGTCGACCTCTTCTTCTGATTCCCCATATGGTTTGTAAATTATTGCTTGTTGTGGTATACTGTTAGTTGGTAGCTTAGTTATAAGGCCAAACCATTTAACTTGTTTCTAATGAAATCTAATGCTGCTATAACCTCCACTTTAGTCCTGATGTCATCAGACAAAGAGAAAGGGGAGGCATTTCTCCAAAGATTTTTAGAGCAAACCAATCATAATGATGCGGATACCAGGGATGCAGTTAGAGAGGAATTATCTGGCACAATGGAGAATATGCCTTATGAAGACATCATACGGGTTGAAGATGTTAAACATATTTGGAAAAAGGCAAAAGACAAGGCACCAGGGCCTGATTGTGTCAGGTATGACCACATGAAGGCTTTGAGCGATGCAGACCTGAAGGAGATAGCCGACTGCTTTAATCAGAGCATTAGTACCGCAGGATTGGTTACATAGCTATCTCATCCCTCTCCCAAAACCATTCAATGATCATTCAAAGCTTAGAGGCTTTAGGATCATCACCCTTCAAAATACATTTGGGAAGGTTGTAGAGAAGATAGTCGCTGTTAAGCTGCAGTATTTTTTAGAAAGGAGGAAGCTTCTTCCAAGAGGCCTGGGGAACTACAGGCCAGGAAAAGATACTTGGTCAAATGCAGCCACTTTTGCCTTTGACGTTTATGAGGGGTTCCAGAATAGACAGGAAACGATGGCGGCAGCGCTTGATCTCGAGGATGCGTACAATAGAGTTCGCTATGATATTGTGATGACCGCACTTATGGAGAAGGGGGTCAATCCCTGGTTGGTGAACTGGATAGCAGCCGTCCTGCATTCTCGTCGGGTTTCTCTCCGTCTGGGTTCATGGACCTCAGAGCCACATATTTTAACCCCGGGACTGCCACAGGGATCTGCAATCTCACCGGTGCTCTTTAATGTGTATACGAGCAAGATTGCAAACCTAGAAGCACCAGGGGTTGGAAGGATACTAACATTTGCAGATGATATTCTTGCATATAGGCAGGGGAGAAATAGGGATCAAACAGTCCAGGAGCTATAGGTGACAGTAGACAAAATGATTGACTGGTGCACTGAAATGAGTGCTGTCATCCACCCAAAAAAGGCGGCTGTTGTGTGGTGCTCTCTGGACAACAGGATTGTGAGAGATGATGCCCCATGCCTCACGATAGATGGCAGAAGCGTCAACAGAGAGAAAAATCTGAAGTATCTGGGAATCACATTTGACAGGAGTCTGTCGTTCAAGGACCATGTGGAGACGGTTGTGACAAGATCTCAAAAGGGACTCAATGCACTTAAAACTATGGTTGCAATGGACACAGAGCAGAGAATGCTCTTCACACTATATCAGTACTTGATCCTCTCAGTAATTGATTATGGACTAGGACTGCTCACTGTCTCAAAGATTCAGCTGGTGAAATTAGATCGCATGCATAACGAAGCTATGCGGGTCATTCTGGGATGCACTAGAGACACCCCAGTAGTGTGTATGCGTTACATCCCTGGTCTGCTGACTGTTGCTGGTAGGCTCAAGGTGATGCAGGCGAAGGCATACCTCAGAGTAGCTAGAGACACAGATCACCCGTTGCATGAGGCGCTGGGCGTAGTTAAGGGTCAGAGACTGATAAGAGGGAAATCATGGATGGCTCAAGCGGAGGATACGATCAGACAGGTGTGCCCCTTTGAGAACATCAGGCGAGAAGAGGAGTGGGTCAGAGTGCCAGCGGAGCAGTCAGACTTGTGCAGAGTTATATTTACATTGAGCCGGGAGTGCAGGGAGTGGCCAGCAGGGGCCATGGAAGTGGAAATCCAGCAACTAATTCAGGATAATACTCGCCCGGGTGTTGTGATTATCTACACAGATGGTTCGGTGTTGAGAGGTAGGAGAAGTGCCTGGGGATTCTTAGCAAAAGCTAACGGTCGACGTTTGGTGCATGAGAGCCTGGCGTATGATGCCACAACATCTAGCTTAAGAATGGGGGTGGAGGCGGTCAGTGCAGCTTTCCGCTGGATGGAGAACACGATACATACACACATTGTGATTGTAACTGACTCAGAAAGTATGCTGAGGAGGGTGAGGACACGCAGGCTTCGTGCCGAATGGCTTGCTTCGCTTCGGAGGTCATGGGTAGCAAGCATCACCTGGATCTTTTCTCCGGGGTATGCCGGTGTGCTGGGGAATGAACAGGAGGACAGATTGGCTAGTTCGGCAAAACTTGGTAGAGTATTGATGCATGACAAGGCAGACGTGGTTGCGGACTTGTGGGAGCACATGTACACCTCGGAGGAGCAAATGGATCACCATAGTCTGGTAAGAATAAGGCAGCGAGGTGTGACGAGGGGATCTGGCTGACGCTCGATGCTCAGAGGAAAGGCGAGACGGACATATAATCAGATTGCTACTGGAACTATTAGTGTTGGAACTCTTCGCTGGCTGCTGAGGATGGGGACGGAGCGCTTATGGGAATGCCCCGAATGCTGTGATGTCGGTTCCTAAATCAATCAATCAATCAATTTCTGATTTTCTCTCTTTTTGATACAATGAGTATTCTCTCAGGAATCTCATTTCCGTTGTTGTAATTTTTCCTTTCTCTTGTTTATGTCATTGTCCATGTTTGGCATTGGTAGCATAGAGATGGTAGGAAGATTTTGTTGTTTCATGAATTTATTGTTAATAACAAAACATTGAAATATATGATTTCTTTTATAGGCGTGTCAACGATTAATGGATGTACACCACCAAGTGATACATTTATTTAACATTACTGGTATTGTTATGTTTGTTGGTGGTTACGCGACTTTACTGTTAACAATATAATTTCGTAAAACTTACTGCATAAGTAATAAGTGCATGTATAAGTGTGTGTGACTTGTAGTCGAATAAAAATTGTCGCAAATTCATAATCGGAATTGGCCACTGATGTCACCGCCAGTGTCATTGACACGAAGTGAAAGTACTGTAGATCTCTGAGTGCGTTTCGTTTCTGTGATATAAATATATTTCGGCATTCATTCTTCAGCTGTTCTAACTTCTATGTACGTTTGCGTTTCTGTTGTTTCAAATTTATCTCACATCTTATTTCTGTTAGTGTTAGCGTCTAAATTTGTCTCACATCGTATTTCTGTCAGCCCTTACATGTACTCTCACATCGTATATCTGTTAGCCCTTGCATACTTTTAGCTTAGCTCGTGATCAGAGGAGTACCCTTAAAAATTGAAGGATACCTAACATTTCTACTATAGTGTTTTTTGTTTTGTTTTTGGCTTTTTTTGTTGCCTCAATATAAAATTCAATATCTCAGTAACCAACTGAGGAAAAATGATGAGATTTAGTATATAACCTTATCATTATGTCCACCCAACAAAAAATTTTTTGTTCTGGAGATTTTACAGCAGATTTCAAAGTTAGTTTATATGCGGTATATTAATTACGACTTAGAGATTACGTCTATGATTTTAACAGTATTACAGCTTCACCAGGACACGTCCCCGCATTTTTTAAAATGTTTACATGATTTCCGTTTTGAAACAAACAGCGCGAAGATTCAGAGGTGTCTCCAAATGGGGGTTCTATCATGAAACGTGATTATATAAATAAACTAGCTGACAAGGCCCGGCTTCTGGCGGGGATATATCTATCTATCTATCTATCTATCTATCTATCTATCTATCTATCTATCTATCTATCTATCTATCTATCTATCTATCTATCTCTCTACCTCTCTGTCTGTCTCTCTATCTCTCTGTCTGTCTCTCTGTCCGTCTCTCTGTCTGTCTGCCTGCCAATCAGCCTGCATATCTGTCTGTCTGTCTATCTATCTATCTATCTATCTATCTATCTATCTGCCTGCCTGCCTGCCGGACGACTGACCGACCGACCGATATCTATCTATCTATCTATCTATCTATCTATCTATCTATCTATCTATCTATCTATCTCTGTCTGTCTGTCTGCCTGTATATCTGTCAGTCTGCATATCTGCCTGTCTGTCTGCCTGCATATCTGTCTGTCTGTCTATCTGCCTGCCGGCCGACCGACATCTATCTATCTATCTAATATATCTGTCTATCTGTCTGCCTGCCTGCCTGCCTGCCGGCCGACCCACCCACCGACCGACCGACCGACCGACCGACCGACCCAGTCAGCCAGCCATCCACCCACCTACCTTTCTGCCTACCTTTCTGCCTACCTACCTTTCTGTCTGTCTGTCTGTCTGTCTGTCTGTCCGCGCTATTAAATATTGATAAAAGTTACTGGAAAAAACGTCAGGACAATGTGTTGAAAGAGGAAGAGGACTATTGGAGAAAGGATGGATTGAATTTTATGCAACCGAGAGCAATCATCAACCTACTGGAATCATCCGACACAGATTAAGGTCTGAGCAGATCGCAGACCTTAATCTACGTACACACTTACTGGGATATTTTGCTCCAACTATTCAGACGAATTGCAGGCTCTAAACATTACAGCATCAGTATCAGCTGAAGAAACAAGAAGGAAATGAAAAATAAGGTAAGTAATATATTCCTTCTACTTTCCTGTTAATTTACAAATTATTTACCCTGTGCCTCTGTAAATTCTCTGTCTTTACTAATATTACACATTGCACCCCTCTCGGGATTCTCCGTGGTGAAGTGGTCAAGCCGTCTGACTCGGGCTCCGAAGGTTGTATGTTCGATTCCGGGCCGCGTCCTTCATTTCACGAGTGCATTTTTCGGAGACTCCCGAGGGTCGTCGCTGGAGCTACGGAGTTCGTGCTTTGTGCGACGCTTTCCGCGCTGCGGAAAGAAACTGAGCTATATGGGATAAAAACCCGGTGCAATGCAGCCGACCCTGTCGATTTTAAGCTAGTTCTTTCATTGCACCCACTCCCATACGAATCCGGATACTCCTTTGTGTGTCATCAGAATTGGCAGGTCTCACATTACCGTAAAAATAACTTTGTGAGCGAGAAATCACTAGTTGTTCAGCAAAACATCAAAGGAATGTTCCGCTTTCAATGATTTAAGTTGTTTTTGGACCTATCAAAGACATATTCCTTGGGTGGGGGTAAATATAAGACGGCTGGAAAAATGTTATAACGATGCAACAGACAGTTTTCAAAATAATTGATCGTGAATGAAGGCAAACAAATGTGGACATACTAGTTTTGACTGTGGTGACAACTTGGTCATTTTTTTTTCTACTCTCTACATTTATCTCACATCGTGTTTCTGTCAGTCCCTACATTTATCTCACATCGTATTTCTGTTAGCCCCTACACTTGACTTAGCTTAGCAGCGTGATCATAAGAAGTAGTTGACCCTTAAAATTTGAAGGGTACCTAACTAGTCTAATAGTACTAACTGTGGTTGCAACCTGGTCATTTTTTAAATTTACTTATGAGACCACGAAAGCCGAATTAATACCAACCAAAAAAAAAAAAAAAAATTAGTGTATGTCCTAATGCTTGGAGTTGCATTCAACCCCAGCCTTTATTAACTGTTTGTGATTTTCTAGGTAGTTTTGTACTGCTATTTAATTATTTGTGTTATTTTCTGAACGAAAAGTCAAACTTAAGTTTGACTAACCGGTGTGTGAAATGAACCCACTACACCACCTTAGTGTTAATTCTAAAAGAAAATATCCAACAATAATAATTTAGAGTCTGTAATTACATATTTTAATATTGATAAATATAAATACACCTGACACTGTCCGACTCAACAGGATGACTTTTGACCCAGTAAGTAAATAATGGAGCTGAAATAACTCTTACTATGACTAAACTAAACTCTCCTTTAAACTTAGACACTTTCTTGTTCAATGTTTTCCTAATGAACCAGTTAGCAACTATTCACCTATTTATCATTGCAACCAGGGCAGCGAGAACTAACTGGTGTTAGATATGATATAGTCTTCTTCTGCCTTTCATCTCCCAATGGAGCATAGGCTCTTATCTACCTCATGCAAAGTCCTTTGTAGACTTGGGTTTCGCAGCAAAAGTTTTCTATGGCATGAGGTAGCCGGTCTCACACCAACCCTCGTACAACATGCTTGTTATGTTCAATCAATCAATCAATCATGTGCCATGCCGGAAAGCGTGGGCGGTTATGTTACAGTGTTACTATTCTGAATTTTATTTGTATTCTTTGCTTCCCTTGTGAACCCCAATTATAATTTATATAAAATTTTAAACAATGTACTGGTGTACACATTATTAATACGAAGTCAGAGTTATAGATGGGTCTGAAAACTGACTTCGTTCAAAAAGCGATGGCAAACTACTGAACATAATCTTGCCAAGAAAATACAAATAGCCAAAAATGCTGGGTTTGACTGACATCCTGTAAAGCATGTGCAACTAACTTTTAACTATAGGGTTATCTCTGGCTAAGGTTTTCTGATTATTAACCTGTGAAGACAGCATGCTTCTGAATCATTCTGTGATGTACTGGTAGACCACTTTTTAGATTAGGATTCTCATTCTCTTTTGTGTGGAAAAGTTTTTACCATAAACACAAGGGCAGCCTAGTTGTTGAGCTGAGGCTGAAGTCCTTGTATTGTTTCATTCCATGTCCATGGGGGGACGAATATTAACCCATCATTCTCCCATGACTTTCTATAAATTGTCTGATAGACTGACCATGAACTAGTAGTATAAACACCATTTTAAAGCAATCACAGTAGGAGGCTTGTGATTATCAGAAGCTGGCTCCCATTAATACTCATAGGGACAGATCCACTTGGGATTCCTAAGCACCAGTGTTATTCATGAATGATTCATAAACTATATCATAGCGAGCAGGAGAAGGAACATCTTAAGTGACAAATCACTGATGTGTTTGTATTTTTATTCATGGGACAAGTTTTGTTGTATGGTATGTGTGCATGGTCATGTGTAGGTTGATAGAATCCAGTCAATGCATTCATCAATCATAGGACTTTTTTTCTTGAATCAAATCAGTCAATCAGCACTTCATTCATAGGATTTTTACAGTGAATCCAGTCAGCACTTAAATCATGTGATTTTTACCTTAAATCCAGTCAGCCAAATCAGCATTTCAATCATAAGGGATTTTTACCTTGGATCCAATCAGTCCATCAGTGCTTTGTCACATGGCCCTCCCATTTACAGATTCATATAAAGCAGTTTCTAGTCTACTGTTTCTCCTTATTTTTATGTCTTATTAATGTGTTTGTCATATATGGGTCTGTCACTCACTCTATCTCTATCACATTGCTCAAAGGAACGCAGAGGTGTTTCCAAGGCACCAGGGCCAGGTTCTATACTGGCCAAGACCTACTAACACGTCCTAGTCAACAGGTCCCTTCAGGGTCCTGGCTAACGTAGTTGGATCACTGATTCTTCCGAAGTCAGAGAGTATCTGCCTGCACGGCGAGGAACCACCAGTCTGCACACCAATAAGCCAAGCATGGGACAACGGATACTCACGCAAACCTCAGGTTCTGTTTGACATCACACTGATGTTGGACAACAGGATGTCTTCATCCAACATACAGGACTTCGCGCTGGAGTTCACGGCGAGCGAACACAAGCAAGCACATTACTCAAACACACATGTTTGCTGTCAATCCTACAGAACAGTGAACTCTTAAGTATGATGCCTTGGTGTTGAGGGCGTTTGAGCTCTGAAATGGGCTTGCATCCATCAGAGTTAGGTTGGTGTCTATAGAGACTTTTCTCCCATCCCGGTGCTAAAGTTCCCTCCTCATGGGAACTGTGTGGCAGAGCACCCCTTGCCCTCTCCAACATAAGACAGTAGCAGTGTGTGCAAGACATAAACTGGAACTTCACCATTTCAGAGAAGCACATTGGCATAATCAGGTCAGGATTCAGCACAGAACTTGCAGGATTAGGCCTAGGTTGGTTATATTTTCTCCATGGGAATTTTCTTCTTACTTCATTCTCCTCCATGGGATTTTATTGAGGCAGTCATTTCAAAATCAGCTGAAAACCATAAATTGATTAGAGAAATTGGATGAAAACCATCAAGATTTTGGGTCGTGCCATGAGGAGAAATAAACTCGAAAAACTTAGTGACACCTTACAATCTTCATGGGAAAGCACGAGATAGACAAATTGATAAATGCCTGGATAGCTTGGCCGCATGGCATAAATGGCACAATACATTACTATCTGAGACTCTGTTGATCACGTGAGATGATAAACATATATTGGCATGACATATGAAGATTATGAAGATTATCATAAAAAAATTAATCAGAAGCAAAAGCTGCATTTTATCAAATTTAAATCTTATGCAATAAATCCTTGTCATTGGAGGTTAAAAAACGAATTTTTGCATAAAACCAATTTAAACATGAATCCTGAACAAATAGTAAGCAAACAACAAAATCCCCAAGGGCCTCTTTGATGTGGTTTTACAGAATAATGCTGACAATTCCTTGGACAGTCAAATGTGTAATATAAATGTTTAGAAAGAAGCAAAGACAGCTTATCACAAACGTCTGAAGGAGACAGTTGTAACTTGTTGGTCACATTATGAGAAGAGAAAAACTAGAACATGTGACAACTGGAATAATTTGTGGAAAGAGAGATAGTTAAACAGTCTTTCTACAGACATAATAATTTATATCAAGCCAAGCTTATGATGTTGTGAGGGAGGCTGTTAAACTGTTGAACATCATAATACACCCACAGAGGTTGCTTTGTGGGGGATGTTATGGAATATTTATGACATCTGTCAATTGCATTGATTTGCGTTGTTGCATCAATAATAAATTTCTGATGTAATTTCTTATATGAATTAAAAGAGTTGATGAACTAAATAAAAAATAGTGACACATGAAGGGAAAAGTTGCACAGAAAGAACAAAAACATGTCATGTTACTGAGAAACCTGAGCCAAACTCCACAAGAGAACAGGGAATATGCCTTCCAGTTATTTAAACAATATAAAATAACACAAAGTAATGCAGCTTTGCAGAAAACAAAAGATGTTGCAGCAACTAACCTTCATCAGCAAATAAATACATATACAAAACACAACAAATAATCATGGATAAGACTTTACAGTGACTACATTAAGGCATAAGAATGGGTTATTTAAACACCTGTAGGAACTAAAAGAAAATGTGGCAGAGCATGTCAGCATAACTGAAGATCACTAGAGGCTGAGAAAACTAGGGATATTCTTCACAGGAATACACCCATGAAGTACAACATATAGACCAGACAATGGCAAGCCACTCACTAATGAAAGGAAAGATGGATAAAAAACAAGATCTATAACCACGCCGACCAAACCCCCAGCTGGTGACAAAAGCAGTAAAGCCTCTGCAATAGAGGTATAAATCATTGGCAAAGAAGAAAGCAGTTATCAAGAAAACTGCACAAACAAGTCACCTTAAATCTTAACAAAGCACTAACAACCATTTAAATGAGGTCCAATTTTCTATTTTCTAAAAGTTGTAGTCAGCTGAGCAAAAGGTGGACTGATAGAAGTGGGAAAACAACATATAGAGATGGATGAACAGCAGTTTCTCAGAGGGTACAATCAGGGTGATAGTTGGAGATTTATTGCAACCAAAGGTCATTGTTGGGATGGCATCTGATTGATTGATGTCCAACTTGGACACTAACATTAAATGGGAAACTAACAAAATCAGAAATGAGTGTATTTAAAATCACCAGTCTTAGACTATTCATCATCATCACTATATCGCCCCTGTGATGAAGCTTGGTGGTACTGGTCTCCAGCAATTTCTGTTGGTATTCTGCTAAATGTCGTTCAGAAAGCAATGGCAAACTACTGAACGTAAAATTGCCAAGAAATCAACAGCAGCTGAAAAATGCTGGTGGTTGACTGCAATGTTCTGTAAAAAGGATATGCAGAAAAAAAACATTCTGCTAAATTGTTTTTTTCCTGATCAGCTGTCTGCCCATTTACATTGTTGATATTGTCATCTTTTCCCTTCATCATGGCTTTAAGTAGATTATTCTGCCATTTAACGTGGCCTGAGTAATGTCTTTCTCATGCTTATTTCTCTCAACAGTAAACAGTGCCGTATATTTATAAAATCTAATCTTATGGCTTATGGGGCTGGCTATCAACCAAGATAAGACAGAATATATGGTAATTTCAAGAGACGGAATGGCTAAAAACTCTAGCCACATACAAATAGATAATATGACCATTAAAAGAACGGAAACATACAAATACCTGGGTACAATCTTCAACTGCTCCAACATCATAAGGGAAGAAATACAAACTAGAATCAACTCTGGAAATAAGATATACTATGCACTACAGCATCTACTAAAATCAAATGCGTTATCTCGTAACACCAAAATCACAATATACAAAACACTGATCAGACCAGTTGTGCTGTATGTCTCTGAAACCTGGAGTACAACGAAAGGAGACGAAGCCTTGTTACAAACCTTTGAGAACAAAATTTTAAGACGCATCTTTGGACCCATTAGGGATACACAAAGTGGAGAGTGGAAAAGAAGAAGTAACAAAGACATTTATGATCTGTTTAAGTCCCCGCTAATCACTGGTATCATGAAGGCTAATAGACTGCAATGGCTGGGGCATATAGAAAGAATGGAAGATAATAGGGAAACTTCTTCTTCTTTCGTTCGCTTGAAATATGTCTATATCTGCAATGTCGTCTCTTGCATGAATTGAACTGTTTTTTTCAGTTCACACAGTGGTCCATAGAGTTTATCTTCCACCGTCGTCTCTCTAGGCCAGAAGGTTTGCCTAGATATGTTATATTTTGGGCAGTCTTGGAGTATGTGCTCTGCTGTCTGCGACGCCAATCCACATGTGCACATGGCTGTTTCACCAATCTTGAATTTTGTATACATGTGGTTGCGTAATCTATTGTGTCCTGTTCTGAGGCGCAGAATAATTACTTGTTCTGGTCTGTCCATAATGTGGTAGTCATCTTGAGCAGGTTTTGGTGGCTTTCTGACTGATTTGATCATTCTTTTCTTTTGGTGGTATGTAACGGGCACATCAGGCTGTTCCTCTTTGGCTCCTTCCTTAGCCAATTGATCAGCTCTGTCGTTTCCGGGTACTCCACAGTGGGATGGTATCCACTGTATGGTGACTTTATGCTGACTGCTAAGTTCAGAAAGTAGTGTCCTTAGTACTGGCAATTTCCCAGAGAGGAGCGCCTCGAGTACTGATTTTGCATCTGTTAGTAGCACCACAGGTTGTGTACCATTGCTGTTATTTAGTAATTTCTCTGTTGCTATCTTGATTGCCTCAATTTCGGCATCATAGTTATGGCAGTACTTTCCTGTCGGTACTCTGGCTGTGTCCCTAGTATTATTTGGGTATTCTATGTACACTCCCGCTCCTCCATTTCGAACAGCATTTTGTGCTGACCCATCTGTGTAGACTCGGATCCAGAGGTCCTGTGGGTATTCTTCATCGAGGAAGCTGAGAGTGGCTGTTCTGCGCTGCACACTGTTCTGTTCTTCCTTGTCAAATATTCCTCTCACTTTTGTCTGGATTTGTAATGATAGTCTATGCTCATCTTTCCATGGAGTTCGCTCTGGAATAGTTGTTAGGGGGATACCAACTGTGGGCAGATCAGTGGTTTCTCTGCAGAGTCGTTTGGCCTGGTGGATAAAACTACTTCTTTTCAACCGCCCCATAGCTAGGTTTTCAAATCTGTTCTTCATAGGGTGGCCTGGCAAGCTGAGGAACTTTTCTGCTTGTATTAGCGTTTTCGTATCTCTGCGCTCACTCAGTGCCTGTGTCCTCCCCATCTTCTCCATTTCCACTATAGGGGTTGATCTCATCCCTCCTGTGGTGACTCTAAGTGCTTGATTTTGCACCTTGTCCAGCTCTTGTAGTGTGGTATTTGATGCTGAACACCACGCAGTTGACCCATATTCCAGGTGTGGTCGTATGCTCTGTTGGTAAACTTTGCTAAGTATTTTCGTACTGGCTCCCCATGTGGTTCCACTTAGCTTTCTCAGGATGGCTATTTTCCTTCTGGCTTTTGCTACTGCTTTGTTGATGTGCTTTCTCCATGTCAGCTTGCCATCAAATGTTACTCCAAGGTATGTTGGTTCTTTATCTTCTCTTAGGGGTGTTCCATTTATCTGGATGATCCCTGCCTTTTGTTTTGGAGAGAGGGTAAATAGGGTGGTGCTGCACTTGTCAGTGTTTATGCTGACACACCATCTATTTGCCCATGCAGCAAATGTATCTACAGCTCTTTGTAGCAATCTGGTGGCCACTGATGCATATTCATTTGTGCTCCATAGAACCAGGTCATCGGCGTACATTGCCGCTTTAATTCCATGCGGTAGGTGAGCAACAAGATCATTGATGAAGATTAGAAAAAGTGTGGGGGACAAGACTCCGCCCTGGGGGACACCGTGACGCAGTAGTACTTTCTTGCTCTTGAGTCCGTCTATCTGTACTCGGGCTCTTCTGTTGTGCAAGTATGCTTTCACCCATTTGTACATTCTTCCATTGACTTTGCAGTTTCTCAGTTTCTTCATCAGACCTTCTTTCCAGACTTTGTCAAAGGCTTTCTTCAGATCTATCCATGCCGCAAGCACCAGCTTCTTCTCTTGGAATGCATCCTCAATTTCTTGAGAGAGGTAGGTTGTCTGATCTTCCGTAGAGTAGCACTGCCTAAAGCCAGCCTGCTGTGGCACAAGGATGTTTTTACTTTCAATGTACCACTGCAGTCTGTGATTGATGATGCGCTCCAGTGTTTTGCAGAGACAGCTGGTGAGGCTAATTGGTCTGTAGCTAGAGGCAATGGAACCATCTTTCCCTGATTTTAGGAGGGGTATCATGATTGCTTCTCTCCAGGCTTGTGGAACACTGCCTAAGGTCCAGCTGTTATTGAAGATCTGCAACAGCTTTGTTTTGGCCTCTGTTCCTAGGTTCCTGATCATTTCATTGGAGATACCATCAGCTCCTGGTGACTTTCTCATTTTCAGTTTTGATATGGCTAGCTCCAGTTCGCTGATTGTGATGGGTGCCTCCAGAACCTCATGTACTATTTCCTTCTGTCCTGTATGTTGTCGTTTCTCTCGAATCTCTTGTTGATTCTCTGGACTAATTTTGATATTGCTATCTTGTGCGAACGTGTCCGCAAAATGGTCAGCTGCTTGCTTTCTTGTTAAGATTTTTCCATCTTTATGTAGTGCAATTTTTGAGTTTCTCCCTGTGCCCTCGTCATTAAGCTGTTTTATTAGCTTCCACAATTTCCTTGTGTCTCTTTCAAAGTTCAGAGACTCCGTTTTCTCCTGCCAGCTTTTCCGTCTAGCCTGCAGCTTGGCCCTTTGAAATTTGGCTTTTGCATGCTGGAATTTATTGTGGTGCTCTTGGCTGGGTGTGGCCTCTGCTTGCTTTCTACACACTTCAACATCATTATGCAACTGTTCCAGTTCACTACTCCAGTAGGGTTTATATTGTTTACGGGCTCCTCTTGGTACTGTTTCTCGCGCTGCCTGTAGTATGCATTTCCCAAACTCTTCAACTGCTTTATTTATGTCTTTCTCAGTGTTCAGGTTTCTAACCAGTATGCTGGTGCGATGCTTGTACATTGCCCAGTCTGCTTTCTTGTAGTTCCACCTCGAGAGGGTGCTGCTTTCACTTACAAGCTCATTTTCTACGGTTAGAAAGACTGGCCGATGGTCACTGCCACCAAGTTGTTTCCCAACAGTTCGTGTAATGTTCCACTCCAGGTCTGGTGAATGAAAAGCCAGGTCAGGTGTAGTTGAAGAGTGCCATGATCTCGAGTAGAAAGTATGTGGGTCGGACGGCTTGTTAATCAACATGAATCTATTCTCATCTTGCCAGTCTTCCAGTCTCTCTCCTCTCTGGTCCATGTGATCATAGCCCCAGCTCTGCGAGTGGCTGTTGAAATCGCCACACACAATCATTTTTTCTTTTAGTGGTAGAGTGTCCAGTGCCTGTGGGCGGTCACTTGGACAGTAGTAATTGATCAGATGTAGATCTGTATTACCTGTCTTAAGTTTAAGTGTCTGATACTCAGCCCCTTCCATGTAGACTTTGATTTGGGAAGCCATGATGTTATTTCTTACAAGGGTCAGTATCCCACCTTTTCGCCTGTTCTTTCGGTCAGATCGGTAACACTGGTAGCCTCTGATTTTGAAGGCTATATTTTCATTGAGGTGAGTTTCTTGCAAGCAACATATGCTTACTTTCTCTTTGTCCAGGATGTTTTCTAATTCAACTTTTTTGTTGCTGACTCCCTCCGCATTCCAGTGCATTATTTTAAGTCTTAGTTTAGTATGGCCAGTCGTCCTATTCTCATGTCCCCTGGCTCCACAGGACATCTGAGAAGGACCTCCAGTAGTTGGGGTTGGACCCTTTCGAGACATAGGGCCCGGCACTGCACCTGCCTGGGGGTCCAAAGCAGGGCGAGCACCATAACGATTAGCAGTAGTCGACATATTCCATTTTGCGTGATTGCGTGGCATCCTGATTTCTGTGGTGCGCCTCTTGGCTGGTTGCCTCCGTCTTCAGCACCTTTCTTTGCTAGAGCAGACTGTGGTCTCACTCGAGTGTAGATGTGTACGCGCGCACACACCTGTCTGCGCATGCATGTACGTGCATACACATCTAGAGCATACTGGTTATTTTCCGGCGCCAGAGACTCGCCGTCGCCCCTTCTCCTGTTAGTTTAAACAGGCCCGCCACGTGAAGGCCAGGAGTTGGACTTTTGCTGCATAGGTTATGTATTCACGAGCCATTGAGGTATTTGAGCAATGTTGGGCGCTCACCCCAACACCGCGCCTCGGCTACATACAGCAACATTTGGAACCCAATAGGGAAACAAAACTCGCTTACACTCAGGAAATAAATGACCGTAGACCCCGAGGTAGATCAAGAAAGCGGTGGAGAGATAATACATATACAGACTTACAAGCACTTGGAATCAACGACTGGCAAGAGAAGATCCACCAGAGAGACAAATGGAGACGGATTGTATCTGCAGCAAAGAACCTCAATGGCTCGGAACGCTGAAGAAGAAGAAGAATCTTATGGCTTGGTCATCATCATCATTAGCAGGTGCTTTGTCAGCTGGCATATGCTTCCATGTCTCTCCACAGATCTCAGCCCTGGGTGTCCTAGATCAACTCTGCTGATGATATTTGACCATTGACTGTCTCTGTCCAGGTTGGTGCCTGTAGAATCATGTTCTAATTTTGCTGCTGCGTCCTGTTATTACATGTAATTTCCAAGTACATATGAGCTGTATTATATTAGTTTCCTTTATCACTTAGCCAAAACTTTTTTTAACCATAACACACACAATAAACAATTTTCAAATATATGTGCACATCGTCAATATTTATTTATTATTGTCATTAAGTATTTAGTTTGATTTTATTTACAATTCGCATACAATTATGCATCAACAGTAATTTTTATGAAACATGCATTTAAAAGAAACCATGTTTTATTGTTAACAGTCACATAACCATCAACAGACATAACAATACCAGTAAATGTTAAATAAAGATTTCACTTCATGGTGTACATCCATTAATTGTTGACATGCATTTAAAAGATATCATATTTTTAATGTTTTATTATTAACAATAAATTCATGAAGCAAATCAAATCTTCCTACCAACTTTATGCTACCAATGCCAAACATGGACAATGACAGAAAAACTACCAACTTTATGCTACCACTGCCAAACATGAACAATGACAGAAAAACTACCAACTTTATGCTACCACTGCCAAACATGAACAATGACAGAAAAACTACCAACTTTATGCTACCACTGCCAAACATGGACAATGACAGAAAAACTACCAACTTTATGCTACCACTGCCAAACATGGACAATGACAGAAAAACTACCAACTTTATGCTACCACTGCCAAACATGGACAATGACAGAAAAACTACCAACTTTATGCTACCACTGCCAAACATGGACAATGACAGAAAAACTACCAACTTTATGCTACCACTGCCAAACATGGACAATGACAGAAAAACTACCAACTTTATGCTACCACTGCCAAACATGGACAATGACAGAAAAACTACCAACTTTATGCTACCACTGCCAAACATGGACAATGACAGACAAACTACCAACTTTATGTTACCACTGCCAAACATGAACAATGACAGAAAAAGAGAAAAGAAACATTACAACGGAAATGAGATTCCTGAGAAGAATACTCAATGTATCAAGAAGAGAGAAAATCAGAAATGATTAAATCAGGACTAAAGTGGGGGTTATAGAAGTGCTAGATTTAATTAGAAACAGCAAGTTAAATGGTTTGGGCATGTAACTATGCTACCAACTAACAGTATACCACAACAAACAATGATGTACAAACCAAATGGAATCAGAAGAAGAGGCTGACCTTATAATTGATGGACAGAAGGATTAAGAGTCCATGGGAATCTTTATATGCAGAGCGCATATACAGGCACTCTCATGCATTTTATGCCTCACCTTGACACTGCAAGAGAAGCAAAGAACCTCAATGGCTCGGAATGCTGAAGAAGAAGAAGAATCCAAATATGAACCCGTGGTCTTCTTCTGAGATAGACAGCTTCACCATTCACCAGGGTCATTTAATTTCTAAAAAACATTCACTGCATTTGTGTTTAATACATGCAAAACACTTGTGAATAGATTCTCTATACCAATCTGGTATTACATTTTGATACACACGACAGCATTTACAGCAATCAAGCACATCAATGTATAGTTCAGGAGATGGATCAAAGGGCAAAGGCCTAACAGGAATCATGTCTATTGTTGGTGTTACAAAGTCTACAGCAGATTTAAACAACAGTTTGTCTTTCAAAAACCGTGGTAGAGGTAACGTGTTGACATGGTTCTTACGGCCAGGAGTTGTCCCCACAGCAGATGATACTTCCACAAAAGCCAGCCTGAACAGGGACACTGGCTGTGAAGACATCTCACCAAGCAGATTCAAACACTGTGTATGGTTTTTCTTTTCCAGATATGAACGAACAGGTTTGTTATACATTAGTGAAGTCACATCAGATTTCGTAAGCCACATGATGTCAACAAAATAACGAGCCAGGGATGCATTACCACTTATCAGTGCTGTACATAAAGGTGATATATCAAATGTGGGGACAGCAGGTGAGAAGTAGTTAAAGTATTCGTTTGACCTTACAGTTATGGGTCCTGTACCATTTGATATAAGTTTACAAATAGTATCACTGCCATTACAAAATAAAATTCTATGAAACATTTTAGGTCGTAAATAAGACAAACAGGCACCTTGAGCAAGGAAAAGTGCTAGGCAAGCTGTTATATCATTGTTATCAATTTCCACGGGCTGGAAATATGATACAGCTGTCTTTGTCTTATCTGTTTTACTGACGGCATTAATATCAGCTCCTGCATGCAGTAGAATCTGTACAACTTCTTTGCTGTATCGGCTTGCAGCCAACATTAATGGCGACAGACCATCATTATTTTGCAAGTTAACATCACAGCCTGCATTAATTAGAGTGATTATAATGTAATCAGGCCTGTAGTCATATTCATCATTATCGATTCTGCTTATTGCATGCAGCAAGGCTGTATTGCCATTGTTATCTGTCATATTCATATTGGGATTGTGATTTATCACCCCCATGACCACAGCTAAACCACTGTATCTTGCTGCTTGCATCAAAGCTGTCAATCCCTCTTTATCTTGTGAGTTGATAAAATGTTTGTCTTTAGCACATGTGATTAGAAATTCAGCATTGCAATCACAGTCTGAATAAACAGAATAGGAAAAGGCAGTATCACCTTTGTTGTCTCTCCAGTTAATATCAGCCCCGTAATCTAATAGTAACTGAAGCAGATCTGTACTGTCGTATGTTAAAGCTACAAGCATTAATGGTGATGTGTCACCACAAGTATTAGGAGAAGCCCCATTTTCAAGCAGTACTTTAACGACTTGTAGCTTAGTTGCGTCTTCATAGCACATATCATCGTTACCAAGAACTAGATACAGAGGAGTGTAGCCACCACGTGTTTCTACTAGCTTATTTACATCTGCTCCTTTCTGAATTAGAAATGAGGCAATTTCTCCGTTTACAGACTCCACTAACAATTCTTCCCAACAAGGATACTCACCGGTAATGGCAAATACAATATCAATAATATAGCTAGTGAATTCAATATTTCCTCTTACTGCTGACAGTAACAAATCCCGATGATGTTTACAAATATATTGTTGAGTTTCTTGCCTGTAATTCACAAACAGGAACTCAATGCAAGCCACACTCTTATCATATTTAAGATTGTATAAAGCATTCGAGACGTCAAATTTTGCACCATGCTTCAGTAGAAGTTTAGCGCAGTCTGTCTGGCCTTGGACAAGGGCCCAGTAAACTGGTGAATAATACAGTACTTTATCATTAATGTTGGCTCCAAATTTTATCATCATTTCAATCATGTCATAATGACCACCTTCTGCTGCAATAAATAACGGGGGATACCCATACTTCCCATCTGTCTTGCTCAGATCAGCACCATGCTGACATAGCAACTCAACCAGAGGATAACTGCCAGCTGTAGTTGCCACATTCAGAGGGAAAAATGATGGTCCACCATTCACATTTGCTCCTAATTCCAAGAGTCGTTTGACCATTGCAATGTGATCTTTGGTAATCTGGCTAAATTCACGATGAAAAAAGTTTGTGTAGGCATTATGGACCATCTTGGTCTTAACTTGTTCATCTAAATCTACACAGTCAAAAAATATATCCAGAAATTTCACATTGCAAGCTTGGACTGCAGTGTCTAAGGGTGATTTATCACTTTCATAAATTGTATATTTGTTTGCTCTCCTCCACACAGCATCAGAGATGAGTTCCCTACTTGACAGTTGCCTGCCCTCTGTTGCATTCATGCCTGTGTTGAGTCCTGTGGTTTCAGAAGCAGGCCTTCCTTCTTGTGTCAGACACTCTTCTGTTGATTGGATCCTATCTGCAGCAGCAAGTCTTGACATCTTCTGAAATATAAGAAAAATAACTTGGAAATATTCATCAAGTTAATGTGATTAAATGTAATAAATATTAGTCTAGCAGAGAGATAGGCCACTGTAGTAGTTCACAAAAATGGCAGTTATTGACAATAACTTGCCTAACAATGAATTCTTGGTCATAGAGAAAGAAAGAATAATTCATAATTTTGTTTATTGATGTTATGCATTCGATAGAAGTGAAGAGACGAAGTTGCACGAATGGCCGTGTTCGAGGCATCATGTCACAACAATCCTAAACATGAGTGTACAGATGCCATGATTCATCTGAATGATCACATAATGAGACAGCAATTGCCCTTACAGTTTTCTGGCAGAGGGTAAAGTGTGATAGCAATAAGGATTAGAAGGTATGCACATAATGGGTTCTTCAATGTATTACAGCTGGCCAATGACAAACTACCTGTTCTGACCATTCGAAGTGTTTTGATGCCAATGTGAAGCATTTTTGTCCTGGATCGTCACAGGTGATCTTCTTCTGCGCTCATCCGGATTGATTTTTTTCGGACGTGACTGTGTTGTGCCTGTTTACAGCAGAGTTGCGTTCTTGCGCCGTCAGGCCGACACATCCGACTTCTGCAGGCATTTGTTGACCGGGTTAACCTTCCCGAGGTTCACAGGTGATGAAAACTAGGAGCACCGTAAAAGTGGAGGAGGATTTTCAGATGAAAGCATGTGTAAATTAAGAATCCAGTTATGTTTTGCTTGGTCATGGTGACTGGGAATCCATGTCATACTAAGGGAGAAGAATGCATTCAAATAATGCGTTTATCTTACTAGTTAGATGTCATTACTTTCATGTGCAATGCTTTTCAGTGTCTCCATGACAGACGTGGGTATGAGATTAATGACCCCTGGGAAAGTTAACCTGGCCAACAAATGCCCACAGAAGTCGGATGTGTCGGCCTAATGGCGAAGAACGCAGCCCTGCTGTAAACAGGCATGCAATCCATCCATCTATCATGTGCCATGCCAGAAAGCGTGGGCAGTCATGATTCTCCATTTCACTCCATCACCATAGTTGTGGATCAGCTCAGTGTTCCTGTCTTGGCCCCAAGCCATCCAGTTATTTACTTCTCGGTCTTCCCCTTGGTCAGTTCCCTTCGATCTTGCCAGTTGTCACCAAGTTCTCCAATTCATTTCTTCTCATAACATGCCCAAAAAAATGTTGATTGTCCACATCTAATTTCTCTAATCAATTTACGATTTTCGTTTGTTTCCTGTAGTACTTGGTCATTGGTTTTTCTGTCTGTCCATGGTATTCTTTGCATTCTCCTCAGAAACCACATTTCCACAGCCATCAGAACATATAATGGCATTGAAAATGTCTCAAAGGAAAAGGTAAGAAACAACATGAACAGAGAGAAAAACAAGTGAGACAGTCTTTAAGAAACACGTCTTTAGGAAACCATAAAATTATCAGAGAAACTAAACACAGACAGTCAAGATATTTTAGCACATTCTGAGGAGAAATAAACTTGAAAACTTAAATGACAACTGACAATTTTGGGAGAAAAGAGCAAGGGAAGTGACAAGAGTCAAATGGTTTGGCCACATGGCATAATTGAGATAGAAGATCCAAGACGTGATTATGTGAGATGACGGACCATGATCTCCTACGTTTATTGACATGGCACACAATGATGAAGACACAATATCACAAACAGATATGAGACCTGGCACACAATGATGAAGACACAATGTCACAGATATGAGACATGGCACACGATGATGAAGACACAATATCACAGATATGAGACATGGCACACAATATCACAGATATGAGACATGGCACACAATATCACAGATATGAGACATGGCACACAACGATGAAGACACAATATCACAAACAGATATGAGACATGGCACACAACGATGAAGACACAATATCACAAACAGATACGAGACATGGCACCTAATAGTGAAGACACAATATCACACACAGATATGAGGCCACATTAGGAAAAGAGAAAAAACACTAGAAACAACTGGAAATTAAAAGAGATTGAGGAAGACTAAGAAAACATAGATTGAGGAAGGCTAAGAAAACATAGATTGAGGAAGATTAAGAAATGAGATTGAGGAAGACTAAGAAAACAGATTGAGGAAGTCTAAGAAAACATAGATTGAGGAAGACTAAGAAAACATAGATTGAGGAAGACTAGGAAAAGCGATTGAGGAAAACTAAGAAAAGAGATTGAGGAAGACTAAGAAAAGAGATTGATGGAGATTAAGAAATGAGATTGAGGAAGACTAAGAAAACATATAATAAGGAAGACTAAGAAATGAGATTGTAGACTAAGAAAACATAGACTGAGGAAGACTAAGAAAAGAGATTGAGGAAGACTAAGAAAACAAATATTGGGGAAGACTAAGAAAAATGATTGAGGAAGGCTAAGAAAAGAGATTGGGGAAGACTAAGAAAAGGGATTGAGGAAGACTAAGAAAAGAGATTGAGGAAGACCATAAGGAAAGAGACTGAGGAAGAGTAAAGAAAGAATCTTTGACAGCAATTCACCACGGCATGGACAAATATTGGCACATACACGTGCTACTACTTCTGATTTTTGTGTGAGAATTAGCTTTCCCTGTTGCCAGTGTCCCTCGCCATCAGGCAAACCCACACTGACTTCAGAGGTACTTGAAATTTACATCTCCAAGGCAATGACGAGAAGTCAACATTTTAGACCAACTGACTGGTGTACGGGTTAAACCCACTACCTCAGCATCAGCACACAGGATGTTTAAGAACGAGCATGCTTATCCATTCGGCCATGCTGACCTCCACCTCTCCTGTGTATATGACCATACATTTCCTGTTATCGTTTCCTTATGATTTTCATGAGCGCTCTTATAGCAACAACAGATTTCATGAGTGCTCTTATGGCAACAACAGATTTCATGAGTGCTCTTACAGCAACAACAGATTTCATGTAGGGGTGTACCGGATTTCGACTCCGGCTCCGGCAAATCCGGAATCTGGCCATTTTTACAAATCCGGCTTTGGCTCCGTTCCAATTTTGCCGGATTTGTGTTGCCTAGTAACATGAATTTTCTGTACATGTTTCATGAGGCCAAGCCGAATTTTAGGCAATAGCACAGTAGCACTTCCAGTTTACTATTTCTCACTGATGTAAATAAGAATTTTAAGAAAAAAACACTCATTTTGAATTTTAATGGTGCATTACTTCATGAGTTTGTGGGACTTGAATATTTCTTATTTTCGTAAATTTCTTTGGTCTTGCCAATAAAATAAAATGGCATCAAAATCTAAGTCATACAGCGCCGTTTGAGATTACTTCAAGGTTAAAGACGATGATTCGGCGAAGGTAATATGTAAGTTGTGTGACAAACAGTTATCGCGTGGACGATCAGATCACCCCAAAGACTTCTCAACATCATCAATGCAGACCCATTTGCGATCGATGCACAGAAAAAGCTATGACGAAATGATGGAAAAGAAAGCATCACTGGAGGCCAGTGTATTGGCGACCACATCTATGATGAATCTGGGACCATGTTTGCTCAAAGCAAGCAGCAGTACCCAGCAGTCAATTGTGCAGGCATGGGACCGGGCCAAAATTTGGGACATCAACAGTCCCAATGCTAAACGCATTCATGCTGACGTAGCCCGAATGATAGCCATAGATATGGAGCCTTTTCAAGTAGTGGAATGACCAGGTTTCAGAGAGTTGATGCATACAATGGAAAAAAGGTATGAATTGCCTTCAAGAAAGTACTTTGCTGAACATGTCATTCCTGACATGTGTAAACGTCTAAAGGTAAAAATTGCAGCAATGATATCTAACACTGATTACACATCATTCACAACAGATACGTGGACAGCTGAACACACCACTCAGTCATTTATGGGCCTCACTGGCCATTGGTTAACAGACTCCTTCATTCACCGCAGTGTAGTCTTCCATTGTACTGCATTTGATGAACATCACATGGCCACAAACTTGCTTACACATTTTGAAATGATGCTGGATGAGTGGCCAATTGCACGTGAGAAGTTGTTGTGAGAGACAATGCATTCAACATTGCCAAATGCTTTCGTGATGGCAGCTATTCAAGTGTTGGATGTTTTGCACACACACTGCAGCTGTGTGTGCGTGATGGTCTTTTGAGTCAAAAGTATGTTGCTGGCATCATCAGTACTGGAAGAAAATTGGTAGGACATTTCAAACACTCTTCTTCAGCAACCAGTCGTTTGCGCAAAATGAATTAAACCTACCACAACATCAGCTTATCCAGGACGTGATAACACGATGGAACTCAACATTCTATATGCTACGACGTCTGTTAGAACAACGGCGCAGCATCTGCCTGTACTGTGTTGAAATTGATTCGGTAACTGGGCTAACGGCACAGCAGTGGGCAGTCATGGAGAATGTGGTAGCTACTTTGGCACCATTTGAAGAAATCACACGTGAAATAAGTGCAGCTCAGGCATCAATATCAGTTGTGATCCCATTAGTGAAAACACTCATGGCTTTCCTCCAGAAAGAAGGTAGTGATGCTGGGATCAAAACTATGAAAGCAGCCCTGCTTGAAGCTGTTAGCAGCAGATTTGCGGACATTGAATCCAACAGTATTTACACCTGTGCCACACTACTGGATCCTCGATTCAAGCTGTGCTTCTTCTCCGAACGTGGTAGAAGTGATGCACAAGCCCATCTGCTGTTAGCAGCTAACTCCATTATTGATTCAGCAAACAGTCAGTCCACAGGATCCATCAGCTACTAGTAGTAGTAGTACTAGTGTTTTGACTTCTGTGAGCACTGCCACACAGTACGAGCCCAGGCAATGGAGCTGTTTTGACACAATTGTCGAGGAAAATCCCACCACAGATAGTTCTGCAAGTGCCGAAGGCAACAGCATTAACACTGAGGTGACACAGTACCTGTCAGAGCCACTTCAAACTCGACAGTCAGATCCAGTTTCATGGTGGCATGCCAATAAGCAAAGATTTCCAAGTATGGCTAGACTGGCGCAGGCATTTCTTGCACCACCACCTACAAGTGTGCCATCGGAAAGGCTGTTCAGTACTGCAGGAGACATTATCACTGACCACCGTAGTAGCCTTTTACCACAAAATGCGGAGACGTTTATTTTCCTGAAATACAACTCGTCCCTTCTTGACTCTGAGAGTTCAACTTCACAGCCATAATGAAGACTGACTGACTGAAATAGTGAAATTACTGAATGAATGTATTTCAATAAATTCAATCTGATCAATGTACTGTTGTTGTGAGTTGTAACTGAGCTGCCAATTTGCCAACTGAAAACAATGTGAAAACTTAAAAACTTAAACCTAAAAATTAAAATTACTAAATTTAATATTAATATTAATATTACTTAATAATTAATAAACTTAATATTACTTAATTACTTATTCTAATGTAAATGTAATTATTTTACATTTAAATGATTTAATATGAGTATATGTCATCATTGTCATGTCTATAGTAATGAACTGCAGTAATGAACAGTCGAGTGACTCCACTCACCTAAGTCAAGTGATGTAGTACGTTATTTTATTTTAATTTTTTTATTTGTAAATCCGGCTCCGGCCGGATCTCACTTCATAAATCCGGCCAAATTCGGCTCCGGCCAGATTTCAAAAATTGGAATCCTGTACAGCCATTATTTCATGAGCGCTCTTATAGCAACAACAGATTTCATGAGTGCTCTTATAGCAACAACAGATTTCATGAGTGCTCTTACAGCAACAACAGATTTCATGAGTGCTCTTACAGCAACAACAGATTTCATGAGTGCTCTTATAGCAACAACAGATTTCATGAGTGCTCTTACAGCAACAACAGATTTCATGAGTGCTCTTACAGCAACAACAGATTTCATGAGTGCTCTTATAGCAACAACATATTTCATGAGAGCTCGTATAGCAACAACAGATTTCAATACTGCAGAGTTCACATAGTAATTTGGATTGTCTACCATGGTAATTTTATAACCTGACTATCATGTCTCTTATTGCTCTAGTTTATGTTGTGTGATTTCTGCAGTATGTACCTGACAAGGTACAGTGAAATATGCCAGGCAATTAAATCTATTGTTTATGTCTTTGTTATTCAAGTTTACTACAGGAAAACATGTCCAAAGTCCATGCTGTTCTCAACATGAAACATATTTTCACTGGCAAGAATGTGTGTAGTTCATTCATTCAGCACACACAAATATATGGAATATCATGAACATTGACGTTACTACACTGAAGCTAGCCTAAGGAAGCTTGGCTTACGGATTTTACATTTGTGCTGAGAAATTGTAATTTTGGACTCATAGCCTTTAATTAGTAACTTTATTAACTTTAGTAACATATTTATATATTTGAACTCAGCACCCATGTGTACATATAGGTGTTTAGTGTTGATTTTGAACAATTATGTGTCAAGAACTAGAGAATGCCACGTAATTGCAGGAAATTAGATTGTCTTGACGCTGGGAGATTCAACAAGGAAGTATCACAGGATGGTGGTCACATGCATAATATAATTAATAAGCACAATGACAATTTGAATTTATCTGCACTCATGTCTGCTTTCATTTTACTTTCTAAAAACAGGTTAATTCTTATTTTGTCAACAGTATCCAGATGACAGTCTGGTGATGTCACTTGTGGGTCATGTGACTTGTGGGATGAGACTGTAGTTGGACATCCATATTGACTTCATAATGTGAATCTACGTGATTTCATGAAATGATGTGGTTTCTCCTAGGCTACCACACCCACACACCCACATGGAGGACTTTCAGACAGAATGCATGATTTAGTTCTACACTCAGTTCTGATTTTATAATTATTTCTTTCATATTTTTACAATACATGGCTTCTTCTTCTTCATCTGCGTTCATCCGGAGTTTTTTCCAGACGTGATTGCGCTGTGCCTGTTTACAGCAGAGCTGCGTTCCTGCTCCGTTAGGCCGACACATCTGACTTATGCAGGCATTTGTTGACCGGGTTAACCTTCCCAGGCAATACATGACTGAAACTGTTGAAGAGTTTTATCAGTGATCCCTATGTATGGGTACTGAAAGAATGAACGGCAACCAATCTATCACGGCCACATGGGAGATCACATATTAATAGTTAATACTAGTAACATGAATCGAATAGGTCATTTGAATTGTGTCCTCGTGTAAAACGAATAGTATATGTTGTTGAATTCTGCTCTCCCTGTCATTTGACATGATTAAAATGTCTGACAACACATGTTTGCCATGTTGGTGTACTTCTTTGGACTCAGAAATGTTTTTTTATGATACAAATGTAAAGAATACCATGGATGGGCAGAAAAATCAGGCAACCAATGCCATGAAGTCTTAAATTACACATAGCAAGGTTAAGATTTTTTTGGGACATTAACATGTGGGAAATAAATTGAAAACTTGGTAACAACTAACAAACTGAATGGGGAAAGAGAAATAAGAAGGTGAAGTGATACATATGCAGATAGCTCTGCCAGATGGACGAGATCACTTACAGCTGACTGATGGTCATTGTGTTATGTGGTGATTTATGACTGCCCACGCTCATCACTTATCGGTTTGGCACATGGTGATTATTTTTTTTTTATAGTTACTGACGCTAAAAACAAATGCCTCCATTGAAATTGACATACAAATACAAGCTTCATTTAGGTATGATTGGTTTTCATTTTTCAAGGACTATCTTGCTTTGGTGGTCTCCTCAGTTATCAGTTGGGGTATCTTCATTGCCCTCAGACAGGTCTATAGGTGCTCAGATCCTCCCCCTGCCCTCCCCCCTAGCATATGCATCAGCGTTTGTTGGCTAATAGTGCCAGTTCTGTGTTGGCTGACGAGGCACCTCGTTTTACCGATGTACCTCTCGCGTATGGCCGTGCCAATTCTTACTGAACTTACTCCCAAGTCTTTCATCTTGGACAGCAATGTGGATTCACTGATGTCAAAGTCCTCTGTTCTCGACATATCTTTAAGGACATTAATATTAATAATATTTAATAACATCGACACGATCCATGGGCTGGCCATCTGCAGGTAGTGCAGAGCCAGCTTAGGTGGTCTCATAAATAATACTAATATAGTTTGTGCAAATGCATGATCAATTTATCTATACTGTTATAATATATTATATTGAGTTGGGGGGTACGGGGTGTCAGGCATTGGTAGCACCTTTGGTAAGGATGGCTCTCATGTCCTTTCAGGACCCATCCCCCACTGGTCCAAGTCTGACACCCAGCTCGTGCCTGTGGCTCCTAGTAGCTGTCAGCATGCGACAGCGGCCACCCCCCGGGCAACAGCTGTGAGAGGCTGGCTAAACCAGGCATGGGTATCAGATTTGGTGTCAAACCAAGAGGTAAACTAGGGTATGCCTACCCAGCATGTGAAGACAGGATTCGGCAGACTGCGCGGAAGAAATCATTCCTGATTCAACGGGCAAGACAGCGTTTACCTGCAAAGCGTTGTGGAACGTAATGAGCACGGCAAGGCACGTAGAGCGCCCTGGTCATCCACTGCACCTGTATTCGTCTCCAATCGTCTCGACTTGTCTTGCCACTGGACTCAGATGGACTCAGGCGAGAGAGTGAGGTCGACGAATTGCGCAACTCTTCCTCACTTTAATCCAAGTCATCGCGCAAGTCATTCTTCATCCAACGTCACATATCACCTTCAAGCCCTGTGGCGATGGGCGAGCGGCAGGCGTGGGTACGCTGGCAGCCGTAGTCGCAGACCTGCACACAGGCGGCGCAGGCCATATGGTCGTCTTCTACTGACCGGAGCAGCAGTGGGATTCGGCAGCCCCCTGAGCGACTGAGCAGCCCTCTATAGGAACACACTGCTCACCTCCATAGCATGAGGAAGGGGCTAGAAAAGGTGCCCTAAACATTGTCTGCTTCATCACTACCTAACCAGCTAGCCGCGGTTGGTGGGTACCCTTAACTGCGGTCGACATACAAAGAAAGATAAAACAAGCAAAGCTAAAAGAGTAAACCATATTCCCTTAACAATTGGAACTTGGAATGTACGCACCCTACTTGACAGAGACGGCGCGTCGGGTCCAGAGAGACGAACAGCACTGATTGGGAGAGAGCTGGGCAGGTACAACATCGACATTGCAGCCTTGAGCGAGACACGACTTGCAGAAGAAGGCCAAATCTGTGAAATTGGTGCCGGCTACACATTTTTCTGGAGTGGAAGGAAAAGCGAGGAAAGGCGCCAATCCGGTGTGGGATTTGCCATTAAGTCGGCCCTGGTCGGCAAATTAGCTGGATTTCCAAAGGCTATAAACGACAGGCTGATGACCATGAAGTTGCCTCTGCTGAATGGAAGGAAGCACGCAACCATTGTGAGTGTCTACGCACCAACTATGACCAACGAAGATGATGTCAAGAACAAGTTCTATGAGGACCTGCACAGTGTATTAACATCTGTTCCCAAAGGAGACAAACTTATACTCCTTGGGGATTTCAATGCCAGAGTAGGCACGGACACCACCTCTTGGAGTGGCATTATTGGAAAGCATGGAGTCGGAAATTGTAACAGCAATGGACTCCGCCTCCTTCAGACATGTGCCGAACATGATCTCGTGATTACGAACACAATTTTCCGTCTCCCCATGAGAAATAGGACATCGTGGATGCACCCTCGCTCGAAACACTGGCACCTCATTGACTATGTCATCGTCAGGAGGAGTGACAGACAAGACGTTCGAGTGACAAAATCCATGTGTGGTGCCGAATGTTGGACAGACCATCGTCTCATTGTCTCGAAAATGAACATCCACATCAGGCCACCACGGCGTCCTCAAGGGGCGAAAATGCAAACAAAGCTAAATGTCACCCGCCTAAACAGCAAGAAAATGCAGCAGTCGTTTGAAAATATGCTGGAAGACCGCCTCAAGCCCAATGCTGAAGCTAAACAGGATACAGAAACAGAATGGAGAGCCCTAAAGGACACAATTTACAACACTGCTATGGAAATACTGGGTCCAGCCCCCCGAAAGCATAAAGACTGGTTTGATGAAAATTCCGAAGACATCAACCAATTGCTGGCCGAGAAACATCTTCTCCTCAAGGCACATTTGAATGACCCAAAGTCAACATCAAAAAAAGATGCTTTCAAGAACATTCAGAGAGTAGTGCAGTAGAAACTTCGGCACATGCGGGACTCCTGGCTGAGCAGCAAAGCTGATGAAATTCAGGGCTTTGCTGACAGACATGATATGAAAAACTTCTACGACTCACTGAAAGCGGTCTATGGTCCTTCATCACCAGGCATAGTTCCCCTCCTCAGTGCAGATGGGGGAACATTGGTCACAGATAAGAAAGAAATCCTTCAACGCTGGGCAGAGCATTTCAGCAAAATCCTAAATGCAACTTCCTTCTTCGATGATGAAACCATCAACTGCCTTCCTCAAGTTCCCACCAATGAGACACTTGGTGACCTGCCAACCATAGTGGAAATAAACAAAGCCATCCAGCAACTCTCCAGCGGCAAGGCACTTGGTCCTGACTCCATCCCAGCAGAGATATACAAGGCAGGTGAGCCGGTCCTAACAGAGCAGCTTCACCAAGTCTTCACAAACATATGGATGAACGAGACCATGCCACAAGATTTTAAGGACGCGTCAATAGTCCACCTTTACAAACGTAAAGGAAACCGCCAATCCTGTGACAACCACCGAGGCATCTCCTTGCTTTCAATTGCAGGGAAGATACTCGCCAGAATTCTTCTCAATCGCCTCACAGCTCATCTCGATCAAGGTCTTCTTCCTGAGAGTCAATGTGGCTTCAGAAAAGAACGTGGAACTGTTGACATGATTTTCGCTGCAAGGCAGCTGCAAGAGAAATGTCAGGAACAGAACTGCGAAATGTTCTCCACTTTCATTGACCTTACCAAGGCTTTTGATACAGTCAGCAGAGAAGGACTGTGGAAGATTATGGCAAAATATGGCTGTCCACGAAAGTTTGTCCAAATAGTGCGGCTATTTCATGACGGCATGCAGGCAAGAGTACAGGAAAATGGTGAACTGTCTGAACCCTTTCCTGTAACCAATGGAGTGAAGCAAGGATGTGTCCTGGCACCAACACTGTTCAGCCTCATGTTTTCAGCCATGTTGATGAATGCCTTCGAGAACGACGACATTGGAATAGACATCAACTACCGTATGGATGGAAAGTTATTCAATCTCAGAAGGCTGAAAGCTAAAACCAAAATTGACAGCGGCACCGTCAGAGAGCTCCTGTTTGCTGATGATTGCGCTCTATACGCCAACTCAGAGGCGGACATGCAACATAATGTTTCAGCTTTCTCACATGCCTGTGCCAACTTTGGGCTCAATATCAACTTGGAAAAGACTGTAGTTATGTACCAGCCAGCTCCAGGGAATAATCACACTGTGCCGAATATCAAAGTGAATGATCATAGACTAAGTGTTGTGGACAAATTCACCTATCTTGGCAGCACTGTGTCACAAGCTGCCACAATCGATGACGAAGTGAATGCAAGAATCTCCAAGGCCAGTGCAGCCTTTGGCAGAAAGAATCTCCAAGGCCAGTGCAGCCTTTGGCAGACTGTACAAGAATGTATGGGACAGAACTGGAATAAGCCTGCAAACAAAGCTAAAAGTCTACAAAGCAGTTGTGTTATCCACACTGCTATATGCTTGTGAAACCTGGACTGTTTATCAGCGACACGCTAGGAAATTAAACCACTTCCACACTGTCTGCCTAAGGAAGCTACTGAAGATTAAATGGCAGGACAAGATTCCAGACACTGAAGTCCTAGAAAGAGCATCCATGCCCAGTATCCACACTCTACTGATGAAGAATCAGATTCGCTGGGCTGGTCACTTGACCCGCATGCCAGATCACAGGCTCCCTAAACGAATTTTCTACAGCGAACTGCGTTGTGGTAAACGCTCCCAAGGTGGCCAGAGGAAACGTTTTAAAGACACTCTGAAAATTTCACTGAATGCTTTTGGAATTCATCATGACACCTGGGAGGCTGCAGCCAGAGACCGAAATTCGTGGCGTGCATCATTACACAAAGGTGCAGTCATATGTGAGGCAACCAGGACTGCAAGAGCTGTGAAGAAAAGGCAGGACAAAAAAACCACTGCAGGAAATCCTCCTCCAGAGACGTCAAGCATTCTTTGCCCACATTGTCAAAGAACATTTCGAGCCAAAATAGGCCTTATCAGCCATCTTAGAACCCACGGCTCCACACCTTCAACCCCACTGGATGAAATGAATGGTCATCATCATTCTTGATGGACAAACAACAACAACAACAAACAACAACATTATATTGAGTAGAATTATTATGCATGATAATTCGAATTCGTAACTTACCTCTGATGGCGAGGGACACTGTTAATGTTAATAATATTAATAATAGGGAAAGCTAATTCACACGCAAAATTCAATCCATCACTACTCTCAGACTCTAGTACTCAGAGTACTAGAAGTGGGCAGAAGTGTGTACGTAAGGACTACGCGCTTGCATTTAAAGCGAGCGAGACGCGCTTGCATTCAATATTAATATTCATTCAAAGCGAGCAAGCACCCAAAAAAAAAAATCATAACTTAACAAGGCTAATTTTAGTTTTACTATTCTAGTTGGTCTGTAAGGTGTGGAATGCGCCTGGCCCTGCAGCCAGCAGGGTTAGGATCGGCTAGCCTGTCCCAGGAGGGGTGAAGAGCGAAAATTAGTAGCCTGCCGATGACCCGCAGACTACACAAGTCAACCCCCATCTCCACGTGGTGCAGACCGGTCAACCATGACCGCGAGGTCATGGGCTAACGGGGCTATGGCTCGCCATAGGGGATGGACTCCCTGTGGTCAGATTAGTGTCCTAAACCTGCGACTGGCCTAGCAAGCCGGCAGGGGATCTTCATACTGCTCGTAGAAAATCTAAGAAGTATAAACGGACTGACCCATACAGCTATCGACCCGGCAATGTTAATGGACTATGAGATAGATCAGCGATTCAAAAAATGGGCACAATGAACATCTGTGGTTTCAATAGTAAAGAAGAAGAGCTTATAGAAACAATGGAGGAGAGGAAAATTGGACTGATGGGAATAGCGGACACCAGAACAAAGGGGAAAGGATGCAAGGAGCTCCACCACAGTTACACATTTGTTTACTCTGGAGTAGAACAGCAAGAAAGGGCAAGACACGGTGTGGGAATAGTCATCGAACCACGGCTAGCAAGAGGAATACTAGAAATAAAATATATATCAGAAAGAATCATAACAGTGAGAATAAAAGAACAAACAATTACAACATATGTACAGATATACGCACCATGTAATGCAAACAATAATGAGCAAGAATGCGAGGACTTCTACGAAGACATACATGACGTGCTAAATAAAATAGATAAGCAGGACAACATCATAGTTATGGGAGACTTCAACGCAAGACTAGGACATAACAGAGTGGGCATAGAAAAACATCTGAGAGCATTTGGAGATCAGCAAAATGAAAGGAATGATAACGGAAGTAGACTGATAGAGCTTTGCAACCAACATGACCTCTATATAACAAACACATTCTATAAACATAAAGATTTGCAAGTATACACCTGGTATAAATGGAATGATCTAGATACTAAAAGCCAAATTGATTTTATATTAACAAGAAATAACAGAAAGAGAAATATATTAGATGCAAGAGCAGTGCCCAATTTCAGTATAAACACAGATCATAAAGCAGTTGTTGCCACAATAAGAACCATCAGAAGAAGAAAACAAAGAGCAGGAAAATACATGCCATGCGAATCAGTAAACTTAAAAAACCTTAAAGACGAGGCAGTAAGGGAAAATTATGAGGAAGAACTAACTGAACTCTTTGTAAAATTACCTACAGAAAGAAAAACAGTGGAAGAAGAATGGGAGATGTTCAAATCAAGCAATTTAAATACTGCAAAAATAACATGCGGAACCACGAAAAAATGCAAAACACGGATAAAGAAAATAACAAGTTGGTGGAACGCAGAAGTAAAGAAAGCGGTAAAAGAAAACAAGGAAAAATATAAAAAGTGGTTGAAGAGCAAACAGGAATGTGATTACAGAGAATACAGAATAGCGAGAAGACATGTGAGTAGAATAGTTAAGAGGGAAAAACAAAAAGACTGGGAAGAGTATGGAGAAACCCTAAATAAAAACTACAAGGAGGCAACTAGAAACTTCTACAAAAAGATAAGTGCAATGCGAACCAGAGGAGAACCCTTTGACCCAACTGAAATAATTAACAGCGAAAATGGAGAACCAATAAGTGAACAAAAACAGATCCTAATAAGATGGAAGCAGTATTTCGAACTTCTCAACATCCCATCAGATGTCACAGGAATTCAAGAGACCTACACAGATGTCACCGAAGAACTAGAACCAGACATACTAAAAGAAGAAATTATAGAAGCCATCAGATTAGCCCCATTGAACAAATCACCAGGACAGGATGAAATACCAAATGAACTAATTAAAGCAGCAAGAGAAGTCGGAACAGCTTGGCTACATAGACTATTCAACCATGTTTGGGTAGAACAACAGACACCACGAGACTGGGGAAACGCCATAATTATCCCAATTTGGAAAAACAAAGGCAGCAAAATAGATTGCACACAATACAGAGGCATTTCACTGTTGAGTCATACTGGGAAAATATTTTGCAAAATTCTTGAAAAAAGATTACGAACTACTTTAGAACCCCAGCTAAGCAAAACGCAGCTTGGATTTAGGAAAAACAAAGGATGCACAGATGCCATTTTTGCTCTTAGACAACTTATAGAAAAATCAATTGAATTCAATGAAACACTCTACTTAGCCTTTGTCGACCAAGAAAAGGCATTTGATAGGGTAGATAGAAACAAGCTGTGGGAAATCCTTAAACAATATGGAGTGAGTACACATCTAACAAACCTATGTAGAAGTTTATACAACAGTGAATGCATAGTGAGAGCAACTGAAGGACACTCAGAACCCTTCACCATAAGATCTGGAGTACGACAAGGTTGTGTCCTGTCCCCTCTCTTGTTCATAACATATATAGACAACATATGTAAAGAAACCAGCCAAGCAGAGACAGCAAGAATACCGCATAACGAGAACACAAAAGAAGAACCATCTGCAAATCTAACCATTAGAGAACTCCTGATTGCGGACGACCAAGCACTAATAGCAAAATCAGAAGTTGAATTACAAGACCACATGAATAGTCTAAACGAAATGTGTAGGGAACATAACATGAAAATTAGCACAAGCAAAACAGAGGTAATGACTATAACTAAAGAAGAACAAACAGCAACAATGCCTAAACAAACATCCCTTGAAACAAGTAAAGAGCTTCAAGTACCTAGGAAGTATAATATCAAATGGCAGATCAGAAGACGAGATCGAAAATAGGTGCAATAAGGCAAATCAACTCATTGGACAAATGGCACCAATACTAAAGAACAAACATGTATAAATAACTACTAAGAAAGCACTTTACAACACAATCTTCCTACCAACTCTGTGCTACCAATGCCAAACCTGGACAATGACAGAAAAAGAGAGAAGAAAAATCACAACAACATAAATGAGGTTCCTGAGAAGAATACTCAACGTACTATCATTCAAGAAGAGATAAGATCAGAAATGAAGAAATCAGGACTAAAGTGGGGGTTAAAGCTGCTCTAGATTTTATTAGAAAGCAGCAAGTCAAATGGTTTGGCCATGCAAGTAGGTTACCAGTCAACAGCATACCACAACAAGCAATGATGTACAGACCAGATGGAAACAGAGGAAGAGGCCGACCACGTAAACGTTGGAAGGAGGGAATGTCGATATACGAAGCCCATAATCGGGCACTCTCACGAAGTTTATACTTCACCTCGACACCGCAAGGTACAAGAAGAACATGATGAGATGAGACTATTCTAGTTTACTATGTGTGGAGCTGTTTCATATCGTTAAATGTTATTTTACCCATATAAGATAGCTCGTGGCATACATACATACCTAGAACAATCCAAAGACACTCGTGAAAATGTTTGTTTGAGAATAGAGAAATCAAGCCAACACAGCGATTCACGTGGTTTTGTTTACACTAGGGCAGGTGTGGCGTCTTCGGTGGACGACTTCGATTATGATATGTCGATACTGCCGCGGTGTTACCAGATGACGTTTTGATTTTAAAGCCAAACGTAAATAAATACAAGCCAAATAAATGTATGCGTGTTTCATTATAGTATTTTTTAATAGCTATTTCAAGGAAGCAGATATACGCATCTATATTTACGAAAGAAGAAGTATTAAATATGAAGGTCATTCGTCTCATAAGCTGAATATGAATTATCATATTTGTTTAAACAAATTAAATTTACGAAAATGCAGACATTTAAGACTTCAAGAGATGACAAAATATAAACAAATTTGTCAAAAAGTGACACTAACATGTTTACTGTGACATTCAAATCTTCTTGTTTATTTTCCACTCATTTTTATTGTAACTGACAGCCTCGTATTTGTGAGTAAGAGTTTTCATCTTGCAAAAGGCTATTTTTGTCCACGTTTATTCTTCTTCTAATCTCTATGTCTTACATGTCTTATTTTATCGAAAGCCCTTGTGTAGTCAATAAAGCAAAGATGTATATGTATGTCTTTTTTTTTACTTCTGTAGAACTTTAAATTGTTCTCAGTATATACACAGCATTTTATATACTCTTGCCTTCTAAGAACCCACATTGTTCTTCTCCTAGTTCGGGTTTTATTTTTTCCTAACTCTTTGCACGATGATTCTTAGCAAAATCTTCATGATGTAGCTCATTATACTAATTGTGCAATGTTGATCACATTCTAAGACTCTTGATTTCTTTGGGATTGTAATATTTATAAAATTACATAATTCAGGAGGTATCTTCTTCTGCGTTCATCCAGTTCTTTTTTTTTCGGATGTGATTGCGTTGTGCCTGTTTACAGCAGAGCTGCGTTCTTGCGCCGTTAGGCCGACACATCCGACTTATGCGGGCATTTGTTGACCGGGTTAACCATCCCAGAGGTTTCTTAGGACATTTTACTCTCACTGTTGTGGTGTTATCCCCCATCCCAGCTGGCCCATATAGAACAGCCAAAGACATCCTGGTCAGCCCTCAAGGGAAGGCAGGGGCAGACCATGGGCATTCCCCGCCATCCAAGGAGGCTTCCATACTTGCAGAACCAACACATAGCGCTCTGGTACTGGGCTCACCCAAGGAATCGTCACGTCCTGCACATGGCTGCTTAGCGGCGCTTAGCCTCACTTCCGTATATTCGGCCTTCTGTTTACCATAGGCTGTTTTTCCGGAAACCAGAAGAACGCAGTCTGCAGATGACATCCACACAGTCAGCTTTCGATTCGGACTTTCCACGTAATAGATTTGCTAACCAAACAATATTCCATTTCGTGCCACTAGGACACTTTTCCACCTTTATGAAGCCCACACAGCGAGCTTTCGATTTGGACTTTCCACATAATGGATTTGCTAGACAAGCAATATTCCATTTCATGCCTCTGGGTCGCTTTTATAACCGACATACCTGTGGTATGAAGTGTGGCAGTCTGAATACTTCTCCATGCACCTTTAAATATCAACGTGTATGTAGTTAAAGTAAGCTGCGGTCAACTTGAGCTTGTTGATATCTCCATAGAGCTTGTCCTCAAATGAAGCAGGTGTGGGTCAAAATATCTTTCTCTGTTCTGCATATGTTGGGCAATCCTGCAGCAAATGTTTTGCTGTCATTTTCCAATTCTACAATTACATTAATCGGTATCTCCTATCTTTAGTTTATTGAACAAGTGGTATTTCAGCCTGTTATGTCCTGTGCGGAGTCTAAAGATTGTTACTTGTTCTCTTCGGTCGAGTTTGTAATATGCATCATCCTTCTGATGGCCTGGATGCTCTGATTCCCATTTGGTTCTATAAGTGCTTTTTATCAATCTCTTTGCCTCATTATAGGTTATGTCTATGTCAGGCTGTGGTAGTCGTCCGCCCTCTTTTGCCAGTCTGTCAGCCTCTTCGTTTCCAGATATACTACAATGTGATGGGATCCACTGTATTACAACTTTTTTGGATTTCTGGCATAGACCATGGAGTGCTGCTCTTAGGTCAGCTAGTTCTGTGCTGTTATTGCTCTTCAGTATTGAGACAGCTGACTTTGCATCTGTGAAGATAGCTATTTGCTTCTCTTTATTTTCCTCCATCAGGAGCATTTCTGCTGCAGTTTTCAGAGCCTCTACCTCCGCTTTGAAGTTACTTGAAAATTTTTCAGTTGCCACTGAATGTGTTTTTTTTTTCACTCCATCTTTTAAATTTAGGAGAATTCCTCCTCCTCCATTCTCTACTGAATTTTTTGCTGATCCATCTGTATATGCATGGGTCCAATTGCTGCTTGGGTAATGTTCTTTTATGTAGTTTAGGGTTATTTCTCTTCTTTCGGTTTCATGCTGAGTGTTCTTTTTCTCAATACCAGGAATGTTTTCTATCATCTCAGGCAGTTGCTGCTGTCTCCAAGCTAGGAACTTGTGTGCATTGTAAATGGGTTTGACTGTTGATATGTTAAGTATAGGATCTGCCCTAATCCTTCGTTTTGCAGTTTCTACAAAGTTGCTACGGTTCAGTCTTCCCTTTCCAAAACCATTAAATCTTTTGTACATAGGGTGGTCTGTCAATCTTCTAAATTTTTCTGCTTGTTGCTGGGCTCTGCTATCTCTTCTATCCTCCATTGGTTGTAAACAAGTGATCTTTTCTAGTTCATTAATAGGCGCTGTCTTCAGGCTTCCAGTTATGATTCGCATTCCTTGATTTTGGACTCTACTTCTCTACTTATTTTGTTAAAGTTTGACTTAGCTGCTGTTGCCCAAGCTGCACTGCCATATTCCAGTACTGGCCTCACCCGTCCAGTATATAGCTTCTTGAGAACTTTCTCATCTGCTCCCCACGTTGTACCAGCAAGCTTTTTCATGATTGCCATTCTTTGCCTTGCTCTTGTTCGATTTTTCTCAACCTGTGTTTTCCATGCCAGGCGACGATCAAAGGTGACTCCTAGATAGTTTGGATTTTTTTCATGGCGCAATATTTTTCCATTCAATACCAGCTTAGGTTGCTGAGTTTTATTTGAGAGGGAGAACACTGTGCATATTGTTTTCCCCTCACTTATCTTCACTAGACATGATTTTGACCACTCCTCTAGCGCTAATAGGGCTTGCTGTATTCTGCTGTTAGCTGTACTAATATATTATTCAGATGTCCATATGGCTAGGTCATCTGCAAAGGATGATGTGTGTACTCTGGCTGGAAAATTTTCCGTGATGTCATTTATATATGCTAGGAATAATGTTGGTGAAAGAACTCCTCCTTGGGGGACACCTTGCTCCAACAGCATCATTTTGCTGGTTTGTCCTTGTACTTTTGTCCTGGCAGTTCTGTTCTCAAGGTATTGGCTGATCCATTAGTACATTTTCCCACAAACATGCATTTTTTGCAGTTTTACTTTCAGTCCTTCCTTCCATACTTTATCAAATGCTTTTTCTAAATCTATCCAGACCGCTAGTGTGTGCTTTTTCTCTTGGAAGGCATCCTCTATTTTCTGAGCTATATAGGTTATTTGATCTGCAGTGGATCTGTACTTTCTGAATCCTGCTTGATGTGGTGTTAAGAGTTGGTTTTCTTCCAGATGCCATGTTAGCCTGCCATTGATAATGCGTTCCATTAATTTTCCTACACAGCTAAGTAGACTAATAGGTCGATAGCCATTTGGTTCTTCCAGGTCTTTTCCTTTCTTTGGGACTGGTATTAGTATAGCTTCCTTCCATGCCTGTGGGATTATTCCCCTCTTCCAACTGTAATTTAGGACTGCTAGTAGTTTCTTTGTTGCCTTAGTGCCTAGTCCTATTAGCATTTCATTTGTGATTCCATCCTTTCCTGGTGATTTCTTGTTTTTAGGGTATTCATTGCCTGTTCCATTTCTTCCATTGTTAGATTTGCCATCATATATTCTGCTGCTGTCTCTATATTACTATGATGTATCTATTTATCTTTGATTGCTTTCTTCAGTTCAGTTGTAATATCAATGTGGTTTGCACTGGCATAGTGTTCCATTAGTGCATTTGCAGCCTTTTTTCTTGTAAGCAAGGCATTTCCTTGTTTAACTGTTATTTGTTTCTTCTTCTTCTTTTCGTTCATCCGGAGTGTGTGTTTTTTTTCAGATGTGATTGCGGTGTGTCTGTTATGCGCCCTTGGGCCGAAACCCGTAGGCCAACACATCCGACAATAGCGTGCTTTTTTGACCAGGTAGCATTCCTGGGAGACTCTCACTTTTGTGGTGCCATCTACAACCCTGCTGGCCAAGGTTGAACGGTCGAAGACAACGGTCATCCCTCAAAGGAAGGCAGGGACAGTCCATAGCATTTTCCGCCATCCAAGGTTGCTTCCATAGTTGCAGGGCCGACACATAGCGCCCTGGATCTGGGCTCACCGAGGGAAATCGTCACGTCCTGCTCATGGCTGCTTTAAATCCTCACTTCAATATATTGGTCATTTCGTTTGCCCCGGGCCATTCCTGCACAAACCAGACAGGTTTGCAGACGGCATCCACTCAGCGAGTTTTCGGACGTGTGCTTGTCGTTGCGCCCGTCAGAGCTGTTCCAGGCACGACAGACATTCGGAAAACTACCTAGTCAGAGCTGTTCCGAACAAGAGCGGCATTCGGAAACTAGGTAGTCAGAGCTGTTCCTAGCACGAGAGACATTCGGACGAGACATTTCGCTCGGACGTAATTGCGTAGTGTCAATTTTTAGTTTGCCACCCGTAGGACGACACTTCCGGCTTAATGAGGTTAGCCTTCCTCTGGTTCGAGACAAGTTAGACTCTTATTTCGACTTCCACACAGCAAGCTTTTCCTTTGGTCTGCCACGTAATGGATTCGCAAGCCAGGCGTTCCATTTCGTGTCATCGAGACAATTTTCCACCTTTGACTACACTCACTCCATGAGTACGGTTAAACACTTTCATCGGAACGTGCGACCGAGGTGTTTTTCCACCTTTTAGTACTCGCTCACGAGGTAGGCTACACATGCTGCCGGCTCAGCACCTTACCTCCATACAGCAGTGAGCGAGAAACCGCCAGGCCCTCTCATCCGGGGATCCCTCATATCCCCCAACTGAGAGCCTTCGGGCAAGTATCTGAACTGGGCATGTAGCGTGCCCAGCATCTCACCTCTATTTAACGGTGGAGGCGTTTGTGTAAGTATCTGGACCAAGATTTGTGCTTCGTGCGCCGGAGCTTAAATTTTGACTGCTATCCTCAGCCTACCTGCAGAGCAGCAGGTTGTGTCTCTCTTAGTCTGGTCCCTATCCCATATGCTGTCCGATATGTAGTTTTTCATCCATCGGCAAGCACATGGGGTCGATGGGACACGCAAGCTCCCCCACCACGGCAAGGTGGAGACACATCGGGGGAGTGTTATTTGTTTGTTTCTAGGTCCTTCATTGTTCATGGCTTTCACTAGTTTCCATAGTTTGTTTCCATCCCTCTCAAAATTCAGGTTTTCTGTTTTTTCCCTCCAACAATCTCTTGTTGTTTGGTTTACTGTTCTTTTATATTTTGCTGAGATAGCTTTGAGAGAGATGTTCGCTTCAGTTGTTTGTTCTCTCTCTGCGGTCTTCTTGGCATCTTCAACTTTGTCCTCCAAAATTTGTAGTTCTTCAGTCCAGTATGGTTTGTAATTTTTCCTCGCTCCTCTTGGAATAGACTCAGTGGCCGCCTGTATTATTGCTCTGTTTAGACTTTCCACCATTTGCTTCATGTTGCCATATCGTGTATTTATGTTTTCACAATATTTGTCTGTTAGTATGGCAAATCTGTCCCAATCTGCTCGTTTGTAATTCCAGCGGGGCAAAGGCTTTTGTTCCTGTGGAACATACTCCGTATTCACTACAAGCTTGATTGGTCTGTGGTCACTACCTGCTAATTGGTCAAGCACATGGCGATCGATTTTGTGGAGGATGTCTCCTGTGCAGAAAGCTAAGTCTGGAGTAGAAGTGGTAAGCCATCTTCTGGAGTAGAAGCTCGCTGTGTCATCCGCTTTGTTGAGTAGATGGAGATTTGAGTCTATTTCCCAGTCCTCCACTTCATCTCCTCTTTTGTCAGTATCTGGGTATCCCCATCTTTCTGAACGGCTATTAAAGTCTGCGACAAAAATGCAGTTTGTGTCAGTTATTTTCATGTTTGAGAGTGTAAGGTCCTTATCTGCTGGGCTATACAGATTGTAAATTCTTATTTTCACGCCCTTTATCATTATATCAACACCTATAATTTCCGTTTGGTTGTCAGAGATCACAGATGCTTCGCTGCAAGGTATTGTATTTCATATAAGTATTAGAACTCCCCCTTTGTGTCCTTGGCGGTCGAAACGTGTAGCCTGGTATCCTCTGACTGAGAATTTGCGATCGGTATTGAGGTGTGTCTCTTGAATGCATGCTACATCTATTCTATCTGTATGAAGACGCTGTGTTAGGGAGAATTTCTTGTTATAAACTCCTTCGGCATTCCACTGTAGTATGTTGAGTGTCCGGGGTGTTTGGTCAGTAGCTCTTAACCTACTCCTCTGTGCCTTGACTCCACAGCACAGGGGAAGGTGACCACCAGTAGTCATGGGTGGACCCCCTCGAGGCATGAGGCCCGGCACTATCACCGCCTGATGGGACTTCCAGGGATTAGCACTATAACGATTAATTTTCATCTGTGGCATCATGAAATGATAAAGTTACGTTGCACTGCTTTGTCAAGCCTGTGGCTAAGTACATCCGATTTCGACAAGCATTTTTCGGGATGTTTTCCCTAGCCTTTGACTGTCCCCAGTCTACCTACAAGACAGCAGGTTTGTGCGTCTCTTCGTCTGGTCCCTCTCCCTTGACCTATCCGACATGGGTGACCCTACCAGTAGCTGTGCTACCGTCGGCATAGCTCTTGGGGTCATTGGAACGCGCAAGCCCCTCTACCTCGTCAAGATGGACGCACGGCAGAGGGGACTCAGGATGTATATCTCCAATATCATATCTAGTGTTCAACATTGGACATGTTATGAGAAAGAATGAATTGGAGAACTTGGTGGCTACTGGCAAGATCGAAGGGAACAGACCAAGGGGAAAACCGAGAGGTAAATACCTGGATGGCATGGCCACATGGCATGGTCGAGACAGGAACACTGAGCTGATCCACGACTCTGGTGATCGAGTGAAATGGCGAGCCATGACCGCCCACGCTTTCCGGCATGGCACACGATGGATGGATATACTTCTGAGACATTCATCATTTCTGTTGTGGTGTTGTCAGGGCTTGGGGTCTTGCCAGTTTTCATATGGTTAAGAGCATTCTTAACATCCATCTTCAAAATTTATGGTCCTTCATTATTATTCTGAATACCACGCAGTTCTCTTGTATCATCATAAAGGTTTTTCACATAATATGGCCATGCATGTAAAATCTTATCTGTATATATATTACAAGTTAAATGTTTTGCATATCCTTTACAGGACGTCGCTGTCAACATCAGCATCTTTCAGCTGTATGTTGATTTCTTGGACGAACATCAGTCTGATAGAATGTACATTCAAGGCTAGAGACAGAGTTGGAGATCCATTGTAGCCAGCCTTAATTGTGGAGACGGCACCTGATTGACTGATTGATATTTTTTTTTACATATTTGTGTGTGTGTGTGTGTGTGTGTGTGTGTGTGTGTGTGTGTGTGTGTGTGTGCGTTACGTGCAGGCATGAGAGCATGTGTGTTATTTTTTTTTCTTTTATAAAAACAAAACACTATTATGTGGAGAAGCCTGAACGAAGAACACATAAGTGTAGTCTAATTATTGCCGTGGAAACGTGGAAATTTGAGCATACAGAAAACTACGTGCGTATACAGACCAATAGATATTTCACAGAATCAAAAATAGATAGGTATACAGACGAACAGATATTTCGTGGAATCAAAACTAGGTGGGTGTACTGACGAGTAGGTATACAGACGAATAGATATTTCATGGAATCAAACATAGAGGGTTGAAAGAAGTTGGGAATGAAATGGGAGCTGATGAAAGAAATGGAAAAGAGATGTGTAATTTTTCAGCTACAATTATAAACAACACTTTTATAAAGTAAATAATTCTTCTCGAAGTCTTGAGCAAATGATGCTATCCCATATGTTTATGAATACAACTCCACTCGATGGGATTGTAGTCAGTATCACACCGACCGCCTCTACTTCCCACAGCATCTCCTGGTGTCGAGATTAGGCTGGAAGTCCCCGTCTCTGCGGAGATTCATGCACATAACCATCGCTTCAGCAGGCAAACGTTCACACCACTGTGCTACAGTACTTCACTGTATTTACTTCTTCGTTTTCGTTCGCTTGAAATGTATGGTCTATATGATGAAATGTTGTTTCTTGTATAAACCTTGCTGTCCTTTTTAGTTCTAACAGTGGTCCATAGAATTTATCATCCAGTGTTGTTTCTTTGGGCCAGAAAGTTTGCCTACATATGTCGTATTTTGGGTAGTCTTGGCTTATGTGATCTGCTATCTATGATGCAACCCACGAGGCTGATTCGCCTGTCTTGAATTGTGTATACATGCGGTTGCGTAATCGACTGTGTCCTTTTCGGAGAAACAGAATACTGATTTGTTCTGGCCTGTTCATAAAATAACAAATTGCCTTGTCCTGGTGTTGGTGGCTTTCTGATTGATTTGATGATTCTTTTCATATGGTGATACATGAAAGGTACACCAGGGTGCTCTTCTGTTGCTCCTTCCTTAACTAGTTGATTAGCTTTCTCGTTTCCCGGTACTCCATAGCGAGATTGTATCTACTGTAAGGTGACCTTACGCTGGCTGATTGGTTCATATAGTAGTGTCTATAGTAGTCGCGATTTTCCACACTGGAGCGCCTCGGTACTGATTTTGCATCTGTCAATAGCACCATATGTGTATCATGATTGGTATTCAGTAATTTCTCTGTTGCTTTGATGATTACCTGGATTTCTGCATCATAGTTATGGCAGTACTTTCCTGGTGATATCCTGGCCGTGTGCCAAGCATTATTTGGGTATTTTATGTACACTCGTGCTTATTCGTTTCTTACAGCATTTTGTGCTGACCCATCTGTGTATACTCGGTTCCAGAGGTCCTGTGGATATTCTTCATCAATGAAACTGAGAGCGGCTATTCTGCGTTGTACACTGTCCTGTTCTGCTTTTTCGAATATTCTTTTTCACGTTTGTCTGCATTTATTGTGCCAACGGCTTCGAGTGGAGGTGCGCAATTGGGAGGATACAAGCCTTATCCTGGTGCTAGGAAATGCAACCTAAAAACAAAATGGCAGGGCAGACCTGGCCCTAAACCCTGGTTGGCAGTTGGTCTAGGATCGAAGCTCCGACAGGCGGACAGTTAGAGCATTGCTTTACTGATCCGGCATCATCTGCAGCTTGTCTTGTTCCTGACGCATTGGTGTTACCTTTCTTCTGGAGTGAATTAGGCAGACCGAGAGAGAGGGGGGAGGGTCGCGCTGCATGGGCAACACATCATGTCTATATTTCAGCCCAGGCGTTGCGCTATGGAGAGGTTATGATAAGACAAAATCACAAATACTGAAGTATTGGAAAGATCATGTTGTGTGACAGTTTGTTCCATGCTCAGTCTTTGTGGACTCAGATAGATAAGGCACGTTAGGAGGATAGATGATGGTAGAATACCAAAGGACATCTTTTTTGGTGAGTTACAGATGGGTAAGAGGTCTCGAGATCGGCCTCTACTACGATATAAAATGTGTGTAAGCGGGACATGATCGATACAGACATTGATAATGCACACTGGGAGCAAGTCGCCGCCGAACGTGTTGCACAGGGAGCAAATATCAGAAATGGAATAAAGACAAAGGAGAAAATGATTGCAGATAGGTCGGACACTGAGCGAGTGAGACGTAAGATGGTACGTGATGGTGAAAAGGACTGTCACAAAGTGGAAGATGACCGAGTGACAGATAGAGTGGCTATGGTTGTCTAGAGGATGTCAATGTGAATGTTTGTATGAACACTGTGCAGGTTTACAGGTGCACAGCTACAGACACTATAAAAACACCGTTTCGCGCACATCCATTTATTAATGACACAGGTACATGATTCACAGCAAACAGGACACTAATTCCAGAAAATGCATTGGCACAGGTACATAACACAACAGTCTTCGATCGGCCTGATAATATGACTAATAGGCCTCGGACTAGATCCTGTGTCCGATCTTCCTGACTGAGATTTCCTCCTCAGCCCAAACTCCGAATAACTGGCTAGTTTCTTCCCTTAAACGTAGCCCACACTGAATACTTCTTCCTGAACGCCGCTTTCTGGCTGGTTTCCTCACTCAGCCCAAAATATCACTGCTCACAAATCAGACCTCCACTGTCTGACTCAAAACTCAGCTCTCCTCTGAGTATCTTCGCTCTGGACTCAGATCCCTCCACTAGTCCATATCTTAATGCCCTCGCTACGTCTCCCTGACGCAGCCTCAGACTCCACTGTCTGAGCATCCATCAGGCTGAGTTGTCCCTAACTCCGCCACGACTCCACTGTCTGAGCATCCACCAGGCTGAGTTGTCCCTAACTCCGCCACGACTCCACTGTCTGAGCATCCACCAGGCTGAGTTGTCCCTAACTCCGCCACGACTCCACTGTCTGAGCATCCACCAGGCTGAGTTGTCCCTAACTCCGCCACGACTCCACTGTCTGAGCATCCATCAGGCTGAGTTGTCCCTAACTCCGCCACGACTCCACTGTCTGAGCATCCACCAGGCTGAGTTGTCCCTAACTCCGCCACGACTCCACTGTCTGAGCATCCACCAGGCTGAGTTGTCCCTAACTCCGCCACGACTCCACTGTCTGAGCATCCACCAGGCTGAGTTGTCCCTAACTCCGCCACGACTCCACTGTCTGAGCATCCATCAGGCTGAGTTGTCCCTAACTCCGCCACGACTCCACTGTCTGAGCATCCACCAGGCTGAGTTGTCCCTAACTCCGCCACGACTCCACTGTCTGAGCATCCACCAGGCTGAGTTGTCTCTAACTCCGCCACGACTCCACTGTCGGACTAGCTCTCCAAACCTAGCACCAGCTTCCACTCGGCTGTACTCGACTCGAATCCCCTTCAATTTCCCAGCCTCGCGTATTTATCTTCTCTTTGCAGACCACCCACTAAACACACCATTTAACCTCTGGGACCCTACTTTACATAACTCCAACATTATATTCCTGATTTCTCTTTGTTTATCAGTCTTAATGTCACGTATACGCATCTCATTAGTTACCTCCTCTTAGTCCGTTCGTGTCTTAACACTCTCTGTGTTGGGTCTTACTCATTATTCCGGAGTTTCTTAATCACTACTCTGACCTCGCATCCGCTCTACTTTCATGGTTTATCTATAGTATGTTCACATTTGGTTGCCTTCATTCACGATCAATTATTTTGAAAACTGTCTGTTGCATCGTTATGAAATTTTTCCAGCCGTCTTATATTTACCCCCATCCAAGGAATATGTCTTTGAAAGGTCCAAAAATAACTTAAATCATTGAAAGCGGCGACATTCGTTTGATCTTTTGCTGAACAACTAGTGATTTCTCGCTAACTAAGTTATTTTTACGGTAATGTGAGACATGTCAATTCTGTTGACACACAAAGGCGTATCCGGATTCGTATGAGAGTGGGTGCAATGAAAGAATTAGCTTAAAATCGACAGGGTCGGCTGCATTGCACCGGGTGTTTATCCCATATGGCTCAGTTTCTTTCCGCAGCGCGGAAAGCGTCGCACAAAGCACGAACTCCGTAGCTCCAGCGACGACCCTCGGGAGTCTCCGAAAAAATGCACTCGTGAAATGAAGGACGCGGCCCGGAATCGAACATACAACCTTCGGAGCCCGAGTCAGACGGCTTGACCACTTCACCACGGAGAATCCCGAGAGGGGTGCAATGTGTAATATTAGTAAAGACAGAGAATTTACAGAGGCACGGGGTAAATAATTTGTAAATTAACAGGAAAGTAGAAGGAATATATTTCTTACCTTATTTTTCATTTCCTTCTTGTTTCTTCAGTTATCAGTTATCAGTGGGGTATTTTCATTGCACTCCGGACATGTCCATAGGTGCTCAGATCCTCCCCCCAGCATATGCATCAGCGTCCGGTGGCTAATAGTGCCAGTTCTGTGTTGGTTGACGAGGCGCCTTGTTTTCCCGATGTACCTCTCGCATCTGGCCGTGCCTAATTCTTACACCCAAGTCTTTCATCCAGGACAGCGATGTGGATTCACTGACGTCAAAGTCCTCTGTTCTCGCCATATCTTTAAGGACGTTAATAACATCGGCACGATCCATGGGCTGGCCATCTACAGGGGGTGCAGAGCCAGCCAGTTTGTCAGCTCGTTCATTTCCCTCGACTCCCGCATGTCCCGGGACGAAGATGAAGGTGACTTTACAAACAACAGACTTCCGCAGCGACTCAGTCCACCGTCTACGTACAGATCCAGCTTCGATCTTCTAAATCATGCGCATTGAGTCACTTAGTACACACACGTTGGTATAATGCTGTGATTCCAGCCATATAAAAGCCTGTGTAACTGCCATCACCTCCATCGTCATGCTGCTCGAGGTCATAGAGTGGGCACCACTGGATTCTTGAACGGTTCGGCCCGCTGAATGGGCTGTAAATGCCCACGCACTTCTGTGCTGCTTTACAACAGATCCATTTGTATAGATGAGCACTTTCGGGCTATATGATTGTTCATAGATGAGCGCGTTGACTTCTGCATTGACAGCGACAGGGTTCTGCTCTCTGCACCGTCTGTCGAGTGTGATAATGCAGGAGAAAGTGCACTTAAAAGCTGGAGGCACCGGCACCCATTCCTTGCCGGGGTTGATACTGGTAAGACTGCAGACCTGTCTGAGGACATCTTCCGCCCGACCCATCCATGATGTGCCTCTCTTTAGCCTGTCACCCTTTTCTCTGAATATAGCGTCATGCAGAGGTGCTGCTCATCTGCACTTATTTTTAAGAATGCACGAGCTCTCCAGATCTTGATCCTGTGTTCCATTGTCGGGAAGTCAAGGAGGTATCTCATTGATACACAGCTGGTGTCTTTCGTGCAGCCCAAAATTATGCGCATGGCTTCGTTTTGTACCTTTTCAAGTCTTCCAATCTGTGTAGGGCTGACAGTGAGGATGGCCAGGGCATACTCTGCTCAGACCTTAATCTGTGTCGGACGATTCCAGTAGGTTGATGATTGCTCTCGGTTGCATAAAATTAAATCCATCCTTTCTCCAATAGTCCTCTTCCTCTTTCAACACATGGTCCTCACATTTTTTCCAGTAACTTTTATCAATATTTAATAGCGGGGACTGGGTTAGTATCTTGACGTCAGACAATTTGAATGTAGTATTGGCAGCTGCCACTTGTCCTTTAATTTTAGCCCACACAAGTTCTATAGGGTTTAAATGAGAATGATACGGCGAAAGTCTCAAGCACCTATGGCCATGCTCTTCTATCAACTTGTCAATTTGAAATTTCTTGCTTTTTTGCGTCTGTTTTACAAGGGACAACAACTGTAGCTTGAAATATGTTTCTGGAAATGGTATATTTTCCCTTCGGAGCCATATCTTTATTGCTTCCTTTGTGCTCGATGCCGTAGGTATTTCGTCTTCTTGGGCAACAACATTGTGATATGATGTATTGTCCATGATTAGACAAGACGGTCTATCAAGGGATGGAAGTACTGTATTCTCGAGCCAATCTCTAAATACATTACCATTCATCTCATTATGATAATCCCTATTGTCTGTATGCTTTGATACGAACACGAGCCCAACATTCTGTAGTAAGCCATTATGAGTACTACCAGCATGGGCTATGACCAAACGCTGTCCTTTACTACTGGGCACATAACGTTTTATCTTTCCATCCATTGATTGCCATTCTGTTTCACTTGTGTGGTGCGCATTGATCCACGTTTCATCCAAATACACTATGTCATAATTTTCTTTGCGCATTTCCCTTATTTCACGTAGGTATCTGCTTCTCGTGGCTCCTAAATGCGGTTGCTCGCAAAGGATATTTCTACCTCCCTTGTACTTTCTAAAAGTCAAGCCTAATGTCCTTATAATTTTCCACAAAGTTGTTTTGGATAGCTCTATGTTATTGTCCTTTCTTAACAAAACCCTCAGTTTTCTTACACTCACTGTTTCTTTGGCATCCATCATTTTTATAATAACTCGTCTGATGATATCCTTGTCAAAGCTGTCTACAATTGCCTTTCTACCTACCGTTTGCTTATCGCGTGTTGGTTTCATTCCAGATTCTTGCACCCATCGACGAAACGATCGTTTACTCAAACCTAATGCATGCACTGTTCTCTTTTCGGGATTTGTAACAGTATGAAACAGTTTCCTGCGATCAGCTTCTTGACAAAAATATGTGTACAACTTCATAGCGATGTATTGAAGTGTACATAATTTCACTTTTAATCCCATTGAACAGTATTAACACATTCAAATATTAGCTATTAAGATTACATTAATGGTAAGATTTATTTAGGCATTTATACTAGGCATTAGTGAGATGAGATGGAAGGGATCGGGCAAAATTATAGCTGACAATCACACAATAATTTATTCTGGAGGGGATACACATGAAAAAGGTGTAGGAATAATATTAGACGAAAAAACAGCCAAGTCAATTAATGGATACTGGTGTATGTCAGATAGAGTTATTATGGTAAAAATCAAAGGCAAACCAATAGACATAAATATTATACAAGTATATGCACCAACAGCAAGCAGTAGTGGGGAAGAAATACAACACTTTTACGACGAAATAGAAATGGCGATGGCTCAAATTGGATCACAAGAAATAAAGATAATACTTGGTGATTTTAATGCAAAAATAGGAAAGGGAAAAATGGAGGATGTAGTGGGGAATTATGGTTTAGGTACAAGAAATGAAAGAGGGGAAAAGCTAATAGAATGGGCAAATATCAATGATATGATAATTCATTAATTGGAAACACATGGTTTAAGCACCATAAAAGACGACTGTACACATGGATAAGCCCAGATAAGAAAATACGCAACCAAATTGACTACATACTAATTAATAAAAGATTTAGAAATGCTTTAATTAATGTAAAGACAATGCCTGGTGCTGACTGTAATAGTGATCATGTACCACTATGTGGACAAATAAAAGTAAGATTAAAGAGAGGGGAAAAAATGGTTAAGAACATGAGACTTAATAAAGAGGTTCTGAAAATAGATAAAGAAATGCAAGAACAATATAGAGTGACTGTGAAAAATAGGTACAATGCAATAACTAAAATACAGAGTATAGATGAACAATGGGAAATGTTAAGGGACTCCATTCATCAAACTAGCAAAGAAGTATTACCGGAGAGAGGCAAAATAGCTGAGAAAAAATGGATGAATGAAGATATCTTAAAATTGATGGACAAAAGAAAACAGAGTAAAAATGACAAACAAGAATACGCTAAGATAAATAAAGAAATAAAAGATAAATGTGGGAAGGCTAAAGAAAGTTGGTTAAACGAGCAATGCAAAAAAATTGAATTAAATTCCATTAAAGATACAAAAAATATGCACAGACAAATCAGTGAGCTTACAGGAAGAAAAATAAGAATAAATACGGGGTGTTTGAAATCAAAAACATGAAAGATAATATTAGAGGAAGATGCTATAATGAAGAGGTGGAATGAGTATATAAGAGAATTATATGTAGGAGAAAGGGAAGAATTAACAGAAGATAGTAACTTAGAAGGTCCATCTATTCTGAAAGAAGAAGTCGCTGACGCTATGAAACGTATGAAGAAAGGAAAAACATCTGGGCCAGATTAAATCACAATAGAAGAATTAGAAGTATTGGGAGAATTTGGAGTAGATATATTAACCAAAATGTTGAATGATATTTACAGCAGTGGATATTTACCCAGTGATATGCTGAAATCTGTATTTATAGCTTTACCAAAAAGACCATTAGCAATTGATTGTGAAGATTTTCGTACAATTAACCTTATAAACCATATCACTAAGCTTCTACTCAGAATCATAATGAGAAGAACCAAAAAGAAAATAAAAATGGAAATTAGTGAAGAACAGTATGGATTTGTGGAAGGAAAGGGCACAAACAATGCAATTTATACATTACGGACACTAATAGAAAGGTCAATAGAGAAACAGAGAGACATATATTTGTGCTTCATAGATTATACTAAGGCATTTGATAAAGTAAAACATGATGAACTGATTAAAATGTTGGAAGATATCAACATTGATGGAAAAGATTTAAGAATAATAAAGAATGTTTACTGGAACCAAGTAGCAGCAATTAAAATGAGAAATAAAGAGGGTAGTTCCGAACAGATAAAACTAGGAGTACGACAGGGGTGTGTCTTGTCACCAGATCTGTTCTCCCTGTATAGCGAAGTGTCAAGGTCTCACATCCGAGGTTGCGACGCGTTGTCTGTACCAACGCCAGACAACATAACAACACGCAACCCTGAGTGATGTTAAACACTGCAGAGAGAACGCGGCGTCTTCAACGACGCCCGGATAAGCAGCCAAGCACAGCAATTGAGCGAAGCTTAAACGACCGCTGGTCAGCAGTACAACCCGTGAACCTTGCAGGGGTCACACTAGCTGACGTGAGCGCCGACTGGCGTGTAGCGTGTAGAACGCCAGAACTGGCAGACGGGTTTAGGTGTTTGAATGGACAGGTCGCATGGGTATGCGAGGAGTGTTTGAATCTGCATTGAGAGCTAGCCTGTACGACAGTGGGAGACTGATTCGAACGCTTGAATAGTTTGACTTGTAAGTGAGATGTTTATTGCTTGCATGTATGATTATGTATTGTAGTGATATTGTTCATGCCGTAATGATTGATATGGATTGTCATTGTGCGATGTTGTTTGTGCGATAATAAATGCAGCGCGTAAATAAAGCGTGTGAATAATACTTTCGGATATTCACTTCGTGTGATTTGATAGTTTGATATTGCTTCACACTTGCCAGAAAACGAGCCACTTATCTTGCTCTACGCAAGACTCTGACAAGTGCGAACGTGGTGGCTTTCGTCCGGGTTTTGAACCAAATGCGAACTTGTAAATTTTTTTGTCCAAGTTTGAAGCGAATGTGAACATGCCGATAGAAGTGCGCAAGTCATAGATTAAGGTAAAGTAACGATTAAATAGAGTTGATTTAATTAAATTATAAGTGTGAAGATATTATTTGAAGCCAACCGAGGCGTCTTCAGACTTATCACTAAATTCAACAAATTTTGTACCTAAAATCCAAAATGGCGGCCGTGCCCTTGAATGTCATTGAGTAGGGTTAGTGTGAGCGTGAAAGTTGTTGATTGTGGTAACGACTAACAATAATACTTGACAGCATACAAACCTTTACAGACTTCAGTGACATTACACACACCATACATTTACAAACGTTCTAATTTCGTTTAGTTTAAAAAGTACAGGGTTTTTGTGTCAACTTTACCTGAGTCTGGTGAACTTCAAAAATTTTTTGTGCGTCAACCCGAAAGACGTTCCAGTGTGATTTCGAGCACCACTGAACAGCACATTACCCAAGGATTACTTGAGTATAAAATTTTTTCATCTCTCTTTATACTTTCGTTAGTCTGGCTTTAGACATTAACTGTGCTATAAATATTTGTAACTTACTAACATCATAAGTAATTTTGTTTATATTTATTCCATCATACCTATTGTTCATCATGTCTTCTTTAAACGATTTCATTGAAATGGGTTTAAAAATGAATATGTCTGGTGAGGGATTGAGAACATGGAGTGAAAGTAAATATGCAGAATATCGTTTGAAACAAGAGCAAATTATTGAGCGGAATGAGAGAGCTGCCGAAAGGGCGTTAAAGCTTCAGCAGGCACAATCAGAAGCTGCTCTAAAGGACTCCGAAGCTGCGTTAAAGCTTCAGCAGGCACAATCAGAAGCTGCTCTGAAAAGTAAAGAGGCAGACTCAGAAGCTGCTTTAAAGCTTCAACAAGCACAACCAGAAGCTGCTTTAAAGCTTCAACAAGCACAGTCAGAAGCGGCAGTGAGGCAAGCTGAGATCTTAGCCCAAAGTAAGAGAGAAGAGCAAGAAACACAACTGAAAATTGAACAGCTAAAAGCTGAATGTTCTAAAGATAAAGTGAATAAAGAAACAGACAAAGATCAACCTCATAAGAAGTACCAAGGTCTGATCAGAAGTTACAACACAGGTGATTGCATAGCAGCATTTACCCAAAACTTTGAATTTGTTATGGATCATTACAAAATTCCAAAACCTGAATGGGGGATAGTATATGTAAGAAGTCTTTCTGGGGAACCTCTTAAAGTCATAGAGTCGATCCCAAATGACCTGAAAGAAGATTATCTTTACATTAAATCTAATATTATGTCACATTTTCTACTGGATGAATCAGGTTATAGAGAACAGTTTATAAAGTTGTCTCCTAAGCCAACACACGTTCTCTGATTACATCTCAGAAATTCAAAATATTTTTTCTAAATGGCTGTCAGCAGCCAAAGTAAATGGAATTTATGACAAATTAGTTGATCTTATGTTGAGAGATAAGATTATCGCATCTCTCCCACCCCCCTTTTCTAAATTTTTGTTAGAATGTCAGTGTGAAAGTGTTCAACAGATTGAAAGTCGTGGCTTTGGTTATTTTGCAGTCAATAAGCATTGTTTCTCTAGTAGTCTGACCAGCACAGACTTTGTAGCAGCAGCTACATATGGCAAATATCAGGCAGGGTCAAATACCAAACAAAGACCTTATAAACAAGCTGCAGAGAAATTGTATCAGTGCAAATATTGCGATTATAAACACAATGAGAACGATATGTGCGACAAAAACACTGGGTACACTACGTACTTGCATAATTACATTTCTAAGCAAGATAAAGAAAGGAAGAACTACAGAAAAGTTACCAAATGTTACCTTTGTAAAGCTTATGGTCACTGGCGTAAAGATTGTAAAGGCAAGTCAATGACCAAAAAGGCTAATGCAGCCATGTTTGACAGTTCTCCGTCAGAAGATGAAAGTGTACAAGATCACCCAGTAAACTCAGCACATTTCATTGAGGTGTTCCATCAGGAAAAATGTACCATTTGTGATCAATTTCATGAGGATGGCGTGTTAACATACGGCCATTCTATACCTGTTACCAGTGAGGAGGCCAATTCTGTAGTAAACTCCAAAGGTAAACTAAACATCCACAAGGGGTATGTTAATGGTAGAGCTGCCACAGTTTTACGCGATAGCGGGAGTACTCTCATTGGTGTAAAGAGAGATTATATTTCACCATCACAATATAGTGGTAAATATGTCACATGCAGGACATTCTCAGGAAACATAGAGAAATATCCACTTGCATGGGCATATATAACTACACCATTCCTTACAGGAAAGGTTAAATGCGCGGCATTAACCAATCCTTGCTGCGATATTATCATTGGAAACCTTCCTGAAGTGAATGACATACCACATGACAGCAGTACATCAACTGTCAGTTGTAATATTGATACTACCATTTCACCTTCATCACCAATCACCATTCATGATGTATTACCACCTGTAAATGAATGTACAAATACCAACCTGGCTACGCCAGAACATACATGTAATTGTGTGAATGTAACATCAATGTGTGATGAGAATGATCATTGTAATGTAGTAAATGCAGTAACTAGATCTACTGCACAGATGCAAGATCGAATCGATCAGATAGAGGGTGTACAACGAGTAAGTCCAGTTGTAACATCTCCTGAGACAAATAGGGAGACGTTTATAACATCTCAAAAAGCCGATCGATCTCTGCAAAAGTATTTTAAACTTGTAGGCCAAAAGCCAAGAGTAGCAAAGAATGCTCAATGGTACTTTGCTCTGAAGAACGGAATTCTAACACGGTACTACACCAAAGGTTCCAGCACTATAGAACAAACAGTGATACCGTTAGAAAACCGCAAGCAAGCATTGAATCTAGCTCATGACATACCCTTTGCAGGACACATGGCGTATACTAAAACTAGAGCAAGGTTACTTACTCAATTTTATTGGCCAAAGTTTTGCAGCAATACCAAACAGTATTGCAGATCGTGTGACATCTGTCAAAAGCTTGTCAAAAAGGGTAAACACCCACAAGCTGAATTGTAAGTTACTGATTTGGCTAGTAGACCGTTTGAAAAGATCTCGGTCGATATAGTTGGTCCTCTGAACCATATAACATCTAAAGGTAATAGATACATTGTAACACTCATTGATCTATGTACTCGTTGGCCAGAAGCGATTCCAATGAAGAACATAACTTCCAAAGACATCATGGAAGTGTTCTTTCATATTTTTGCGAGGGTAGGATTCCCTGATACCATCCTTTCAGATCGGGGTAGCCAGTTTATTTCCTCAGCTACACAAGCCTTTACCAAAATGTTGGGTGTTAAACAATGCTTCAACAGTCCATACCACCCACATTCGACCGGTATAGTAGAAAAGATTAATGGCGATATGAAACATATGCTCTCTAAGGTAACCCAAGAACATCCTGAAGATTGGGATACTTATCTGCCTGCCATTTTGTTTGCATATAGGGAAGTGCCCCATTCCAGCACTGGGTTCTCACCATTCGAAATGTTATATGGTGCACAACCACGTGGCCCATTATCTCTGTATGAATCTATGTTGACTGAAAGTACAACTTTGTCTATACCCATTTCACCATATGAACATGTAACATCATTGCGTGATAGAATTATGAAATCATGTATGTTAGCTAAAGAAGCTCTCCAAAAATCAGGAGCTATTTACCGACAATATGCTAACAGAGGAAATAGAACTATTACACTGACGCCAGGACAGGACGTTCTTCTTCTTTTGCAGAGTGATAGACATCTCCTAACTGACTCATGGCAAGGACCGTTCAAAGTGCTACGACAAATTTCGACGGTAGATTACGAGATTGCAGTTAGGGACAAACATAAAATTTTCCATGTTAACATGCTCAAACCATATCACCACAGGCAAGACGAACAAGTAGAGACTGCAGCAAGCACCTCCATAGTGGACCAGACGGACGACAACGACACTGACGAGATACCAACACCAGTTCTTGACACGACGACTAACTTACAGGACATTAAGGTAAATCCTAAACTGACGCAGACACAGACTGACAGTTGCAGACAACTGATACAAGAATACAGGACGATCTTTTCTGACAGCCCAGGACAGACAGATTTAGTGCAACACCAAATCATCTTAACATCTGACGTTCCTATTAAGTGTAGACCATATTCCATCCCTATACACTATAAAGAAAAACTTCATCAAGAAATCATTGATTTAGAAGCAAATCACATCATTCGACGTTCACAATCTCATTGCTGTTCACCAATAGTTTTAGTACGCAAGAAGGACAACACTATTAGACTTTGTGTGGACTATCGTAAACTCAACAGCATTACACAGTTGGATTTAGAACCAATGAGCAACTGTGAAGACATCTTGACTGAACTATCTGACTCACGTTATTTTACTAAACTTGACATGACAAAAGGCTACTGGCAGATAGCTGTACATCCTGATAGTATACATCTGACTGCATTTGCCACACCGTGGGGTTTATACGAATGGTGTAAACTACCTTTCGGATTAGTCAATGCACCAGCTACCTTCGTCAGAATGACAAGAATTCTTTTGACAGACATTGCTAACTTCATTTGGTACATGGACGACATTTGCATACACACAAGGGACATGACAGAGCACATAACAGCACTACAGCAGACATTTGACAGGATTAGACATCATGGACTGACTGTAAAACCTTCCAAAGTTGATATAGCCTTTCAGGAAATTTCATTTTTGGGCTATAAGATCTCAAATGGCTTTATATCAACTGACAATAACATCATGTCCAGAATTTTGAAATTGTCGCTTCCGACAACTAAGAAACAGTTGCGAAGTGTGTTATGTCTTTTAAACTATTATAGACAGTTTATTCCTCATTTTGCTGAATTGACCAAATGTTTCACTGATCTACTAACAAATAAACATCCCAACGTGATTGTAAACAGTGAATGTTTAAGGCCAGCATTTAATAAGATTCTGTCATATTTTTCTAAATCACCTATTCTGAAATTGCCAAATTTGAATATTACTTTTAGATTAAGATGTGATGCGAGCTCCGTAGCCATTGGAGGTGTGCTTCTCCAAGAACACGACCAAATCTTGTACCCAGTATACTACGTCTCTCGAAAACTGAACACCAGCGAACTAAATTACAGTACACCGGAACTCGAGGCTCTTGCCATGGTATTTTCGGTACGTAAACTTTCTAGATTTTTGTTAGGCAAACATTTCATTATTGAAACAGATAATAGTCCGCTGACAATTGTTACCAGAGGAACGCCAAGTAACAGCAAGGTGGCAAGATGGTCCCTTCTTCTGCAGGACTATAGCTATGAGATTAACCATATAAAGGGTTCACAAAACTGTCTTGCAGATCTCTTGTCGAGATGTCCATACGACGAACCTAATACCCAGTCAACACCAGAGCACAGTGCAGAGGGTGTATAAAACTGCAACGTAGACAGTGCTCAGTACCACAGCCAATTGTGACAATGTGTCAGTAACGCTGTGTACACCATTGTGATGGGGAAGATTGTATCTCCCAATGTATATAACTTATGTACATATTGTGATTATTATTATTATCATGCGAATGAATGCGTGTATAGTTGTGAGATAGGTGAAAGAATGGAATCAGTATTATGTAAACCAATGTGTTGTATAACTGTGAGATATGAAAAAGAATGTAATTATTATTGTAAATACATAAATATTGTAACAACCAGACACTACAGAGAAGTGTCACTGGACAACACTACAGGATCCAGGAAGTTACCAAGCCACTACAACGTGAGGTAATCCTGAAGGTATCCAGACCGAGGTGTCCAAGACGTTGTAACAAGGTACGAAAGATGACTGCGACAGTACAATCCGAGCAGAAGGCGGAAGAGACGATCCAACAGCTGATAGTAACAACTACTACTCCGTTTATATAAGATCCATCCAGAACGGACCAACATTGTATGAATGACACCACAACACATGTAACAGGACAGCTGTATACTTCCGATTTTTTTTGCATATTAATATTAAAAGTTATCAGACTACGCTAAAAAGTCTATAAATGTATGACAATTGTATTAAATTGTGAGTTAAAATATTTCCATATACGGAATTGTGTATGTCGGTTTTTATAAGATGTAATCTCAGCATCGTAACTTGATTGCTTCTTTACAAACGTGACTTTTTGTGCACATTTGGCAATAAGGATCAAATTATGACACTAAGAAATAAATTTGCAGTGGTAATTTACGTCTTGTAAACGACGATAAATTATTGTTCCTAAATTTTTTGGTATAATAACCAGGGGACATTACTCTAAATTGTTGGTGATATGTAAATATGTATTGTAACCATTAACATGTGTGCTTGATAAATAACATGTCAATGTAATGTCGTTTAGATATGGACAGTATATTGCCAAAACTGTTGACCTTCATTAGAAACTCTAAACAGAGGTCTGATGATGGAGCTATCTCAGAGGGAGATGCTCACGGCTTGACCTGATTATTTTAGTATTTTTGTTCTTGGTTGTGAGGTAGGGGCCAGTTTAGCCGATACCTACCGGACCAGCTGTGTCACAGCGAGGTAATGCCCATGAAATAGATTGTGCTTGACTGTTGTACTTCATAGTGCAACATAATTGGTGTATACATATTGTTTACTATTCACCTGTATATATTTATTATAATTGTTAAGGTATAATGTTTGACTTTGACATGTTTAATAACACCTAGATATATATTGTACATGAAAGGAAATCCTTTCATGAAAAAGGGGTGTGGAGAGTGTCAAGGTCTCACATCCGAGGTTGCGACGCGTTGTCTGTACCAACGCCAGACAACATAACAACACGCAACCCTGAGTGATGTTAAACACTGCAGAGAGAACGCGGCGTAATAATGAGAGAGATCAAAGAGATGCCAGGAATACTAGTTGGAGGTTATAATATAAATAATATACGCTATGCAGATGACACAGTATTGGTGGCGGATAATTCAACAGACCTACAACAATTATTAAACGTTGTAGTAACAGAGAGTGCAAGGAAAGGACTCTCCTTGAATATCAAGAAAACAGTAACAATGGTAATATCAAAGAAAATGGTGACACCAAAATGTGACATAGAAATAGAAGGAAAAATCCTTAACCAAGTTGATAATTTTAGATACCTAGGGGCATTTATAACATCAGATGGAAGATGTACAACAGAGATTAGGAGCAGAATAGGGCAGGCAAAAGCCGCATTTCAGAAAATGAAGAGTATCTTATGCAATAAGTCACTATCACTGAATGTAAGAAAGAGAGTGCTGAAATGCTATGTGGCACCAGTTTTGCTGTATGGCAGTGAATCTTGGAATGTAAATGAACAAATTAAGAAGAAATTAGAAGCAACAGAGATGTGGTTCCTGAGACGAATGTTGCGAATTCCTTGGACTGCCAGAGTAATTAATGACGACTGCCTGAAACAGGCTAATGAAACTAGAACATTATATACAACAATAAGACAGAGACAAACAGCTTTCTTCGGTCATGTGATGAGAAGAGAGGCATTGGAGAACATCGTAACAACTGGAAAGATCGAGGGGAAGAGAGGCAGAGGTAGACCAAGAGAAGTGATGCTGGGTGGATTGAGACGGTGGCATGGAGGAATATCAGCAGCAGAGTTGATCCAGAAAACCAAAGACCGAGATCTGTGGAGAGTCATGAACGCCTACGCCAGCCGGCATGGCACTTGATGATGAAGATTTATTTATATAATCACGTTTCATGAAAGAACCCACAGTTTGACGACGCCTCTGAACTATAACACTCAGTCTGTCCAAAAACTAAAGACCGCCAGACAATTTTAAAATTAGCGCGAATGGGTCTTGCTGAGCTGTAATACTCTAAAAATTAAGGCATTCATGGCGGGGCGGTAAAATATATACCTCATATAAGCAAAAATTGAAATCTGCTGTACAATCTCCAGAAGAAAAAATTTTTTGTTGGGTGGACATAATGATAAGGTTATATACTAAATCTCATTATTTTCCATCAGTTGGTTACTGAGATATTCAATTTTATATTGAGGCAACACAAAAAAAAAAACAAAAAAAAACACTATAGTCCCTACGTGGCTAAGGCTGACAACATCATGATCTACCCTCTCCTGTTTTTAGAGCTTGCCATTGTACTTGGAATTCCTCCCTCAACCTTTAATGACCTCACATATGCATATTTAACATCTCTGAACCTTTGTTGTAACTCTCACACTCTTGGGTAGTACAATAACCCAATTACATTGCTGGAATTAGCAAATTTATAATAAGTCGTTTACCCCTTATATGCAAAACTCACGCTCGTCACAAGGACCATGTGTTCACATGCCATGCATCCATTGTGGATAAACGTGTACAGCACGAAATGGTTTCTCAGTCACATTCGCAACCGCCATGGGCTGTAGATATCATGCCTTTATTTGCATTCATTTCATCCAGTGGTATTGAAAGTATGGAGCCGTGAGTTCTAAGATGGCTGATAAGGCCTATTTTGGCTCGAAATGTTTTTTGACAATGTGGACAAAGAATGCTTGACGTTTCTGGAGGAGGATTTTCTGCAGTGGTTTTTCTGTTCTGTCTTTTCTTCACAGCTCTTGCAGTCCTGGTTGCCTCACAAGTGACTGCACCCTTGTGTAATGATGCACGCCACGAATTTCGGTCTCTGGCTGCAGTCTCCCAGGTGTCATGATGAATTCCAAAAGCATTCAGTGAGATTTTTAGAGTGTCTTTAAAGCGTTTCCTCTGGCCGTATTGGGAGCGTTTACCACAACGCAATTCGCCGTAAAAAATTCGTTTAGGGAGCCTGTGATCTGGCATGCGAGTCAAGTGACCAGCCCAGCGAATCTGATTCTTCATTAGTATAGTGTGAATACCTCTTCTGTTGTGAAAGTATGCTTTCACCCATTTGTACATTCTTCCATTGACTTTGCAGTTTCTTCATCAGACCTTCTTTCCAGACTTTGTCAAAGGCTTTCTTCAAATCTATCCATGCCGCAAGCACCAGCTTCTTCTCTTGGAATGCATCCTCAATTTCTTGAGGGAGGCAGGTTGTCTGATATTCCGTAGAGTAGCACTGCCTAAAGCCAGCCTGCTGTGGCACAAGGATGTTTTTACTTTCAATGTACCACTGCAGTCTGTGATTGATTATGCGCTCCAGTGTTTTGCAGAGACAGCTGGTGAGGCTAATTGGTCTGTAGCTAGACGCAATTGAACTATCTTTCCCTGATTTTAGGAGGGGTATCATGATTGCTTCTCGCCAGGCGTGTGGAACACTGCCTAAGGTCCAACTGTTATTGAAGATCTGCAACAGCTTTGCTTTGGCCTCTGTTTATAGGTTCCTGATCATTTCATTGGAGATACTATCAGCTCCTGGTGACTTCCTCATTTTCAGTTTTGATATGGCTAGCTTCAGTTCGCTGATTGTGATGGGTGCCTCCAGAACCTCATGTACTATTTCCTTCTGTCCTGTATGTTGCCGTTTCTCTCGAATCTCTTGTTGTTTCTCTGGACTAATTTTGATATTGTTATCTTGTGCGAATGAGTCCACAAAATGGTCAGCTGCTTGCTTTCTTGTTAAGATGTTTCCATCTTTATGTAGTGCAATTTTTGAGTTTCTCCCTGTGCCCTCATCCTTAAGTTGTTTTATTAGCTTCCACAATTTCCTTGTATCTCTTTCAAAGTTCAGAGACTGTTTTTTCCTGCCAGCTTTTCCGTCCAGCCTGCAGCTTGTTCCTTTGAAATTTGGCTTTTGCGTGCTGGAATTTATTGTGGTGCTTATGGCTGGGTGTGGCCTCTGCTTGCTTTCTACACACTTCCACATCATTATGCAACTGTTCCAGTTCACTACTCCAGTAGGGTTTATATTGTTTACGGGTTCCTCTTGGTACTGTTTCTCGCGCTGCCTGTAGTATGCATTTCCCAAACTCTTCAACTACTTTATTTATGTCTTTCTCAGTGTTAAGGTTTCTAACCAGTATGCTGGTGCGATTCTTGTACATTGCTGCCACATAGCAAGTGCCCAGATCACGCCATACAGAGGATAAAAGGAACTCTCAATGCAAAAAGGGCACGTAAACTATGGGATACGAATATACGTCACACCAACGCTAGCGTGCCAACGAAATCATACGTTGTGCGACAATCAAGGTGAACGGGCGTGCATTCGATTTGGAGAACAACTTGGTGTGGCTAGTGGATCGGTTGAAGACTAACAGTGGACTTACTCCAAGCTAAGAACAGCTAGAAGCATATATTGAAAACGCCATGGATTTGAGAACGACGGGCAAACTCTAGACAGACAGAATTGGAGGAAAGATGACAGCAAGGACGCGGAGTGAACATATGAAGGACAAGTGATACTGAGGGACAGCCAGGCGAACGTTTGACAAGCTGGGTAAACCATCTGGTGTATGTTAAGATTAGATGCCCCTCTGGTCAGAACAGAGTCGCTAATTATTACACTGTGAGATGTATCAGATGTGTCAACGGCCGTAATAAAGCGGTATTAGTTTCTGGAACTCTCCTATTTCACGTTATTTTTCAAAGTTCGCCATAACGTTGTTGACTGTTGTCATCGCTCCAAGTTTAAAGAGCCAGTTCCTTGCCGTGAGTTCAATTATATGATATTTTTCATGGCATGGCACAGAAAGGAGGACTTACGGTATTTGACAGTTGCCCAGTCTGCTTTCTTGTAGTTCCACCTCGAGAGGGTGCTGCTTTCACTTACAAGCTCATTTTCTACAGTTAGAAAGACTGGCCGATGGTCAGTGCCACCAAGTTGTTTCCCAACAATTCGTGTAATGTTCCACTCCAGGTCTGGTGAATGAAAAGCCAGGTCAGGTGTAGTTGTAGTGTGCCATGATCTCGAGTAGAAAGTATGTGGGTCGGATGGCTTGTTAACCAAGATGAATCTGTTCTCATCCTGCCAGTGTTCCAGTCTCTCTCCTTTCTGGTCCATGTGATCATAGCCCCAACTCTGCGAGTGGCTGTTGAAATCGCCACACACAATTATTGTTTCTGTTAATGGTAGTGTGTCCAGTGCCTGTGGGCGGTCACTTGGACATCAGTAATTGATCAGATGTAGTTCTGTATAGCCTGTCTTAAGTTTAAGTGTCTGATACTCAGCCCCTTCCATGTAGACTTCGATTTGGGAAGCAGTGATGTTATTTTTTACAAGGGTAAGTATCCCACCTTTTCGCCTGTCCTTTCGGTCAGATCGGTAACACTGGTAGCCTCTGATTTTGAAGGCTATATTTTCGTTGAGGTGAGTTTCTTGCAAGCAACATATGCTTACTTTTTCTTGGTCCAGGATGTTTTCTAATTCTATTTTTTTTGTTGCTGACTCCCTCCGCATTCCAGTGCATTATTTTAAGTCTTTGTTTAGTATGGTCAGCCGTTCTATTCTCAAGTCCCCTGGCTCCACAGGACATCTGAGAAGGACCTCCAATAGTTGGGGTTGGACCCTTTCGAGACATAGGGCCCGATACTGCACCTGCCTGGGGGTCCAAAGCAGGGCGAGCACCATAACATTTAGCAGCAGTCGACATATTCCATTTTGCGTAATTGCGTGGCATCCTGATTTCTGTGGTGCGCCTCCTGGCTGGTTTCCTCCGTCTTCAGCACCTTTCCTTTGCTAGAGCAGACTGTGGTCTCACTCGAGTTTAGAAGTGTACACACGCACACACGTGTCTGCACATGCATGTATGTGTATACACATCTAGAGCACACTGGTTATTTTTCGGTGCCAGAAACTCGCCGTCGCCCCTTCTCCTGTTAGCAGAAACAGTTCCGCTACGTGAATGCCAGGAGTTGGACTTTTGCTGCATAGGTTATGTATTCACGAGCCATTGGGGTATTTAAGCAATATTGGGCGCTCACCCCAACACTGCGCCCCGGCTACATACAGCAACATTTGGAACCGGGTGGATGCTGACCCAGAAGTCATGGATTCGATCCGCAGCTGGGAGAATTCGATTTTTTTTTTTTCAGAATTGACCTAGGCTCCCAAGTAAAATGGGTACCAAGAATGTCATGGACAATAATGTTGGTCGGCGTGATATAGACCTCATCACCGACTGGTCTATAAAAAAAAATATGGGCACAGCATAGCACGCCCGAAGCGTGAAAAGGGTCCTTTACTTACTGTGTCTCTTTGTGAAGATGCTTTATCTCACGCCATGTCTTTTACTGGAGAGGCAGTAGCGTTGTCTACCCGCATCTCTGTTTGGGGAACATTATTTTTTTGACTTTGTTTTACTGCATGTCTGTCTGTGGTGTGGCAGAAGGTTTGTCTAACTTCGTCTCTTTAGGGAAGTTGTGGCAGCTTTGTCTAACTTCGTCTCTTTGGGAACGTGGTGGTAGCTTTGTCTAACTTCGTTTCCTTAGGGAAGTGGTAGTAGTTTTGTCTAACTTCGTTTCTTTACTGGAAGTGGGCCGGTCTCTCTGGCTTAGGGGTTAACGTCTTTCTTCGTAATCCCGTATATTCTCTTGAGTAAGGTAACCTGCGTGAGAATCGGTAGCGCTTCTCGCCGCGTTGGTAATTTAAGGGGGTATGCGAGCCGGCAGCTCAGAAAGTAATGGCAAACTACTGAGGGTAATCTTGCCTAGTACATCAACAGCAGCTGAAAAACGCTGGTGTTGACTGCAACGTCCTGTAAAGTGATATGCAAAATTTTAAAAAAATGGAAGTGGTGTCAGCTTTCTATACATTCGTTCTTTAGTTAAGTGGTCGTAGCTTTGTCTAACTTTGTCTCTTTGAGGACGTGGTAGTAGATTTGTCTAACGTTGTGTCTCTTTAGGCAAGTGGTAGTAGCTTTGTATAACTTCATCTCTTAAAGGAATTTGTAGTAGCTTTGTCTTTTTCGTCTTTTTAGAGAAGTTGTGGCAGTTTTGTCTAACTTCGTCTCTTTAGTTTAGTGGTAGTAGCTTTGTCTCTTTAGGGAAGTGGTGGTAGCTTCGTCTAACTTCAGCTCTTAGGGGGCGCGGTGGTAGATTTGTCTAACTTTGTGTCTCTTTAGGGAAGTTGTGGTAGTAGCTTTGTATAATTTCGTCTATTGGGGGAAATTGTGGCAGCTTTGTCTTTTTCGTCTTCTTTTGTCCGCTTGAAATTTGTCTATAATTGCAATGTTGTCTCTTGTATGAAATTAACTGTCTTTTTAAGTTCACTCAGTGGTCCATAGAGTTTATCTTCCAAACCCATGGAGTTTGTCTCACTGCACGTCTTTTGTTGAGAGAGACAGTAGCGTTGTCTACCCGCATCTCTGTTTGGGGAAGATTCTTTTTGACTTTGTTTTACTGCATGTCTGTTTGTGGAATGGTAGAAAGTTTTTCTGATTTCGTCTCTTTAAGGAAGTTGTAGTAGCTTTGTCTAACTTCGTCTCGTTAGGGAAGTGGCAGTATTATATAGGCGCGTTTGCAGTGATATTTGTGGATCCGATCCACCAAATTCGATAGGATGTTTACTTTTATGAGCTTAGTAAGCTAGCCGTGCCCATGGACGGCTGACGTCACACACTGGATCCACATATGATAAATCGGTACATAAGAGGGGGAGATACAAAAAATGCAGGAACTGTTCATCTGTTTTTATAAGTGGCGGTGTATTTGAAAATGTGGGATTGGGATTAGTGTGTAAACAAAAAAACATGACAGTGAAAACAATAACGACATATAAGAAGTAACAACAATGACAGTGAAAACAATGACGAGATATAAACGAACTAACTTAATTCGCAGCTGTAATGTGTGTGTGTGTGTGCGTGTGCGTGTGTGTGTGTGGTTTTTTTTTTTTTAATTAGGCAGGGATGTGGGATGTGTATTGTTTCCAGATCTTTTTTCCCTATACAATGAAAATATGTTCAGAAATGTAGAAGATATAAATGGAATCAGCATTGGAGGACGAAACATCAATAACTTTAGATATGCAGATGATACAGTATTGATTGCAGACAATGAGCAGGATCTGCAACAATTAGTTGATGCGGTTGTTGCACACATTGAACAACTGGGGTTAGAATTAAATTTTAAAAAGACACAGATTATGGTCGTCACTAGGAAGAACGAAATACCACAATGTAATAATATACGAGTAAATGGGAATATTCTTCAACAAGTGAATCGGTACAGATATCTCGGAACAGTCATAACATCTGATGGGAGATGCCTTGAAGAGATTAGAACAAGAATCGCTATGGCGAAAATGCCTTTAGCAAGATGAAAAACATACTGACCAATAAAAAGATGTCAAATGAAACGAGACAAAGAGCGTCGAGAGGCTACATAGAGCCTGTTCTTTTGTATGAATGTGAAACTTGGACAATGAGCAGCCAAGCCGAAAAACATCTGATGGCTGCAGGAGACAAATGAAAATCGTAAATTGATTAGAGAAATTAGACGTAGACAGTCAAAATTTTTCGGACGTTATGAGAAGAAATCATTTCTTCGAAATGGATTGGATAACTGTGACAACTGGCAAGACCGAAGGGAACAGACCAAGGGGAAGACCGAGAAGAAAATACCTGGATAGCTTGGCCACATGGCATGGTCGAGACAGGAACACTGAGCTGATCCATGACTCTGGTGATCGAGTGAAATGGCGAGACATGACCGCCCACGCTTTCCGGCATGGCACATGATTGATTGATTGATGTTTAAATAAACCATGAGAGGCTACAGTTATACAATAATTATATTATCATGAATTAAAAAGTGGTTAGAGGTGAAATATGAGAGGCTTAATTATAATAGTTACACACAATAAGTAGTCAACAAGGTATGAACAGCGGCCGGCCCTGCACCCAGTAGAGTTAAGTTAAAATCGCTGGCCTCTCCCAGGAGGGTGAACAGTGAAAATTAGTAGCCTGCCGATGACCACACAACATCAGCCTGACATAATGTAGTCAAGGCGAGAGACAGACAGTGTTGGAGATCCATTGCAGCCAACCTTCATAGTGGAGACGGCACCTGATTGATTGAGACCGAAAAACCAACCATGACCTCTAAGCCATGGGCTACCTGGGCTCAGGCTCGCCGGGAGAGTAGGGGGGAGGAGGGGGCGGACTCCCCTTGGTCAGATTATTCTGTCCTAAACTTGCGACTGACCTAGCAAGCCTGCAGGGGATTTTCATACTGCTCGTAGAACAACTAAGTTTATTTGGACTGACCCAAATGGATATAGACCCGGCAATGTTAAAAGACTATGAGACAGATCAATGATTCAAAAAATAAGCACACTGAACATCTGCGGTTTTAAAAGTAAAGAAGAGCTCATACAAACAATGGAAAAGATCAAATATGGACTAGTGCGAATAGCAGACACCAGAATAAAATGGAGAGGCTGCAAGGAGATCCACCAGAGTTATACGTTTGTCTACTCCAGAGTGGAACAACAAGAAAGAGCAAGACACGATGTAGGAATAGCCATTGAACCACAGCTAGCAAGAAGAATGTTAGAAATAAAATGTATATCGGAAAGAATCAAAACAGTGAGAATAACAGAACAAACGGTACTTCAATTTTAATTCACCGCAAACAAAGAAGAATCCCTTTGGAGCCTCATTTGCATCGGTCCGGCAATCATTTTCCGGTTTAGTGTTCGGTGGACTGCTAGACCGATCGATGGATGTTTTTTTAGTTTTTGGCCCGTAGGGCCCTCACTGCCGATGACAGTGAGGGCCCTACGGGCCCAAAACTAAAAAAACATCCATCGATCAGTCTAGCAGTCCACCGAACACTAAACCGGAAAATGATTGCCGGACCGATGCAAATGAGGCTCCAAAGGGATTCTTCTTTGTTTGCGGTGAATTAAAATTGAAGTACCGAACAAACTACTACATATGTACAAATATATGCACCATGTAATTTCTTTTCTTTTCTAAATGTTGCATATCCCTAACGGGAAGTTGCAGTCAACACCAGCATTTTTCAGCTGCTGTTGATGTACTAGGCAAGTTTTACGTTCAGTAGCACCATGTAATGCAAACAAAAATTAGCAAGAATGTGAGTTCTTTGAAGACATCCATGATGTACATAATAAAATAGAGAAGCAGGACAAAATCATAGATTCAGTCATAACATAACAGACATAGAAAAACATCTTGGAGCATTTGGAGATCAACACAATGAAAGGAATGATGACAAAAGAGACTGATAGAGGTATGCAGCCAACATGGCCTCTATATAACAAACACATTTTATAAACACAAAGACACAAATATACACCTGGTACGGTCCAGATACGAAAAGCTAAACTGATTATATATATAGTACATATATATATATATAAGAAATAACAGAAAGAGAAATATATTAGATGAATGGGCAGTGCCCAATTTAAATATAAACACAGACCGCAAAGCAGTTATTACCACAACAGGAACCAACAGAAGAAAGCAAAGACATGCCATTTGAATTAGTAAACTTTAAAAAATCTCAAAGACGAGGCAGTGAGGAAAACTTATGAGGAAGGACTGAAATCTTTGTAAGACTACCTATAGAAAGAAAAACAGTCGAAGAAGAAAGGGAGATGTTCAAATGAAGCATTTTAAATATTGCAAACATAACATATGGAACGATGAAAAAACGCAAAATATGGATAAAGAAAATTACAAGATGGTGCTACACCGAGGTAAAGAAAGCTGTAAAAGACAAAAGGAAAAATATAAAAAGTGAGTGAACAGCAAACATGACCGTGATTACAAAGATTATAGAATAGCAAGAAGACATGCGAATAGAATACCAAAGCGAGAAAGACAAAATGAATGGGAGGAATATGGAGAAACCCTAAATAAAAGCTACAAGGTGTCAACTAGAAACTTCTATAAAAAGATCCAGAGCAAGCAGAACTCTTGACCCAACTGAAATAATTAACATCGAAAAAACAAGAACCAATAAGTGAACAAAAACAAATCCTAAAAAGATGGAGACAGTACTTCGAACAATTCTCAACATTCTATCAGATGCCACAGGAATTCAAGAAACCGACACATATGCCTTCGAAAAACTAGAACCAGACACATTGAAAGAAGAAATTGGAGAAGCTGTCATATTAGCTCCATTGAATAAATCACAAGGACAAAACTAAATATCAAATGAACTAATTAAAACAACAAGAGAAGTAGGAACAGCATGGCTACATAGACTATTTAACCATGTTTGGGTAGAACAACAGACACCACGAGACTGTGGAAGCACCCTAAGTATTTCAATTTGGAAAAACAAAGGCAGTAAAAGAGACTGAACACAATTCAGAGGCATTTCCCTTTTGAGTCATACTGGAAAAATATTTTGCAAAATTCTTGAGAAAAGTTTATGAACTACAACAGAACCCCAGCTAAGCGAACCATAACTTGGATTTAGGAAAAACAAAGGATGAACAGGTGCCAATTTTGCTCTTAGACAACTAATAGAAAAAGCAATCGAATTTAATACTCTACTTAGCTTTGTCGACCATGAAAAGGCATTTTATAGAGTAGATAAAAATAAACTGTGGGGTATCTTTAAATGATATGGGACATCTAACAAACTTATGTAGAAGCTTATACAACAACAGTGAATGCATAGTACAAATAAATGTAGGATGCTCAGAACCCTCTGCCATAAAAGCCAGAGTACAACAAGGTTGTCTCCTGTCTTCCAACTTCTTGTTCATAACGTATATAGACAGCATATGTAAAGAAGCCAGCCATACAGAAACCGCAACAACACCACATGATGAACAGAACACAGAAGAATAACCAACAGCAAATTACACCATTAAAGAACTCATATTTGTGGATGATCAAGCACTAATAGCAAAATCAGAAGCAGAATTACAAGACCACATGAATAATCTAAACGAAGTGTGAAAGAGACATAAAATGAAAATTAGCATAAGTGAGACAGAGGTAATTACAATAACCAAAGAAATACAACACTTTCTCCGTAATCCCGTTTTCCACGCAGAGTCTCGTAGCGGGAGAGAACTGGGAGCGGTTCGACCCCCGCTGGTGACTTTGCGGGATATTGAGCCGGCCGCTCAGAAAGCAATGGCAAACTACTGAGCGTAATCTTGCCAAGAAATCAACAGACAGCTGAAAGATGCTGCTGTTGACAGCGATGTCCTGTAAAGGATATGCACACACACAAAACAAAACCAAAAAAATAAAAGCAACAAAGTTTCATCTAAAAGAACACCCCTAGAAACAAGTAAAGAGCTTCAAGTACTTAGGAAGTATATCATCAAATGGCAAATCAGAAAATAGATGCAATAAAGCAAACCAACTAATAGGACAAATGGCACCAATACTAAAGAATAAACATGCATCAAATAGTTACTAAGAAAGCACTCTACAACACAATCTTCCTACCAACTCTATGCCACCAATGCCAAACCTGGACAATGATAGAAAAAGAGAAAAGAAATATCACAACAACATAAATGAGATTCCTGAGAAGAATACCCAATGTACCAAGAAGAGAGAAAATCAGAAATGAAGAAATCAGGATTAAAGTGGGGATTATAGCAGTGCTAGATTTTATCAGAAGGCAGCAAGTTAAATGATTTTGCCATGTCACTAGATTACCAACTAACAGTATACCACAACAAGCAATGATGTACAGACCAAATGGAAGCAGAAGAGGCCAGCCACATAAATGATGGACAGAAGGATTAGTAGAGTCCATGGGAATCCTGATACCTGAAGCCCATAAATGGGCACACTCCCGCTGTTTATTCTTCACCTCGACACTGCAAGGTACAAGAGGAACACAATAAGATGAGACTGTGGTCGCGTGCAAAGTCCAAAAGATGTAGTAACGGTCCCTAAGTGATGACCAAAAATGTCCCCTTGACAGCAAAAACTGGTCGACAAGGATTTGAACCTGTCACCTCTACATAACAACGGTGCCCCGCTGCAGGAATAAGTGTACTTTGACACATAACCAAATGGACATCTGGTAAATCCCCACTCCCCGCCACTCCAGCAGTTACACACTGCTGCTACTCTACCCCTCGACCACCCTACCCTTCTCCAAATAACCCAACCACCTCACCAGTAATAACCATCATCATTAATTTTTTTACATTATTACGGTTTTTATTTGAAGATCTGTAACCCCAAACTTTACACACCGCCAATGGTATGATGATAGTGTTTAAGCCTCGCCCACTACAACTAACAATGACCACCATCTTTTATTTTCATTTTTTTTTTTTTTTAAGACCGGAAGTAGTTAAGAAAACAGAACGTAGTTATATGCACCTTGCCCGCGAAAATATTAATCTTACTCCCCGCTGAGGCTCTGGCACTTCATAATTTCCCTGTGACGTCAACAGACACAAAGAAGGAGGAGAAACCATGATGCTCTGAGCATTATTTCCGGGGGCAAAACCTCTTATATTACTATTCCCCTCTAACTTCTGAGATACTTGTAATTTATGTCCGCAAATCAAGACGAGAAGCCAACATTTCAGTATTCCGATCTGAAGATAACCTCTTTACTAGTGCAACAACATCTATCTATACGATTTGATAACATGCAGAGGTTACTGAAATGTATAAGTGTACATTGGTACATTTTGTTATCCATGTGTGATCTTATTCACATTTATTTGATTTATTGTGAAACCTTTCTACTTTAATTTTTTTTTTTTTTATTGTAGTTTTGATCAGTCCTGTGAGGATTGGACCAAAATGGGACTAGCAATATATGCCAATTGTCCTTAAAGTGTGTAAAAGAGTCCTTTACTTACGTATATTTCTACGAAGATCACATATTGTATTAACCATATTACTTTATAGTATTATTACAAATAACCGCACAAGAAAATGTGAGTGAATCATTTATTGACATCAAAAGATTTTTTTTAACATGCACGCACACACACATACACACACACATAGTATTATATCACCCTTGTGTGAGAACAAATATGCCACTACTAACAAATATCTTTTGACAATATTTTATCATTGGTAACCAACAACGACAACAAAAAACATCTTGTCAATATTCTTTACAATTTGAAATAGTACAGGTACTTTCTTCTTCTGCCTTTTATCTTCTAATGGAGAATAGAGCCCCAGCCAAAACACGCCAAGCACTTAGTAGATTTGTTCATGATTGGCTGGATTCTGCAGCTATAGTTTGTTACAGGATGAAGTAGCCAGTCTCATGCCAGTCTTTCTTAGCTGCCTCTTGTGACGTGCACGACAGATTACAGTGTTACTATTCCTTGCATTCCTTATGGGGCCCAGTGACATACTATAATGGTTAGCTTACACCCAGTACCGATTCTTTCATTATAGTACAACTAAGTGAAGTACTATGGTAGTTAGTGCTGTTTAGCTTACATTTGGTACTGATGATTTGATCATATTACTCCTATGTGAAATACTGTGTGGTTAGCATATACTGAGTATTAACTTTTCAATCCAAGTACCCCTATGTCAAATACTATAGTACAGTGGTTCTCAACCTTTTTTGGCCCGTGCCCCCCTTCACCATATTTTCAGAACATCATCCCCCCCCCCCCCCCCCCCCTCCAATCAAAAATTTGGCCCGTGCCCTCCTTCACTGTATTTTCAGAACGTCATTGCCCCCCTTTCATATTTCCTATCTAAAAATCCCCCCACCCCTACACAGTATACGTAAAAATGGAAGGTAAATTTAATAGCATATACTAAAATAAGTCTAGACATCCACATAAAACATGATTTGTGGGTCTACTTACTTTATAAAATGAATTTTAAAAGAATGAGACATACATAACTGTAAAGTATGAAGGGAAAAACAATATCAAGTAATCGGTTCTTGTATTAACGCGATCTTGAAATGGTCTTCATTCCCCCCCTGGAAACCCTAAAATTCCCCCCTTAGTACTAGTTAGCTTACATTCAGTGCTGATTTTTTCATCAAAATAGCCTTTATGTGTAATACTACAATGGTTAGCTTATAGCTTATACTGAGTGCTGATTCTTCCATTTGTTTATCACAGTACCTTTAATTAAAGTACTATAATGGTTAGTACTGTTCTACAATGAGACACGCTGCGTGAGAACAGAATCAGGCAACTCTGACTGGTTCTCAGTGGAAACGGGAGTGAAACAGGGATGTGTCTTGATACCGATGCTCTTTGGAATAGCTATCGATTGGGTCATGCGCAAATGCACAAACAACACGAATAGGGGTATCCATTGGGTTGACAAAATTCTAGAAGACCTGGACTTTGCCGACGACATAGTGCTTTTAAGTTCAACATACCCAGATGCCCAAGAGAAAATAAACCATCTCCGAGATGTTTCAGGACAAATTGGTCTCCAAATTAACACTGCAAAAACAAAAACTATGGATCTTACCAACAGTTCAGACAACACCAAATTAAACAACCATGTTCTTGAAGAAGTCAACAGCTTCACATACCTAGGAAGCAAAATGACATCTACAGGGGACTCAATGCCAGAAATATTATCTAGAATCGCACTGGCATCTGGTTCCTTCAATAAACTGTCAAACATCTGGAAGTCAAAGACAATCAGCAAACATACAAAACTTAAAATCTTCAACTCTTGTGTGATTCCAGTGCTAACAAATGGATGTGAGAGTTGGAAATCAACGGTAGCTTTAGATAAAAAATTAGACAATTTTGAGAACAAGTGTCTTAGAAGAATTCTAAACCTCCACTGGACAGATTTCAGAACCAATACGCAAATAAGACAAGAGACTAAGCAAGATATTGCATCCAATTTTATAAGAAAACGCCATTGGAACTACATCGGCCATGTACTCAGAATGGACAAGACAAGACTCCCCAACCAAACCCTCTTATGGTCATCAGTAGGGAAAAGAAAACGGGGAAGACCAAGAGAGACCCTGCGTAGAACCATCATTAGAGAAGGCTCATTGAACGGCCAAGTGAACATCCAGGATCTACAACAGGCAGCAGCGAACCGCCGGACATGGAGAGCCATGACTTCTGCCCCATGCGCCGCCATAAGCTCAAGAGGAAAGGCTAACTAATTAACTAAACTAATGGTTAGCACTGGTTATCTTACATTTAGTGTTGATCATTCCGTCATAGTATCCCTATGTGAAATAATAATTGTAATCATGAAAAGTATGTTACTATGACGGCTAAAGGTATGTCGCTGTGATCATATAAGGTATTAATTAGTGATGTTGAATGGTGTGTAACTGTGATCCTGAAAGCTGTAGTTAGCTTACACTGAGTTTTGATTTTTCCATCACAGTACCCCTGTGTTAGATACTGCTGTGGTTAGAACTGGTTAGCTTACATTTAGTACTGATGATCTTTTCACAGACCCCCGTGTGAAGTACTACAGTGGTTAGTACTGGTTAACTTACACTGAGTCCTGTTGTTTCCCCAATTGCACTCCTATGAACCATGTTTACATCATGGATTAATTTGATGACAGAGAAATAAAGGACATTAAGATTTCTAGGAAGATGAAACTGACAAGAGGCAACAGGATGGCAGACTGAGAAGCTGCTAGATGAGTTTGGCTAAGTAACATGGACAACAGCCAGCAGCTGAATTCCTGGGCATTGAAAATGGATGCTGTCTAACGAGGGATCCCACTACAAGATAGATGATGTGATATGGCAGGTCAGAGAAAGTCAAATATGTAAAACAGTGATGATGAAAGGCATGTAATTGTAATAATGAAAAGTACATAGCTACAACAACCAGCAGATGAACTCATCAAGGAGATTGACAACTGATGATGTCTATGGATCCCACCACAAGAGCATCTGCACTGCCAGACATGGCTCACGATGTGACATGGCTGGTCAAAGAAAGTCTTTCAAATATACTTGACAGTGATGGTGTAGATACATTATAGTGATGATGAAAGTTATGTAATTGTAATCATGAAACGTATGTTACTGTGACTGTTAAAGGTATGTCACTGATCATTTAAGGTATTAAATAGTGATGATGAATGGTGTGTAACTATGATCCAGAAAGCTATATAACAGTGATCGTGAAAGGGACATAACAGTGATCATGAAAGCAATATAATAGTGATCATGAAAGTAATATAACAGAGATCATGAAAGGGACATAGTCTAAGTATTAAAGTACCCTACCTCTGAATTTGGAGTCGGTTCGCCTGATGGTGAGGGACAATGGTAATAGGAAAGCTAATCCACAAGCAAAAATCAGTCTCGTGCACCATAAGTAGTAGCACGTGTATGGACTATGCTTAAGTTCAAAGCGAGCACACGCGCCCAAAAAAATTAAAGTACCTCTACACCCTTGGGTGAAAGGAGAAAGACAATGTAATGAAATGAAAACATGTAATATCATTTTTCAAACATAACCAGATCCACTTTGTCTGCCACTCTCTTACATCCTGTCTGCGAGACATGAATGTCACCAAACGAGGAGAAGCTTAACTCTTCAAGCACTCTGTTCACTGTCCTTACATCAGTTGAAAACCTTTTGGATACAAGATCTTTCTTGATGCACTGAATCACATGTTCTCTTTCTAAAGGCAAAAATGGTACAAAGGCATCAATCAGCTGCGATCTTCTCAGTGTTGAAGTCCAGTCATCTAAATCTGAAGTAAAGACTGAACTAAAGTGATCCTGAGATATGTCTTCACGTTTTCTTGTGGGTGAATCAAGCAAAAACTTCAAAAATATTCTATTAATATCGTTGCCGTGGGTGTTAGACAGCAGTAGAAATATTGTTGGACTAGTGGAAGAACATGGTTGAGTTAGTTCTTTTATGGACTCAGTTATACCTTCTATTACTGTCGGGAAGGCCTTATCAGCTTCATCTATGACAACAATATTAACCTTGCACTGACTTACATTTCCTAGAATCCATTCCTGTATCTGTAAACGATATGCATCTTCAAACGCTTTATGAGGAAAATTATACGGCACTACATAATTCAGAATAGTAAAGTACTGAAATGCTTCAGAAATAAATTTGCTGATGTAATTCTTGCCAACACCTGTCCAACCGTCAAATGAGAGAACCAGCGGTTTGCACATCTGTATATTTTTAGATGCTGCCGCTGACACGTCCTGTGCTAAACTTTTGTCAAATCTGCTGAAGTATTCTTCAATTTTATCCGGTACAGTTTTTGTTGCAAGATGCTGCCCAAAGACATTTGCTTCCAGCTCAATTTTCAAAACTTGTTTATTGAAATATCTACTAACTTGACATTTCTCCCGGTCATAGTTAGTGTATAACATTCCAAAACAGTACACGGTAATAAGAAACAAAGTTAACAATAGTAAACTTGACATGAAAGCACAGCACGAAGACCGTCTTTTATAACCACCCTTTGGTGATGTAGAATCCTCAAGTTTAGACTGTGACTGATTTCCTATATGCTTCTTGATGTTAGCAGCTGATGAATCACTGTTAAGTTGCTTCTTTTTTGCATCCACTAGCATATCATCAACATGAATTCTTTGCCTTATGGAATTACTAGAAATTACATCAGGAGACTGGATGACATTTGCTTCATCGAAAGGAATAGTACATCCAGCTTTTGAATTTTGGAATGAAACGACACCAAGAACAGCATTAGCAGCAGGCTGCCAGGTCTTTTTCACATCATAGCCCACAGATGGCAAGTTCTCAGGTTTCTGGTAAGGATTAAATGTAGATGGCACAATACCCTTTTCATAACTATGATATGTATCATTATCACTGTCATCATTCAAATTGTTCAATGACAACACTGAACTCAACGCTTGGTTAATATGCTCAAATGATGTTGATGCACTTGCTGCAGCCTGGCCCTGGTAAGGAGAGCCCGGGTCAACATCCATATCGGACAAATCTGATAGGTTGCCTCTACCTTTCATGCTGGAATGTGGGGTCAAAGGTCTCTTGTAAAATCCAACAGATAGCTCATCATCACTTTCGAAGTCCATAGCCTCCATAACTATGGCAAAGAATAGTACACTAATGATAACTCTGTTGATGAAAACCAAAAACAATACATTACAAATGACATTATGCAGATGATATAGTACTGAAAACTGAAAATATAGTAAAGATCTGCTACAACTCTTGGACATTGAAGTAATAAAAGTTATTTGCATGTCCTTACAGAACGCTGCAGTCAACCCCAGCATTTATTGGCTGCTGATTTACTAGGCAATTTTTTTTAAGTTCAGTAGGCTGCCAGCTGTGGAGATATAAGCATTAGTCAATAATATTGCTTTATTTCCCATAAGTTTCCAGCTGTTGAGGTGAAAGCTCCAATTAATAATATTGCCTTGTTTATTGTAGGGAACTGTGAATCCTAGTATGAGACCTAGTATGTCAGGTCTTAGTCAGATATGACTGAGCTACCGTATGACAGTTGACGGTACTACCTGCTTTCTGTCAGCACTGAATGTTGGGTCTAAGTGAGATATGACTGAGCTACCGTATGACAGTAGACGGTACTGCCTGCTTTCTGTCAGCACTGAATGTTGGGTCTAAGTGAGATATGACTGAGCTACCGTATGACAGTAGACGGTACTACCTGCTTTCTATCAGCACTGAATGTTGGGTCTAAGTGAGATATGACTGGGCTACCGAATGACAGTAGACAGTACTACCTGCTTTCTGTCAGCACTGAATGTTGGGTCTAAGTGAGATATGACTGAGCTACCGTATGACAGTAGACGGTACTGCCTGCTTTCTGTCAGCACTGAATGTTGGGTCTAAGTGAGATATGACTGAGCTACCGTATGACAGTAGACGGTACTACCTGCTTTCTGTCAGCACTGAATGTTGGGTCTAAGTGAGATATGACTGAGCTACCGTATGACAGTAGACGGTACTGCCTGCTTTCTGTCAGCACTGAATGTTGGGCGGCACTTACCAAACCTGGCACTCCACATTGTGCCAACGGCTTCGGGCGGAAGAGCGCAATTGGGAGGGTTCAAGCCTTATCCTGGTGCGAGGAAATGCAACCTAAAGACAAAATGTCATGGCAGGGCAGACCAGGCCATAAGCCTTGGTTTGCAGCTGGTCTAGGATCGAAGCTCCGACAGGCAGAAAGCTAGAGCATTGACTTGCTGATCTGGCAGCTATTGCGGCTTGTCTTATTCCAGATGTATAGGTATTACCTTTCCTCTGGAGTGAACTAGGCAGGCCGAGAGAAGGATCATGCTGGATGGGCTACACATGATTTCTATATTTTAGCCCAGGCTTTGTGCTATGGAGAGGCAATAACTCCATCCCTGGTCTTAACCGGTCTCGGAATCAAAGCGAGAAATAACTGTTATGGATTATAAGTCCTTGTCAATTGGCATAGACATGGGGTGCCATGCATTGCCTCTGATGGTGGGAGACACCTACAGGTGTCACTGATAAGCTACCGCCCGCCTCAAGCTGGCCAGCCCCCGGCCAATTGGGTACTGATCCGCCACAGCCTGCCTACTTCAATGGGTGCTTGGGGCTAGGACAAAATCTGAATCGCAGGCTGTAAAACCAATGCACCAGGTACTAATAAAAAGAAAAATAGAAACCTCAAGCTACAGCTTGCAATCTGGAATGTAAGAACCATGTGTCCAGGATTTTCCACTGACTTGACAAATATTGATGATGTGAGAAAAACGGCTGTGATTGATACCGAACTCAATCGTCTTAACATTGATATTGCTGGCCTGCAGGAGACTCACCTCGCTGAGGAAGGGTCACTCAGGGAAAACAATTACACCTTTTTTGGAAGGGTAGAGGGCAGGCAGAAAAAAGGCAACCTGGTGTGGGCTTTGCAGTGAAGAATTCGCTACTGGGAATGATTGAAAGTCCAACTGGAGGTAATGAAAGACTATTATCCCTGCGCTTGGCAACCTCTTGTGATTTTGCCACCATTATCACTGAATATGCACCGACACTTGCTTCCTCTGATGATGTGAAGGATACGTTCTATGATCAAGGCAGTTCCAAAATCCCACTACATTTATATGCTCGGTGATTTCAATGCTCTTGTGGGCAAAGACTCGAGTTCATGGCCAGTGTGCCTTGGAAAATATAACATCAGTCGCATGAATGAAAATGGGCAAAGGCTGCTGGAGCATTGCACCAGTAATGACCTATGTATTACAAACTCCTTTTATAAAACAAAAGAGCTGCATAAGGTCACATGGAAACATCCAAGATCTGGCCATTGGCATCAGCTGGACTTCATTATCACACGGAGACAACATCTGAACCATACATCATTAACTCAAAGTTACCACATGCTGACTGTGATACGGATCATTCTTTAGTTGTTGCAAGGGTTAGACTGAGACCAAAGAGAATCTACACAGCTAAACACAAATCTAGCCCCAGGATTAATATTAACACTCACGATCCTGGAAAGTGCTTTGAGTTTCAACAGCAACTTTCACTGATATATCAGAAAATTGTACAGTAAGTGAAAACTGGAGTAAACTTAAGGAAACTATTTATAAAACAGTGGTAGGGGTTTACAGCACTGTGGATCATAAGAGGCAGGACTGGTTTGCAGCAAACAGCCAGACTCTGCAGCCCTTGACTGATAAGAAGATAGCTCTTTTAAGAAACAAGGAAAGACCAACGTGTAACACTCTGAGTGAGCTAAATCAAGCTAGGAAGGATGCACAAAAGGCTGCCAGGCAGTGTGCAAATGACTATTGGATCAAGTTATGTGAGTCCATTCAAATTGCAAGTGATAAGGGAAACATCAGAAGCATGTATGAAGGGATAAAGAAAGCCTGTGGTCCAGTGATCAAAAGAAGTGCACCACTGAAAACCTTGACTGGAGAAATCATCACTGATGAGAAACAGCAGATGGACAGATGGGTAGAGCACTATTTAGAGCTTTACTCAAGTGAGACCAAACTAGCGGATGATGCCCTCAACGCCTTAGAGGCTCTACCAACTCCTGACCACCTGGACACACTTCCCACCATAACAGAAGTTAAGTGTGTTATAAATGAACTTGCATCTGGCAAGGCTCCAGGTAAGGATGGGATTCCAATAGAGGTAACCAGGAGGGGGCAAGACACACTCACTCTACAGATCCACCAGCTAATAGAGCTATGCTGACGAGAAGGACAAGTCCCACAGGATTTCAAAGATGCAAGCATCATAACGCTGTACAAGAACACGGACGATCGGAGTGACTGTAACAACTATAGGGGTATCTCACTTCTGTGTATTGTTGGGAAAGTATTTGCCAGAATTGTTCTGCATAGACTTCAAGTCCTGGGAGATAAGTCTACCCTGAATCACAGTGCGGCTTCCGTCAGAACTGGTCTACCATTGATATGATATTCTCATTGCGACAAATGCAAGAAAAATGCTGTGAACAGAATAAACCACTGTTTATTGCCTTCATCGACCTCACAAAGGCATTTAATTTGGTCAGTCATGAGGGTCTGTTCAAAGCACTAAAGAAGATTGGCTGCCTACCAACTCTTTTGTCAATTGTGGAAACGCTCCACACAGGCATGAAGGGTATAATCAAGTTTGATGGTGCAACTTCAGAAGAGTTTGAAATCAAGAGTGGACTTAAGCAAGGTTGTGTACTAACCCCCACCCTCTTTGGGATATACTTCTCACTTCTACTGAAATATGCCTTTCGTGATCAGGATGCCAGTATATACATTCACTCACGCTCAGAAGGCAGCCTCTATAATGCTCAGAGATTGAAGGCCAAGACCAAAATTAGGAGGGTACTAATCAGAGAGTTGCTTTTTGCGGATGATACTACAATTACGACCCACTCTGAGGAAGAATTACAACATCTACTATCTGCATTCTCCAATGCTTGTTCTGATTTGGTTTAACAATTAACACAAAGAAGACAGATTATGTCACAAGGTACACATGGGGTACCATCAATCTTTATTGACGACGCCGAACTGGAGATAGTAGACCTTTTTGCATATCTAGGATCAGAGGTAAATAGTAAATTATCCCTAGATCAGGAAATCAACATCAGGATTGTTAAGGCAGCAACAACAATGAACATGTTAGCAAAAAGAGTCTGGGAGAACAGGAAGCTTACTGCCAAAACAAAAGTCCTCGTCTACTAGGCCTGTGTCCTTAGTACTCTTAATGGCAGTGAAACCTGGACTACTCACACCAAGAGAAACGTTTAAACAGCTTTCGTATGCGGTGTCTGCGAAGAATCACAAATACTGAAGTATTGGAAAGATCAGGTTGTGTGACAGTGTGTTCCATGCTCAGTCTTCGTAGACTTACATGGATAGGACATGTTAGTAGGATGGATGATGGTAGAATACCAAAGGACATCTTTTTTGATGAATTACAGATGGGCAGGAGATCTCAGGGTCAGCCTCTAAGATACAAAGATGTGTGTAAGCGGGACATGATTGATACAGGCACTGATAATGCACATTGGGAGCAAGTTGCTGCTGAACGTGTTGCATGGAGGGCAACTATCAGAAATGGAATAAAGACAAAGGAGAAAATGATTGCAGATAAAGTACACAAAAAGCATGAGAGACGTAAGATGGTGCATGATGGTGGAAATGACCATGTTTTCACATGCATCCACTGTGGGCAAACATTTGCAGCAAGAATTGGCCTTACCAGCCACACTCGCCACCGCCATGGGTCGTAGTTATTAAGCCTTTTCTGAAGCACAATGTACCAAACTATCGTCTGTCAAGATGGAAGCATGCCAATGAATGAGTAGTCTGCCAGTGCCAGCTCTGTGGCGAAGGGGTTAAAGACGGAGTTCATAATCCTGCATACTGTGTTCAAAACACAGATGCGGGTGATTTGACAGCAGACCACCTTGCATTGTGTTTTTATAAAATAGTACAGGTGCCAGGTGTTCAGAAAGCAATGGACGTAATCTTACCAAGAGATCACAAACAGAAAAAAAAAATGCTGCAGTTGATTGCGACGTCCTGTAAAGGATTTGCAACTAACTTACCTTTAGTCTGCAGGTGCTTTCGACACCTCATACCATCAATATCAACACAAAGCAGTCTGCTTCCAAATCGCGTGCGGCTGATTTCAAACTCTCAACTAGGTATGTTGGGGAATTGTGAAACAGTCTGACTCTCCTCTAAGTCAAAGTGTTGGCTACTGCAGTAACAGAAAGTGTAGGAAGGAACTGTCCTTGAATATCAAGAACATGGAAGAGGTCAGCATGGCTGAATGGATAAGAGCTCGCTCTTAAACTTCAGGTGTGCTGATGCTGAGGTAGTGGTTTCAACCCCTACACTGATCAGTGGGACTAAAATGTTGATTTCTCATCCTTGACTCGGGACGAAAATTACAAGTACCTCAGAAGATGGAGTGGGTTCGCATGATGGCGAGGGAAACTGGTAATAGGGAAAGCTAATCCACACGCAAAAATCGGTTCAGTTACCAGAAGTAGTAGCATGTGTATGGATAGCTTGAGTTCAAAGTGAGCAAAAGCAACACACACACACAAGGAAGAAAGATAAAAAAAGAAAACGGATGGTTATATCAAAGAGAAAGATAACACCAAAATGTATATCACATATCACAATAGAAGAAAAAATGCTTAAATAAGTCAATAAATTTTAATACCTAGGTGTAATCATAACATCAGATGGAAGATGTGTGACAGGGATTAGCAGCAGAAAAGGTCACACAAAAGCTGCATTTCAGAAGATGAAAAGTATATTGTGTAATAAGTCACCATCATTAAATTTCAGAAAGAAAGTATAAAAATGTTTTACAGAACCTGTTGTGCTGTATGGCAGTGACTGGTGCAATATGAATGAACAAATTAGGAAGAGCTTGAAAGCAACGGAGATGTGGTTTCTGAGACGGACATTGCCAATTCCTTGGACTACTAGAATAACTAACAACGATTGCCTGGAAAAGGCTAATGAAAGTAGAACATTATATATAACTAAAAGAAAGAGACAAACAATGTTCTTTGGTCTAAGCTAGTAAACAGATTATCCTCACATCAAACCATGCAGTCCCTAAGTGCTTGGATCCTCTCCTTAGTATCTCCCTCAGCGTGTAGTGACTGACGACACCAGTTCCTTATTAGATGACTATTAGTAATGAGAAGTGAAGCATTGGAAAATGACACAACAACTGAAAAGATCAGCTGCAGAGAAGGCAAAGGGAGACCAAGAGAAATTATGCTGAGTGGCCTAAGATGGTGGACGGAGGTATATAAATAGACCTGATCCAGAACACCAAGGGCCAAGATCAGTGGAGACAGTTGGCAGGGCACTTGATGATGATGATTACTGACATCAAGAGGAAAAGGCCATGCTATGGCAGATTTTTTTTTAAAAAGGCAGACGACCCTGTTTACACGCCATTCTGGCATATTGGGGATATGATATTGGGTTCATATTTTCTTGAGCAAGTGGCGTTGATTGTAATATATATAGTTTGTATCATGCTGGCTTTGTAATTTCCAGTTGCCTTGGAATTTGTCATATGCACATCATGCACACCGGCTCTGTGGTAAAGGGGTTACGGGCGCAATTTGTAATCATGCATGCTGCGCTCGAAACACAGCTGTGGGCGATTTGGCAGCAGACAGCCTAGCTTTGGTTTTCATACAATGGTATGTGTGCTGGTTGTTAAGAAAGCTATGGCAAACTATGGAATATAAACTTGCTATGAAATCACAGACAAAAAAGTGCTGGGGGTTGACTGTGACGTCCTGTAAAGGATTTGCAACTAACATGCACAAAGGGGCCTCCTGTTTTCACCCTTATCTGAGAAGGCTAGGAATCTGATCTCAGTATGCACTGGGAAGTAAAGACTGTTGGCAGGCTGTCAGCATGGATAAGAGCACACAATCTTAAACATCCAATGTGCTGATGTCAAGGTAGCGGTTCAACCCCTTCACAGGTCAGTTGAACTAAAATGTTGACTTCTCGTCCTTGACTTTGAGACATAAATTACAAGTACCTCTGAAGTTGGAGTGGGTTCGCCTGATGGCAAGGGACGCTGGTAATAGGGAAAGCTAATTCACATGCAAAAATCAGTCCAATGCACTAGAAGTAGTAACACATGTATGGACTACGCTTGTGTTCACTGCAAGTGAGCGCCCCCAAAAAAGCCTCTGACATAATATCAACCACATCATTCACCAAGTGTCGATTGGTTTTTAACAATATTGGGCTAGCACGAAATGTATCCAATAAGTCTTCAAGGCATGTAAAGGGTCCTTTTAAAGTTTCTCAGTCATGCCTCTCTCTGGTAGAATTTTATGAGGGTCAAAGAGGCTTAGTACCCTCTGATCTTAACTCTATAATTACACCCATTGCTCTGGCTATCTTGAATGTGCCCACTGGACTGACGATAGCATTAACTGCACTAACCACTGTACTTGTACTCACCACACTGACCACTGTGCCTGAAGCGGCTGCACTGACGACTGTGCCTGAAATGACTGCACTGACCACTGTGCCTGAAGTGGCTGCACTGACCACTGTGCCTGAAGTGACTGCACTGACCACTGTGCCTGAAGCGGCTGCACTGACCACTGTGCCTGAAGTGACTGCACTGACCACTGTGCCTGAAGTGGCTTCACTGACCACTGTGCCTGAAGTGACTGCACTGACCACTGTGCCTGAAGTGGCTGCACTGACCACTGTGCCTGAAGTGACTGCACTGACCACTGTGCCTGAAGCAGCTGCACTGACCACTGTGCCTGAAGCAGCTGCACTGACCACTGTGCCTGAAGTGGCTGCACTGACCACTGTGCCTGAAGTGACTGCACTGACCACTGTGCCTGAAGCGGCTGCACTGACCACTGTGCCTGAAGTGACTGCACTGACCACTGTGCCTGAAGCGGCTGCACTGACCACTGTGTCTGAAGTGACTGCACTGACCACTGTGCCTGAAGTGGCTGCACTGACCACTGTGCCTGAAGCGGCTGCACTGACCACTGTGCCTGAAGCGGCTGCACTGACCACTGTGCCTGAAGTGACTGCACTGACCACTGTGCCTGAAGCGGCTGCACTGACCACTGTGCCTGAAGTGACTGCACTGACCACTGTGCCTGAAGTGACTGCACTGACCACTGTGCCTGAAGTGACTGCACTGACCACTGTGCCTGAAGTGACTGCACTGACCACTGTGCCTGAAGTGATTGCACTGACCACTGTGCCTGAAGTGGCTGCACTGACCTCTGTGCCTGAAGCGACTGCATTGATCACTGTGCCTGAAGCAGCTGCACTGACCACTGTGCCTGAAGCAACTGCATTAACCACTGTGCCTGAAGTGACTGCACTGACCACTGTGCCTGAAGCAACTGCATTAACCACTGTGCCTGAAGTGACTGAACTGACCACTGTGCCCGAAGCCATTGCACTGACCACTGTGCCTGAAGTGACTGCACTGATCACTGTGCCTGAAGTGACTGCACTGATCACTGTGTCCGAAGCCATTGCACTGACCACTGTGCCTGAAGTGGCTGCACTGATCACTGTGCCTGAAGTGACTGAACTGACCACTGTGCCTGAAGTGACTGAACTGACCACTGTGCCTGAAGTGACTGCACTGACCACTGTGCCTGAAGTGACTGCACTGATCACTATGCCTGAAGTGACTGCACTGATCACTGTGCCTGAAGTGACTGCACTGACCACTGTGCCCGAATCCATTGCACTGACCACTGTGCCTGAAGTGACTGCACTGACCACTGTGCCCAAAGCCATTGCACTGACCACTGTGCCTGAAGTGACTGAACTGACCACTGTGCCCGAAGCCATTGCACTGACCACTGTGCCTGAAGTGACTGCACTGATCACTGTGCCTGAAGTGACTGCACTGACCACTGTGCCCGAAGCCATTGCACTAACCACTGTGCCTGAAGTGACTGCACTGATCACTGTGCCTGAAGGGACTGCACTGACCTCTATGCCTGAAGCAACTGCATTAACCACTGTGCCTGAAGCCATTGCACTGACCACAGCCAGAATCCACAACACTGACCACTTTACTTATACCCACTAACTGACCACTGTACATGTACCCACTGCACTAAACGTCGTACTAGTATGCACTGCTTTTACCCACTGCTCTAAGAACTATGCTTATGGAAGTACTTATATGTAATGAAAGTATCTCTTCACAAAACAAACCAAACCAAATGTTTTAAATTGTTATTGAGCCTTTGCTATATTAAAAAAGGCACATGCATACAGAAAAAGAAAAATCTATTATTTAACATTAAAACAACATTGGAAACCACAAACGTTAAGTTTTTTTGCTGTTCATGTTACGGGTGCAATAATAATTATCAAAGATAGGAAACAAAATGCCAAGGGATAGGATAGAACAGGACTGTCTTGTATACGCACAGAGCAGACTGAGAAGGGTGAAGACATGCAAGCTTGGTGCAGCATAGCATGCTTTAGTTCAAAAATAAAAGGTAGGTGAGTGTCCATTGGATCATTCCTAGGGACATTCTGGTGTCATGGGGTCTGCAATGCAGATGTGGTAAAGGCTGTTTGGGATTATGTGAATAATGTGGAAGAACTGATAAATCATCAAGGCCTGGAGAGAATGGTGTGGCAGGCAGTGACCAGAGGATCTGGCTGACACTGCATAATATGAAGAAAGGTCACAAAGATGCATAATCAGACTGAACTGGCATTACTTTTGGGACTTTTGGGACTCTTTACTGGCTGTTGAAGTTGGGGGATGGAATACATATGGGAATGATCTGAGTGCTGTTATGTAGGTTGTTGACTCATATCAACTCAGTTCCATATAGGATGGTTAACTTGGGGCAAGTACAGAAATTCAAGTATCTAGGCACATGGACAACAAATGAAATATGTGTCACATAATTAACAGACAAGATAGAACAAGCAGACACAGCGTATTACAAAATATGGAACATCTTATGTCACTGGAGGTTAGAAGAATTCTTTCATGCTAAACAAAACCAGTTTAAGCATGTCACTGTGAATGTGGGACACTTAGTGAACACTGAAAACACTGAAAACCCTTAGTGAATGTAAACACAGAAGAAACAAGCAATAGGCTAACGATTTAATGCCTGATATATTTTACTGTATCTCTTCAGGTGCATACTGCAGAGTTATATATTATACAAAGTGAATAAATGAATTATAATTTGGCTAAAATACTTAAAACAGTCACAGATTTTTTGTATGTGGAGCATTTGTTATCTCCAATGTAGTAGCAAATTTAAATTGAAGGAAAACTTCACTAAGATATCAGAGATGTGGTTTTACAAACTAAAAAACGCTGAAAATTCTTTGGACAGTCAAAATGAACAATCTTAGATACAATGGCCGGCTCCGTGACGAAGAGGTTACGGCGCAGTTCAGAATCCCGCACACCCACATTCAAAACACATCTGCGGGCGATTTGGCAGCAGATTACCGTGCGTTGGCTTTTTACGAAATGGTATGGGTGCAGATCATTCAGAAAGCAATGGCAAACTACTGAACGTAAACTTGCCAAGAGATCACAATAGCAAAAAATGCTGGTCTTCACTGCGACATCCTGTAAAGATCATGCAACTAACTATAAGATACAATGACAGTTGATCTCAAGCAGAAAGAGCAGTCATTTTTTTTAAACATTATGAGAAGAAAAAAACAAACATATTGCGATAACTGGAAAGATTTGTGGAATGAGAGACATAGGAAGGTAGTGAGAAAATATATTTTACAGCCTTTTCTCATGGTATGGAACAATTTCAGCATATGATGTTCGAGATTGCAAAATCATCCATGGCAGTCAGCAAGGCCCTGTATGATGATGATGATGATAAGTGGGTGTCTTATTTTGGCCTTGATCATCCATTGGGGCATAGTCTTCCCCCCCCCCCCCCCCCCCTACAAATTCACACCAAGCCATCCTTGCTTTTGCCATCTCCTGCATGTCCTCCCAATATTATTAATCGCTTTCATTCTCTTCTCCATGTGTTTTTTTTTATGTCTTCCACTATTTAATCTGCTATGTGGGTTCCTCATTTCTTAATTCACTGGTATGTTTATTTTTCTCCTTGAGCTGTACATTAGTGATTAATAAATGTTTGTAGTTAATTCAGAATGACTGTAGTAAATGTTTACTTAACTGATTCAGTGCAGAAGGATAATTTATCACCAGATCTGACCTCCCATTGGGACAGAAGGGCTACACATATTGCCATATTAGGGTCATCGTGTTATTTGTTGTGTTTCATGGTATCTTCCACAATTTCAATGCCCAGTGAACGGAAATTTACAATATAAAACTTGTTCATTTGAGTGTATACCATGTTTAGTCCAAACCTACTTTTTGCATGGCAGTGAATCAGTTAAAAGTCCCTTCTTCTTCTTTCTTTTCTTCTTTCGCCCTTATCCTCCACTGGGGTACAGGTCCTGAACCACATCACTCCAGGTAGTCCTATCCTTAGCTATTCATGCAGTTCCGACCACGTCCTTCCCATATTATTCATTTATACCTCTACTTCTCTTTTCCATATTTCTTTTGCTCTATGGATTCTAGACAATGGCATTTCTAGTTATACTGTATTCAAGTTTTCTCAATAAATGTCAGTATCTTTTCTTCACCTCTTGGTTCACTGATATCTGTCAAATTCTCTCCATCATCTCAACATTGGCAATTCTGGTATATTATACCAGTTAAGGCCTTCTATTTAGCTCAGACACCAATTAATGAATGTTTGTACTTTCTACGTATTTCTAATTGTTATATTCATTCTCATGGTCTCCGATACATACAGTAGCACTGATTTAATATTAGAATTGAATATTTAAAGAGTGGTGCTTAGTTTAATTTCTTGTAACTTCCTAACATTTCCTAGAGCTATAAAAGCTCCTCGTGCCGCGTGTATTCTTATTCTGATATCGTTATATGTTCCCCCATCTGTACCTATGTTGCTACCTAAATAAGTGTATGATTCCATCTTTTGAAGTGAGCTTTCACAAAGAGAGACTGTGTTACCACGTTCTTGAAATAATCTCATTATCTTACCCTTATGACTGTTTATACCTAGTTGTGAAACCCACCTAATTTGTTTAGTTTGTTTTTCTTTCTTATGTTCACTCGCTTTGAACTCAAGCGTAATTGATACAGTGCTACTACGTATAGTGCATTGGACTGATTTTTGCATGTGGATTAGCTTTTCCTATTACCAGTATCCCTTGCCATGAGGCAAACCTACTTTGACTTCTGAGGTACTTGTAATTTACACCCCAAAGTCAAAGAATGTGTTTAGTTTATTCTGCAACTGATTTCCTGTCTAAGACAATAATTTAAAAAAACCTTATGTTAGTTTAGTTATCTAAGGCAGCTGTCACACAAACCATGTGAACCCATTCTGTCCTGATTATCATCAGTGCCATGTCAATAAGCAGTAGTGAAAATGGTTCACCATCTGATACAACCATCAAAAATCTCGGAGCAACTCATGTTCCTAACCATTTGGCCAAGTGACATAGGGATATAGCTCAAACCATTTGGCCAAGTGACATAGGGATATAGCTAAGACCATTTGGCCAAGTAACATAGGGATATTGCTCAATCCATTTGGCCAAGTGACATAGGGATATAGCTAAGACCATTTGGCCAAGTAACATAGGGATATAGCTCAAACCATTTGGCCAAGTAACATAGGGATATAGCTCAAACCATTTGGCCAAGTGACATAGGGATATAGCTAAGACCATTTGGCCAAGTAACATAGGGATATAGCTCAATCCATTTGGCCAAGTAACATAGGAATATAGCTCAAACCATTTGGCCAAGTGACAAAGGGATATAGCTCAAACCATTTGGCCTAGTGACATAGGGATATTGCTCAAACTATTTGGCCAAGTGACATAGGGATATAGCTCAAACCATTTGGCCAAGTAACATAGGGATATAGCTCAAACCATTTGGCCAAGTAACATAGGGATATAGCTCAAACCATTTGGCCAAGTAACATAGGGATATAGCTCAAACCATTTGGCCAAGTGACATAGGGATATAGCTAAGACCATTTGGCCAAGTAACATAGGGATATAGCTCAAACCATTTGGCCAAGTGACATAGGGATATAGCTAAGACCATTTGGCCAAGTAACATAGGGATATAGCTCAAACCATTTGGCCAAGTAACATAGGGATATAGCTCAAACCATTTGGCCAAGTGACATAGGGATATAGCTAAGACCATTTGGCCAAGTAACATAGGGATATAGCTCAATCCATTTGGCCAAGTAACATAGGGATATAGCTAAGACCATTTGGCCAAGTAACATAGGGATATAGCTCAATCCATTTGGCCAAGTAACATAGGGATATAGCTCAAACCATTTGGCCAAGTGACAAAGGGATATAGCTCAAACCATTTGGCCTAGTGACATAGGGATATTGCTCAAACTATTTGGCCAAGTGACATAGGGATATAGCTCAAACCATTTGGCCAAGTAACATAGGGATATAGCTCAAACCATTTGGCCAAGTGACAAAGGGATATAGCTCAAACCATTTGGCCTAGTGACATAGGGATATAGCTCAAACCATTTGACCAAGTGACAAAGGGATATAGCTCAAACCATTTGGCCAAGTAACATAGGGATATAGCTCAAACCATTTGGCCAAGTGACAAAGGGATATAGCTAAGACCATTTGGCCAAGTAACATAGGGATATAGCTCAAACCATTTGGCCAAGTAACATAGGGATATAGCTAAGACCATTTGGCCAAGTAACATAGGGATATAGCTCAATCCATTTGGCCAAGTAACATAGGGATATAGCTCAAACCATTTGGCCAAGTGACAAAGGGATATAGCTCAAACCATTTGGCCAAGTGACAAAGGGATATAGCTCAAACCATTTGGCCTAGTGACATAGGGATATTGCTCAAACTATTTGGCCAAGTGACATAGGGATTTAGCTCAAACCATTTGGCCAAGTAACATAGGGATATTGCTCAAACTATTTGGCCAAGTAACATAAGGATATAACTCAAACTATTTGGCCAAGTGACATAGGGATATAGCTCAAACCATTTGGCCAAGTAACATAGGGATATTGCTCAAACTATTTGGCCAAGTAACATAGGGATATAGCTCAAACCATTTGGCCAAGTGACACAGCGATATAGCTCAAACCATTTGGCCAAGTGACACAGCAATATAGCTGAAACCATTTGGAAAAGTGACATAGGGATGGAAAAGTGACATAGGGATATAGCTCAATCCATTTGGCCAAGTGACACAACGATATAGCTGAAACCATTTGGAAAAGTGACATAGGGATATAGCTCAATCCATTTGGCAAAGTGACATAGGGATATAGCTCAATCCATTTGGTCAAGTGACATAGGGATATAGCTCAATCCATTTAGCCAAGTGACATAGGGATATAGCTCAAACCATTTGGCCAAGTGACACAGCGATATAGCTGAAACCATTTGGAAAAGTGACATAGGGATGGAAAAGTGACATAGGGATATAGCTCAATCCATTTGGCCAAGTGAAATAGGGATATAGCTCAATCCATTTGGCCAAGTGACATAGGGATATAGCTCAATCCATTTGGCCAAGTGACATTGGGATATAGTTCAAACCATTTGGAGAATTGACATAGGGATATAGCTCAATCCATTTGGCCTAGTGACATAGGGATATTGCTCAAACTATTTGGCCAAGTGATATAGGGATATAGCTCAAACCATTTAGCCAAGTAACATAGGGATATTGCTCAAACTATTTGGCCAAGTAACATAGGGATATTGCTCAAACTATTTGGCCAAGTGACATAGGGATATAGCTCAAACCATTTGGCCAAGTGACATAGCTCAAACCATTTGGCCAAGTGACATAGGGATATAGCTATAACTATTTGGCCAAGTGACACAGCGATATAGCTCAAACCATTTGGCCTAGTGACATAGGGATATAGCTCAAACCACTTGGCCAAGTGACATAGGGATATAGCTCAAACCATTTGGCCAAGTGACACAGCGATATAGCTCAAACCATTTGGCCAAGTGACACAGCGATATAGCTGAAACCATTTGGAAAAGTGACATAGGGATGGAAAAGTGACATAGGGATATAGCTCAATCCATTTGGCCAAGTGACATAGGGATATAGCTCAATCCATTTGGCCAAGTGACATAGGGATATAGTTCAAACCATTTGGAGAATTTACATAGGGATATAGCTCAAACCATTTGGCCAATGGATATAGGGATATAGCTCACACCATTTGGCCAATTGACATAGGGATATAGCTCAAACCATTTGGCCTAGTGACATAGGGATATAGCTCAAACCATTTGGCCAAGTGACATAGGGATATAGCTTAAACCATTTGGCCAAGTGACATAGGGATATAGCTCAAACCATTTGGCCAAGTGACATAGGGATATAGCTATAACTATTTGGCCAAGTGACACAGCGATATAGCTCAAACCATTTGGCCTAGTGACATAGGGATATAGCTCAAACCACTTGGCCAAGTGATATAGGGATATAGCTCAAACCATTTGGCCAAGTGACACAGCGATATAGCTGAAACCATTTGGAAAAGTGACATAGGGATGGAAAAGTGACATAGGGATATAGCTCAAACCATTTGGCCTAGTGACATAGGGATATAGCTCAAACCATTTGGCCAATGGATATAGGCATATAGCTCAAACCATTTGGCCTAGTGACATAGGGATATAGCTCAAACCATTTGGAGAATTTACATAGGGATATAGCTCAAACCATTTGGCCAATGGATATAGGCATATAGCTCAAACCATTTGGCCTAGTGAGATATGAATATAGCTCAAACCATTTGGCCAAATGACATAGGGATATAGATCTTTGTCTTTTTCTTGCTCTTTTTACATGTCTGCCAGTTGTCAATACATTTGCAAGCTGTTTCTCCTCACAATTACCAAAAATACTTTTCCCATCTATATCTACCTTCTCTAGTCAATTTGCCTTCTTCTTTCATTTGCTTGAAACTTATATTTGCAATGCTATCTTTTGCCTGTGCAATCAATTTGTCATTTTACCTGCTTCCTGAAGAACTACCTCAAATGTTTTTATTTCTAACCATGGAATTTTTTATATTTTCCTTAGAAGCCAGATGTTTCTCAGTGTGTCTCGGACAATGTGTGTTTATTTTCCAGGTCTCACATTTAAACAACAGTATAGGATCTATATAGGGCTCTATTACTATTACTTTTTTCCCTCAGTGTATTTGACAGCTTTTTTGTGGTATGTTTTCCATCTTGCAATATGCTATTTCCACCTCAGCAATTGCAATTTTTGTTCTAAGCTCTACAAGCCTTCTTCCATTCAATGTTATGACTGTTTCAAGATAGATGAAATAATAGCATTGCAGTCTAAGAAATAAACAACATAAAGAATTCATGCAGTCTCATTCTGGTCTTGCAGATACCAGAAAATTGCTATTTACAAGAAAGACTAAAGGAACACTTTGTACGCAACAACATAACAGCTGATGAACACTTTATGTACCACAACATGGAAGTGAGAGATTATCACAGGGATACAGAACAGAATAGGACAAGTTAAAAACTGCATTTTATCAAATGAAGAGCATTTTGTGTCACTGGAGGTTAGAAAAAGAATTCTTGCAAATTACAAAGAACTGCTTTTAACTGATTCACTGCCATGGTACAGTATATTGTCTTAATTGAACTACCTGAAACTGCCATGGGATCATTAATAGTCTGAATGTTGACAGTGCGTAATTTGTTTAATGTCCCATATCTTCCGCAATTTTAGTACCCGGTAAATGAAAATTATCTTTCCATATTATCAGAAATGAAAAGTCAAATCTCTCAAAATTGAACAGAATTCTATGTTAAAATGTGGTTATTTTATGATTTTAGAAATGGCAACGCCCCCTAGTTCTTGACCTAGTTGATTTACATCAGATTATCATTTTAACAATTTTAGATGATAGTTATACTGATTTAAAGGACTTTGTGAAAGATTCTGAACTTATAGCACATGCAGTAATGAGGTTATTCAGTTAAATTATTTAGCAGATGGTCATATGGAAAACAAAACTAACAGCAAAAGTTTGTCATCATATGATGGCACGTATCAAATTATGCTTGCTCTAATGGGACACATTTGCGCTCCTAAGTTTGCTGTGTCTATCACAAATAACCTGAGCAGTAATTAGATAATGATAACTAAATAGAAAATAGTGTATATATTGGTTCTCATTCTAATTAATCCAAATCTGCCTCGTGTTTTTCTGACTTTTTCAATTTTGGGTGAAAATGATGTGCTTCAATATATGATGTTACAATTGTGTTTTGATGATGTTAAAGATCAGTTCTTATGATACTGGTGAAGAAAAGTGGTGTGTTTATCATTATTCAGTAAATTGAACTGGATTATCATCAAATAGGGAGAAGTAATGCCTTGGTAAGTGAAATTTTTAAATAATTGTCTCCCCTTTCTTCTAAATATATGTTAGAAAATCTAACATTATTATTATTATATTTCCAAAAGTATCAATACAGAACTGCAAAAAATCAGAAATAAATATCATAATGGGTGATTTCAACGCAAAAATAGGACAGCAAGGCGATGGATAGTGTAGGCAACCATGGTTTGGGAGAGAGAAATGAAAGAGGATACAGACTTGTAGAATGGGCAAAAGAACAAGAAATGGTTGTAGGAAACACCTGGTTTAAACAGCATCCTAGAAGATTATGGACATGGAGGAGTCCAGACAGCAGGATTAAAAACCAGATAGATTACATCCTGATTAGCAAAAGGTTTCGAAATGCGTTAACAGTCGTAAAAACAGTTCCAAATGCAGACTGTTACAGTGATCACAGATTAATTACAGGCACATTGAGGGTAAAGTTAAAGAAAGTCAAGTATACAGCAGGAAACCCTAAATATGACTTGTGCAAATTGAAAACTGACAAAGAAATACAAGATAATTTTAACATAGAAGTAAAGAACAAATTTGATATATTGTCTGATCTAGAGATCCTGTTTCAAGATGTAGATATTAAATGGGAAATGCTGAAGAATTCAATCAGTTGTGCAGCAGAAAAAACTATTCCAAAAGTAAAGAAAGTGGGCCGTAAGACATGGATGACTGAAGAAATTTTACAACTAATGGAAACAAGAAGACAGAACAAAAATAATCCTGCCAAATATGAAGAAATTCACAGAAAAGTGAGAACCTTATGTAAGGAGGCAAAAGAAACATGGCTTGAGAAAAATTGCAGAGAAATTGAAAAACAACACAACAGTAACAATGCGAAACTAATGCACAAAAGAATTCAGGAGCTTACTAATCAAAGAACACGTACATCAGCAGGCTGCCTAAAGACAAAAGATGGAAGAGTCATAATAGAAAAAGATCACCTGCAAAATTTAGTAGATGTGATTGTTACACACAGTGAACAACTAGGGTTAGAATTAAATTGTAAAAAGACACAGATTATGGTCGTCACTAGGAAGGACGAAATACCACAATGTAATATACAAGTAAATGGGAATATTCTTCAACAAGTGAGCAGGTACAATTATCTCGGAACAGTAATAACATCTGATGGGAGATGCCTTGAAGAGATTAGAACAAGAATCGCCATGGCAAAAGTAGCCTTTAGCAAGATGAAAAACATATTGACCAATAAAAAGATGTCAATTGAAACGAGAAAAAGAGTGTTGAGATGCTACATTGAGCCTGTACTTTTGTATGGATGTGAAGCGTGGACAATGAGCAGTCAGGCTGAGAAACATCTGATGGCTGTAGAGATGTGGTTTCTGAGGAAAATGCAAAGAATACCATGGACAGCCAGAAAGACCAATGAACAAGTCCTTCAAGAAACAAATGAAGATCGTAAATTGATTAGAGAAATTAGACGTAGACAGTCAAAATTTTTTGGGCATGTTATGAGAAGAAATGGATTGGAGAATTTGGTGACAACTGGTAAGATCGAGGGGAACAGACCAAGGGGAAGACCTAGAAGCAAGTACATGGATGGCTTGGCCTTGTGGCATGGTCGAGACAGAAACACGGAGCTGATCCACGACTCTGGTGATCGAGTGAGATGGCAGAACATGACCGCCCACGCTTACCGGCATGGCACATGATGGATGGATCAATACAGATGTGTTCCTTGTGCATTCTTCTTTAATTTGATATTTTAACCATTTTTACATCATCACTGTGACACACCCCTACTTCCCATCTTCTGCCATCCATTTTTGTTTGGTCCAAACCAGAAAATTGCTATTTACAAGAAAGACTAAAGGAACTTTAGACTTTTGTTTGGCAGTGAATCAGTTGAGTGCCATGATTAATGTCTTAAGCAACTTCCCGTATCTGCCATGGGCATATATACAGTATTTTTCCCTAAGCAACCCCCTTTAATTTGATATATAATACATGTCTGCTACCGTAATTAATAATTAACAACTTTTAAGTCATAAGTGTAACACACCTCTACTTCTAGCAAGTTCGATCATGCCGCGATCCGAAATGAAACCGGACACGATATACCGTGCCACCCCAGAATGATCCATTGCGTCACCCAAAAATGGCTATGTAAAGACCATTCATGCTTTCTTGTCATTCATTCATTCAAGTATCACGAGACAATAACAAACGCCATCTTAGGTTCTGCAGAAAAGGTTAGTCTAACATTGTATGCATAGCGACTGGTTGAAATTATCGTGACTTTTACATAGATTTAATTATTTGGCAAAACGAAAGTAATTTTATTTTCTAGAGCTTGTGTATTTATATTGAATGATATTTATAGATGTATATTTGAATTATGCACCCATTTTTACATATATGTGGAAAGTTTCATCGATGATGGTCAATGATTTATGTAGAACAAAATTATTTCTGCTAACATGCTTCATCTTTGTGAATGGAAATTCAAGATGGCGTCTGCCGACCATGGAAACTTTTAACACTCAAAACGTGCAATTTGAACTACTAAAGTTAAAGAGAATACAAGTTTAAAGATTATTAATAATTTATTTGTATACTTGTACTATTTTTTTTTATCATTTAACATGACGGAACATATTACTGAAGTCAGCTTTCATATCCGTCTATGACCTGTTTGAGACAATCTCGCACAGACCAGAAGCAGAGATGAGACACATTGAAGAGTTCCAAAATTAAAGGATTCATGCAAAAATTTGGCACTCCTCCAAATAACAGTCCCAAATTATTTATTGTGAAAAGTATCCCTTAAAGAGCCTCATTAGGTGATATACTCTATACATACACTTTATACATAGTTGAAGTATGAATAAAGGGATACTTTATACATAGTAGAAGTATGAATAAAGGGATACTTTATACATAGTTGAAGTATGAATAAAGGGATACTTTATACATAGTTGAAGCATGAATAAAGGTATACTTTATACATAGTTAAAGTATGAATAAAGGGATACTTTATACATAGTTGAAGTATGAATAAAACTGAGCTTTATTCATACTTAGTGACATTACGTTAGTCCTTTCTGGTTGTTTAAATATCAAGAATAATTTTTTTGTGTCCCCAGGCGAGTTCAAGAATCATTAACTTGCGTTTCTGTACACTTACTGTTTACAGGCATTCATCTTTGTTTACGTTACCGACCTACTATTTCCTACTAATTATGTCCTGATAATTCTGGTCCAAGCTGTCAGTAATATGCGTCACCTCAGGGAGACATGATTAGGCAATACAAACACCAGGCTTTCGATTGACAGGGCTCATGAATTAACAAATAAACAAGGAAATGCTTCGCATATAAAGTGCAGGAAAACCTGATATATGTGAAGCAGGTTGAAAAGAGAGAGGAGAAAGATAGATAACGAAGATATTGTGAGAGACAGAGATATGAGAAAGATGTGATGAAAGACATTAAAAAGTGATAAAGACAAGAAAGAGAGGGGGAGAGAGAGAGAGAGAGAGAGAGAGAGAGAGAGAGAGAGAGAGAGAGAGAGAGAGAGAGAGAGAGAGAGAGAGAGAGAGAGAGAGAGAGAGAGAGAGAGAGAGAAGAACTCGTGTTCAGGTGGCTAAGCGCCTTTCCCAAAACAACAAAAATAGAGGACAGATAAGAACAGAAAGACAAGTGTGCAAGTTCTTGTGCAGCAAGGTAAAGACACAGGTAACCAACACCTAATACACAAAAACCCTAGGAAAGACTGTTTGTTGCCTAAAGCGAGATCATCAGACTAGCATTGGTTGATACCAACTTATTTGTTCTTCATTTACCAGGTATCTGATATGTGGTTACTTCAGTGCACACTCCAAAGAGTGGGACAGATCGGGAGAGAACATACAGGGCACTGCTATTGCCTTGTGCCTAATCGCCTCCCCACGGTTACTTCATCCGTGGGCACATTCAAATGCCATCGTAGGAACTGTCTGACATGCCCATACGTTGTTCAGACACCAGAGATTGCATTTCCCCGAGGTACCTTCACCTTGAAAGATTCTTTCACTTGTACATCCCGCAATCTGATTTATGTTATCATCTGCAAATGATGTGACATGAAATACATTGGCCAAACGGGCAGACGTCTTGCTGATCGTTTTAGAGAACACCTCAGAAACATCAATCAGGGCGCTGACAAACCTGTCAACCATTTCAATTCCTCCAACCATAATGGAGTCGACGATGCATGTGTCACCGCATTAAAACCCTGCTTCTCCAATAGCTGCGTCAGACTTAAAATTGAATGCCAGCTAATCAACAATCTGGATGCATCCATCCAGCAGGTATTAATACTGTTGTGGACGCTACGGTATAACTGTGGCATCTTCCCCAATTGTTTACACTATCTATTACTATGCTGCCCCCCCCCCCCCATCTAGACCTAATTGTCCCCCCCCCCCCATCCCTATATTTTCATAGAAGACTGTTCACATATTTTTGGCTACTCAAATCCTTTTTGGCAACCCATTTTTAATTCTGTAGCCACAAGCGCCTTCGCAGCTGGCATAGTCACCTTTTCTGCCTCACATGGCTTTGTGATAGGTCGTGTGTCTGTGTTTTTCCGTTGTTTACTGTATCTCGTTGTTAGCTATCTGTGTTGTCATTGACAAAGATTCTGAGAATCTAAACGTCTGTGTGTCGTATTGTACGCGTTCGTGTGTATTTTATCTTATTTTATTATTCATTTTTTATATTTATTGAGTGCTTCTGATTTCTTTCGGATTTTCACCTGTATTTCGCGATACATGGATCTCCTTGTAAGGTATGTGCAACGTTGTTTGATGTTTAGTATGTTTTTTCTCGCAGGAGTTTAATATACCTATTTGTTTCCATTTCATATTGCTGAGGCCTTGCTTGATCACTCCCAGATCCATAGAGCACACTTTATTCACAAGCTTCGAGTTTCTCAGTTCTATATTTTAGTTCCTAATATTTTTTTTAAAAGTCGCTTTCACCCAATTAATTGCTGAACAATTTTTTTTAAAATTGTCAGGTATGGAATTGAACTTCGAGCTCCCGCGTAAAAGGTGGAGACACTTACCACTATGCTACAAAGGACACGATTTTGAATCAACGAAAATGTATAATATAGCTACACGCATGTCCTGATGGCGTCATGTACGTTAAGTCACATGACTTGGCAAATCACGTAACCAGCCGGGACAGTTCAACTATGAATAAAGGGAGTCAATATACACAGTTGAAGTATGAATAAAGGGAGAATGTATTCATAGTTGGAGTATGAATAGCCACTTCGATAAAAAATATTAAACACTACGAACTAAAATATAGAACTAGGTCCGCATGGATAGGAGTGCGTGTTCTTAAACATCCGGCGTGTTGATGCTGAGGTAAGCGGTTCATCCCCTACACCGGACAGCTGGACTAAAATGTTGACCTGTCGTCCTTGACTTGGGGATGTGAATTACAAGTACCTCTGAAGTCGGAGTGGGTTCGCATGATGGCGAGCTATGCTGTTAATAGGGAAAGCTAATCCACACACAAAACTCAGTCCATCACTATTATAAATAGTGTGTATGGACTATGCTTGAGTTCAAAAGCGAAAAAAAATAAAAAATACAGAACTGAGAAAATTGAAATACGTACCAATAATATTTGAGTTATATGTGGAAATTCTGGCACAACAGTTGTAAATACTCTCCAAAAACATGTTCTTTGTGACTGTGGCGCCACTGAAACTCTGCCAAATATGTATTTAACGATGCACGACTAGTGCCGCCTTGGTAACGTTGTTTCCTTTTCACTTGCATAAATAACCCTTTAATTGTTTGGGTGTTCATTTCGCTGTGTACACCATCCACAACAACAACTGTATGATAGTAGCTGCCATGGTTTAGTTGACCGACATTGTTGTAGCCTCGCCAGGCATCGGTGACAATAGTCGTTCCTGGTAAGACGTGATCACTTATAATGCGTTCCAGTGTTCTCGCATCTCGCATTTCCACAACTTCCAACCAGCAACGACCACTACCGCATTCAACTAGCCCAACTACCCACTGACCACAACGAACGTGACCACGACGGTACTTACGGTGGAAAAGGTATCTCTCATCAACTTCAACGACCACTGACTGTCCATTAGCATCAAACCCTCCCAACTGTGGGTTGCTACGCAGAAACCAGTTATAACATTCTACCCGAAAATAGTTATTGTAGTTGACAACAGTGTCACAGCTTGTCAACCGTTCGAAAAACATCACATGTTTCAACTTCACCTCGAACAACCAGTAAAACATTATCATCACAGTTTTTTCAGTTGGGAGGTCACAAGAAGCAAAGAACGAACCTGTTCGTACACTGCAACGACTATTACATTTACAACACCGCCATGAAAATCTGTCAGAACATTCCAACCGTGAAACTAATGACATCGGACGTTTACAATACGAACATTCCACTGTGTTTCGTATTAATCTGTGAGTAGCAAGCCATTGCAACCACTGTAGTTTATTGTTCATTAATGTATATAAGTCACCAGGTCTTACATCTACAGCTGCCAATTGATCAATTGGTAGAACATTATTGCTGATCTGTTTTGGAGCTGATGGTCTGCCTGCCATATTAATATTTCTTTATATTTTGTATCCGTGGGAAAAACTCTTGTATCGGTATATCTGTGGGAAATAACTGTACCTCTGAATCAGCATATCACCCCAGAATGAGCAAATCACCTAATGAGGCTCTGTAAGTGATACTTTTTACAATAAATAATTTAGGACCGTTATTCGGAGGAGTGCCCAAAATTTTTACCCGAGACAACTACACTCAAATATGAATAGGGAGCCGCTATACACAAAATTTTGTGAATAGTACGAGCCGCTGTACACAAAAATTTGTGGCTGGTCACGTGATTATTCGGCACAAAATTTTGTGAATAGTACGAGCGCCTATTCACAAAAATTTGAAGAAAGACTATTATTCTCTCTTCTTGTCTGTCTTTTTTTTTTGCAAGTTCTTTTTCTTCAAACCTCACAAAGACAATATTTGTCAACAAGGACACACTCTAGGTACAGTGATATATATTTTAGTTCCTACAACAAGCAACTAGAAAGTCGCTTAGAATCCCAGGAGATGTGGATATACAGATGAATATGTCATATTTCATGGACACAAAAACAATCAAATGCAGAGGTTCTAGAAAAACTGGGAATGAAGAGAGAGTTGATGGAAGAAATAAAGAGGAGGCAAGTGAAATATTTCGGTCATGTTAAAAGACAAGATACTCTTATAAAAACCAAACTGGAGAGCAAGAGGTAGACAACAATACAAGTGGGAAGATAACATCAAGAGATGGACGAACATCAGCCTGACAGAATGTACAGTCAAGGCAAGATGCAGAAAGTGTTGGAGATCCATAGCAGCCAACCTTCATTGTGGAGACGGCCCCTGACTGACTGATTAAAAATTTTAAAAATAATATTTTTTTTTGAATTGCTGGTGGGGAGTCGAACCCCAGTCTCCCGCATGACAGGTGGAGATACTAACCACTACACTACCGAGAACACAATGATAGTTCCACAAACATTAATAATGAAGTCAACAGGAAGTAGACATCATGTGACCAGCCGAATAATCACGTGACTAGCCACAAATTTTTGTGTATAGCGGCTCGTACTATTCACAAAATTGTGTGTATAGTCACTCCGATATGAATATGTCCACTTAGAATTGACATACAGGCATCATTGAGGTACCATTAGATTTGGTTTTTCAAGGCCTATCTATCTGTGGTGGTTTCATTGGTAAATAATTTTAAAATCATGATTAGTACCTGCTACTACTTCCCATTTTCCGCCATCCATTTTTGTTACGTCCAAACCTACATTTAGTTTGGCACTGAATCAGTTAATTTAACATATGGTTATGTGACTGTGAGTGAATGGTGATTATAATTAGTGTAAACAAGCAAAAACAAAAAATACCGAGATTTGAAGCCCAGATGCCCTAAAAAACCTATCCTCAATAATTAACAAATGTCATATTAATTTATTTTATAATTAATCATCTTCATTATTAGAAGTAAAATTTAACTCTTCGATTCTGATTATCAATCTGAAAGTGAAAGACTGAATGACTAATGACGATCCACTAAAACTGAGATAAAGTAAGGTCAACTTGTCAGTTCTCTAGTTAGTTCCAACTAACGAACTTCTAGTTCTACTGATCTCCTACCTAAGAAAGTAAAGAAGACTAGAAGTAAGTAGTTATTAATAATATTAATAATATTAGTTAATTTGTTTGCCTTCAGGCTATTTAACTGGCTTCAATGGTTTCCTGCGATAGATACTGGTCATATTTATGTGTACTATACGACGAATGCAGTTTAAATCTTAACAAATTCAAATAAGCATGCGCGGAAACATCATGCTGTGAGAAATTCACAGAACCAACCATCAACATCAAGGATGTGAAAAACGTATTTTACACGAATACACACCGGAAGTTAATCCTCGACAATAAAAGTGAAATCTGTGTATTTGGTTAGTACACTAAATTGAGTACACGTCATAGCAGAACAAAAGGGAAGCACTGTATATTGTATAGTTTATTATATTTATATGGTTATATGCTGTTTTTTTTCGAAAAAGGTATAGGAGACGGTCGTTCAGAAAGCAATGGCAAACTACTGAACGTAAAATCTGCACAGGAATCACGTACAGCGAAAATGCTGGGGTTGACTGCTACGTCCTGTGAAGGACATGCGACTTAATTTAATTTTTTTTTAATGCCATAACACAGCAGCTAATGTATATAACTGAATACACTTATAAAGCAATATATGAGGTAGGGGTTGGGGGGGGGGGGGGTACAGACCAGAGCACGACAGCATTAATGAGCTTAGCAGAAACAAGCAGACCTCCTCGATCATCCCTTTTCCCTACTCGATGCGCTATCGAGATCAGATCGCAATCGGATAACGCAGAGGATGCCTCGCGTTAAAGATACCGCGCAGAGACATGCGCTTTATGCAGCCGGAAAAAAAGAAGGCAGGGGCCAGGAAGGCTGCTGCGACTGCTGAGTCCATTTCTACACATAGTAGTCCTGCTCCTACACCAGCTGAAACCGTTCCCGTCGCTGAAGAAACCACAACTGGAGCCAGCAGCAGCCGGGAAGTCCTCAACATCACCAGGGAGATGCAGCCCAATCTACCAGAGGCCTCCACACAGGAGGAAAAAAAAACTGAGACTACACCGGCAAAGTACTGCTAAAGCAGACGAGCGTTGGAGAAGCTAAACTGTCGGCGCTACCAACAGACAAGATAATCGGTCTGTTGGAAAACGAGCTGGGAAGAAACAGCATCTACCAGGGTTCCAAATGTTGCTGTATGTAGCCGAGGCGCGGTGTTGGGGTGAGCGCCCAACATTGCTCAAATACCTCAATGGCTCGTGAATACATAACCTATGCAGCAAAAGTCCAACTCCTGGCCTTCACGTGGCGGATCTGTTTAAACTAACAGGAGAAGGGGCGACGGCGAGTCTCTGGCGCCGGAAAATAACCAGTATGCTCTAGATGTGTATGCACGTACATGCATGCGCAGACAGGTGTGTGCGCGCGTACACATCTACACTCGAGTGAGACCACAGTCTGCTCTAGCAAAGAAAGGTGCTGAAGACGGAGGCAACCAGCCAAGAGGCGCACCACAGAAATCAGGATGCCACGCAATCACGCAAAATGGAATATGTCGACTACTGCTAATCGTTATGGTGCTCGCCCTGCTTTGGACCCCCAGGCAGGTGCAGTGCCGGGCCCTATGTCTCGAAAGGGTCCAACCCCAACTACTGGAGGTCCTTCTCAGATGTCCTGTGGAGCCAGGGGACATGAGAATAGGACGACTGGCCATACTAAACGAAGACTTAAAATAATGCACTGGAATGCGGAGGGAGTCAGCAACAAAAAAAATAGAATTAGAAAAAATCTTGGACCAAGAAAAAGTAAGCATATGTTGCTTGCAAGAAACTCACCTCAATGAAAATATAGCCTTCAAAATCAGAGGCTACCAGTGTTACCGATCTGACCGAAAGAACAGGCGAAAAGGTGGGATATTGACCCTTGTAAGAAATAACATCATGGCTTCCCAAATCAAAGTCTACATGGAAGGGGCTGAGTATCAGACACTTAAACTTAAGACAGGTAATACAGATCTACATCTGATCAATTACTACTGTCCAAGTGACCGCCCACAGGCACTGGACACTCTACCACTAAAAGAAAAAATGATTGTGTGTGGCGATTTCAACAGCCACTCGCAGAGCTGGGGCTATGATCACATGGACCAGAGAGGAGAGAGACTGGAAGACTGGCAGGATGAGAATAGATTCATGTTGATTAACAAGCCGTCCGACCCACATACTTTCTACTCGAGATCATGGCACTCTACAACTACACCTGACCTGGCTTTTCATTCACCAGACCTGGAGTGGAACATTACACGAACTGTTGGGAAACAACTTGGTGGCAGTGACCATCGGCCAGTCTTTCTACCCGTAGAAAATGAGCTTGTAAGTGAAAGCAGCACCCTCTCGAGGTGGAACTACAAGAAAGCAGACTGGGCAATGTACAAGCATCGCACCAGCATACTGGTTAGAAACCTGAACACTGAGAAAGACATAAATAAAGCAGTTGAAGAGTTTGGGAAATGCATACTACAGGCAGCGCGAGAAACAATACCAAGAGGAGCCCGTAAACAATATAAACCCTACTGGAGTAGTGAACTGGAACAGTTGCATAATGATGTTGAAGTGTGTAGAAAGCAAGCAGAGGCCACACCCAGCCAAGAGCACCACAATAAATTCCAGCATGCAAAAGCCAAATTTCAAAGGGCCAAGCTGCAGGCTAGACGGAAAAGCTGGCAGGAGAAAACGGAGTCTCTGAACTTTGAAAGAGACACAAGGAAATTGTGGAAGCTAATAAAACAGCTTAATGACGAGGGCACAGGGAGAAACTCAAAAATTGCACTACATAAAGATGGAAAAATCTTAACAAGAAAGCAAGCAGCTGACCATTTTGCGGACTCGTTCGCACAAGATAGCAATATCAAAATTAGTCCAGAGAAACAACAAGAGATTCGAGAGAAACGACAACATACAGGACAGAAGGAAATAGTACATGGGGTTCTGGAGGCACCCATCACAATCAGCGAACTGGAGCTAGCCATATCAAAACTGAAAATGAGAAAGTCACCAGGAGCTGATGGTATCTCCAATGAAATGATCAGGAACCTAGGAACAGAGGCCAAAACAAAGCTGTTGCAGATCTTCAATAACAGCTGGACCTTAGGCAGTGTTCCACAAGCCTGGAGAGAAGCAATCATGATACCCCTCCTAAAATCAGGGAAAGATGGTTCCATTGCCTCTAGCTACAGACCAATTAGCCTCACCAGCTGTCTCTGCAAAACACTGGAGCGCATCATCAATCACAGACTGCAGTGGTACATTGAAAGTAAAAACATCCTTGTGCCACAGCAGGCTGGCTTTAGGCAGTGCTACTCTACGGAAGATCAGACAACCTACCTCTCTCAAGAAATTGAGGATGCATTCCAAGAGAAGAAGCTGGTGCTTGCGGCATGGATAGATCTGAAGAAAGCCTTTGACAAAGTCTGGAAAGAAGGCCTGATGAAGAAACTGAGAAACTGCAAAGTCAATGGAAGAATGTACAAATGGGTGAAAGCATACTTGCACAACAGAAGAGCCCGAGTACAGATAGACGGACTCAAGAGCAAGAAAGTACTACTGCGTCACGGTGTCCCCCAGGGCGGAGTCTTGTCCCCCACACTTTTTCTAATCTTCATCAATGATCTTGTTGCTCACCTACCGCATGGAATTAAAGCGGCAATGTACGCCGATGACCTGGTTCTATGGAGCACAAATGAACATGCATCAGTGGCCACCAGATTGCTACAAAGAGCTGTAGATACATTTGCTGAATGGGCAAATAGATGGTGTGTCAGCATAAACACTGACAAGTGCAGCACCACCCTATTTACCCTCTCTCCAAAACAAAAGGCAGGGATCATCCAGATAAATGGAACACCCCTAAGAGAAGATAAAGAACCAACATACCTTGGAGTAACATTTGATGGCAAGCTGACATGGAGAAAGCACATCAACAAAGCAGTAGCAAAAGCCAGAAGGAAAATAGCCATCCTGAGAAAGCTAAGTGGAACCACATGGGGAGCCAGTACGAAAATACTTAGCAAAGTTTACCAACAGAGCATACGACCACACCTGGAATATGGGTCAACTGCGTGGTGTTCAGCATCAAATACCACACTACAAGAGCTGGACAAAGTGCAAAATCAAGCACTTAGAGTCACCACAGGAGGGATGAGATCAACCCCTATAGTGGAAATGGAGAAGATGGGGAGGACACAGGCACTGAGTGAGCGCAGAGATATGAAAACGCTAATACAAGCAGAAAAGTTCCTCAGCTTGCCAGGCCACCCTATGAAGAACAGATTTGAAAACCTAGCTATGGGGCGGTTGAAAAGAAGTAGTTTTATCCACCAGGCCAAACGACTCTGCAGAGAAACCACTGATCTGCCCACAATTGGTATCCCCCTAACAACTATTCCAGAGCGAACTCCATGGAAAGATGAGCATAGACTATCGTTACAAATCCAGACAAAAGTGAGAGGAATATTTGACAAGGAAGAACAGAACAGTGTGCAGCGCAGAACAGCCACTCTCAGCTTCCTTGATGAAGAATACCCACAGGACCTCTGGATCCGAGTCTACACAGATGGGTCAGCACAAAATGCTGTTCGAAATGGAGGAGCGGGAGTGTACATAGAATACCCAAATAATACTAGGGACACAGCCAGAGTACCGACAGGAAAGTACTGCCATAACTATGATGCCGAAATTGAGGCAATCAAGATAGCAACAGAGAAATTACTAAATAACAGCAATGGTACACAACCTGTGGTGCTACTAACAGATGCAAAATCAGTACTCGAGGCGCTCCTCTCTGGGAAATTGCCAGTACTAAGGACACTACTTTCTGAACTTAGCAGTCAGCATAAAGTCACCATACAGTGGATACCATCCCACTGTGGAGTACCCGGAAACGACAGAGCTGATCAATTGGCTAAGGAAGGAGACAAAGAGGAACAGCCTGATGTGCCCGTTACATACCACCAAAAGAAAAGAATGATCAAATCAGTCAGAAAGCCACCAAAACCTGCTCAAGATGACTACCACATTATGGACAGACCAGAACAAGTCATTATTCTGCGCCTCAGAACAGGACACAATAGATTACGCAACCACATGTATACAAAATTCAAGATTGGTGAAACAGCCATGTGCACATGTGGATTGGCGTCGCAGACAGCAGAGCACTTACTCCAAGACTGCCCAAAATATAACATATCTAGGCAAACCTTCTGGCCTAGAGAGACGACAGTGGAAGATAAACTCTATGGACCACTGTGTGAACTGAAAAAAAAACAGTTCAATTCATGCAAGAGACGACATTGCAGATTTAGACATATTTCAAGCGAACGAAAGAAGAAGAAGAAGCATCTACCAGCTGCGCAAGACACCTGATGGAGTAGTGGTCTCCATCAACAAAAACCCAAAGACCACAGCACTTATACAGAAGATCTCACAAAAAGAGAAAGCCGTCATCCAGCTTCACTACGGCATCGTATTGAAAGCCGCCCGGCATCGCACAAGTAAACGATGGGTCATTAAACGAGTCAAGACCCATCTCACCAACGACCAGATCAGGGAGATGCTGACGAGGGAGAACCGCAAATTCAAGATTACCAGTGCTGAACTGATCATCGGAAAGAACAACATCCCCTCCACAGTCGTCGTCGTAACATCAGAGGACCGAGTGATCCCTCAATACATTAGATGGAACAAGAAAGATCAAGTTCCAGAGCACTACATACCGAGAGTGCTGCAGTGTTCTAAGTGCCAGAAATTTTGGCACACCCGTGCCACCTGCAAAAGGGATATGGAGGTATGTAGGTACTGCTCTGGACCTCATCAATACAGACAGTGCCAGCATGCAAAGAACGACACGGACTTCAGGAGGCCAAGCACCAACAGAGAGTGCGCCAACTGCCTCAGCAACCATGGTGCCAGGTACTTCGGCTGCCCCTGCCACCAAGACAGCAAAGAGGCAATGAAGATTGCAATAAAAACTAACCTGCCATATAAAGATCTAGGGGGCAGTACAAGGCCACCAATCGACCCACAAAAAGTGACAAGGCACAACTTGAAGGCCAGCTGAAGGACCGGAGGTCAAAGTTCCACAGCATGAAAGAAGACAGAGACAAGACGCAAGAAACACAGACGACAGCCGTTCAACGCATCCTGGACGAACTCAAGCAAATTCGGCAGAAGATTGAGCAGGATGTCGCTCGAATGGCTGCTATCAAGACTGAAAAGGAAGAGACTTTAGCAAAAATTCAAGAAGAGAGAGAGAGAGAGAGAGAGAGAGAGAGAGAAGAGAGAGAGAGAGAGAGAGAGAGAGAGAGAGAGAGAGAGAGAGAGAGAGAGAGAGAGAGAGAGATCGTAGAAACATTCAAACAGATACAAGAGGAAAGAGAACAACTACAACTGCTCAAATCAAAGATCGAAACACCAGAAGCAGAAGATGCAGAATACCAGACAGAAGAAGAAGCAACAGAAGAAGAAATAGAAGAGGAGGAAGAAAACCAGAACGACAGCGATCAAGACCAAGAGTGGACAGGGGTCAGGAGAAGAAACTGCTATTCACCTCACGGTGCACGTCATCAACCCTTCCACGATACAAGGTATCAGAGAAGACCCAGACAATACGAAGATGGACTAAGACGGGGAAATAGGTGGAACACCAGGAGAGACGACTATCGGTAATCATCCCTGAAGGAAACAGCACCATATGACGGGGTGGGTACACAATTACTCCAGGCCTCAACAAGTGCGCGGCACTGTCCAGACATGAAAAACCTCGCCAAGAAAGTAACGAACGCAATTAACCCATCAGAAACAGGGAAACTGACAACAAGCAGCCAAATCTCTGAAAGAATCAAGTCAAGCCACACCATAGAGGCCCCAAATACAACCAAACCGATATAGTGGAAGGTTGAACGGGGCCATTCGTTTCAAGAGATGGAAATGGAACTGGGGCAGATCAGAATCTTTTAACTAACAGGATGTCGTAGACTCAAAGTACTCCTCAGTCGAAAATGTGCCACTGGCTCTACCACTTGTTACTGTTGAGCATCGAAAGTGTGCCACTGGCTCTACCACTTGCTACTGTGGAGCATCAAAACACGATATTGTAGACTCAAAGCACTCCTCTATCTATCGAAAGTGTGCCACTGGCTCTACCACTTGCTACTGTGGAGCATCAAAACACGATATTGTAGACTCAAAGCACTCCTCTATCTATCGAAAGTGTGCCACTGGCTCTACCACTTGCTACTGTGGAGCATCAAAACAGGATATTGTAGACTCAAAGCACTCCTCTATCTATCGAAAGTGTGCCGCTGGCTCTACCACTTGCTACTGTGGAGCATCAAAACAGGATATTGTAGACTCAAAGCACTCCTCTATCTATCGAAAGTGTGTCGCTGGCTCTACCACTTGCTACTGTGGAGCATCAAAACAAAACCTTGTCCTACAATACTGCCCTGACTTCGTCAGAGAGAGAGAGAGAGAGAGAGAGAGAGAGAGAGAGAGAGAGAGAGAGAGGGGGGGGGAGAGGGAGGGAGAGAGAGAGAGGCGGAGAGAGTGGGGGGGGGGGGGATATGGCCCACATGCGCGATTCTTCGAGAACACTCAGTAGGATCAATGAAGTCAAGCGAACCGTCCTTTTTGTGAGCCATGCCGTAATAGAAGCATAGCAAACGTTGATCGCTGGAGAATCAGAAAGTCAGAATAAAATTAACATATGCACAACCTCAGTAACGAACGCTAGAAGATTAAGGAAATTAATCTGGTCCAACATTCAAATTTAATTTGTTTTAGAAACAATATTATGCTAAGAGTGTCGATAACAGAGCATCATTGCCATGGTTCTTGCCAGATAGCTATCACTGAAACACAGTATGCAGAGAGAGATTAAAGGGATTTTTCCTAAGCATGCACCAAAGTGTATAGTGCACAAGGAAACTAAGGGAGATGAGATACGTTACAGGACAACAAAGAAACATACGCTGTGGTGCCATTTTCAAGACTGGACGTGTTTTTCTTTTGTGGATCCAAATTTGTGTGGCGATTGGATATTTGGATGCAAGTATATTCGATCTCAAGTGGATAACAAGAGGAGGCATTTGTTGAGGGAAACTATGGAGCTAAGAACAGTGGACATGGAGAAAAAACGAGATGAATCTATCATGAATGTAACTGCAAGGATCGAAAAAGCAGTGGAATGGAAATAGGCTGGGCGCTGAGGTGAAGTTGTAGGCATTACCCATATTAATTCTGGATATGTAAATAGATGTCATTCCTGCGGCAAGGGTGCTCTGTAGTGACACTGAATTGTATGAACTGATGCTACGACACTGAATAAAAAGGTGTTAACTCTTCACTGGAGCCACGCCATTGTTTCATTATCAAGTTTCATTGACTTTGTTCGTTCGTGTTACTGGTGACGAGCCAAAGTAAATACTCTTATAGATTTTCAGTATCTTATATTACGGCACAGCTGAGATGGATCTACATTGAGGCATTCATATAAGAGACAACATTGCAGCTATAGACATATTTCAAGCGAATGAAAGAAGAAGAACTGAAATGCTGTTAAGAAACGGGCACATGTGGAAGCAAATCATATTGAGTGCAATGGAAGGTTGCTGCCTTTAGTGAAGGGGAGTAGGCCAGTAAGGCAACCGCCATGGCAGGTGCTGGTGAGAAATGATAGACTTCACATATAGTGGCAGTGCCAGGTTGACTGACACTTTGCCGCCTTGACAGACAACAGTTTGCAAAATGGAGTTATACCTCTCCATAACACAAAGCCTGAATTTAGAGACCATGTGTTGCCCGTGCAGCATTATCCCTCTCTCGGCCTGTCTAGTGTACTCCAGAGGAAAGGTAATACCAATACGTCTGGAACAGAACAAGCTGCAGAAGCTGTCGGATCAGCAAAGCAATGCTCTAACTGTCTGCCTGTTGGAGCTACGATCCTAGACCAGTTGCCAACCAAGGCTTAGGGCCTGGTCTGCCCTAGTTAGTTAGTTAGTTAGTTAGTTAGTTAGTTAGTTAGTTAGTCGACAGATCATCCTCATTGCACATCGAACCATTCAGTCCATAAGTGCTCGGATCCCCTCCTCAGCAAATCCCGCAACTGCCCTGTCATGACATTCAGTCTTTAGGTTGAATTTCCTCGCACTAGGATAAGGCTTGTACCCTCCCAGTTGCGCTCCTCCGCCCGAAGCCGTTGGCACAATGTGGGGTGTCGGGTTTGGTAAGCGTCACCCAACATTCCGCGCTAACAGAAGCTGGTAGTACCGTCTACTGTCATACGGTAGCTCAGTCATATCTATCTAAGACCTGACATCAGTGCCAGGTTGACCGACAAGCTAATTCATTCATTCAATAACATGTCCTTTGCAGAATCTCACTCTCATAACATCCTTCCGGAGAACTTCTCAATCATAAGCTAATACCAGCCTGAAATTAGTTGCCTGTCCTATACAGAATGTTGTAATCAACCCCAGCATTTTTCTTTGACTTTCTGTGATTTACTAGCCAGTATTTACGTTCAATAGTTTACCATTGCCTGCTTCGTGGCTTAGAGGTTAGCGACTTCTCTCCGTATTCTCGTATACTCTCGTAGGTAACGTGATGACGGTGAGAATCAGCAGTGGTTCGAATCGCATCGGTAACTTACAGGGTATGTGAGCCGGCCGCTCAGAAAGCAATGGCAAACTACTGAGCGTAATCTTGCCAAGAAATCAACATACAGCTGAAAGATGCTGGTGTTGACAGCGATGTCCTGTAAAGGATATGCAAAAAAAAAAAAAAGTTTATTATTGCTTTCTAAACGACTGATGCTCATGCCATCAAAATCTACACAAAGCGGCCAGCTTTCAAATGGTCAGCGATTGTCTTGAATCCCTTGATTTGGTACATCGGGGAATTGTAACATGCGTTCACTGCCCCTAAGCCATAGTGGTCCCTGATACTTCATATGTTTTCAGCTTTATTTTGGTGTGCAGGGCAAACAGTATTAGGACAGTATAACACGACACAAGCAAACAAAAGTAAAATCTATATATAAGAGCATGTAGCTTTGCCCTAGCAACAAATGCATAAGAATACGGACCATTTCAACGTCGCTGAAGGCTTTTGAACTTAGAAATTACAGAAAAATTATTAGAATACCGTTGATCAAGAAATAAAAGAAAAATACTGGCTTACTACAAGATGTGAACATCAAAGAAAACTGGCGTGTGAACTTCATGTCTCGGAAACTGAAATACTTTGCTCACATTAAATGTCAATGGTTTACACGCTTGCTTTGGGGTTGGTTAAAAACAAAAGTTGGACCTCATTCATCCTGTTTTTATAGCATGAGGTAAAACTGAACTCAGCTGTATTTTAAGTTTTCTTTATAAATTTATCCTTTTTTGCAGTTTGTTCCCCATCTCCCCCTCCTCTGTTGTAACATATCACAGAAGTCGACACAGGACATTAAACATGTGGACACGGGATATTAAACATGTAGACACGGGATATTAAAGATGTGGACACGGGATCTTAAACATGTGGACACCCCCGGGAAGGTTAACCCGGTCAACATATGCCCGCAGAAGTCGGATGTGTCGGCCTAACGGCGCAAGAACACAGCTCTGCTGTAAACAGGCACAACCCAGTCACATCCGAAATAAAATCCGGATGAACGAAGAAGAAGAAGAAACATGTTGACACAGGATATTACAGATGTGGACACGAGATATTAAACATGTGGACACGGGATATTAAAGATGTGGACACGGGATATTAAACATGTGGACACGGGATATTAAACATGTAGACATGGGACATTAAACATGTGGACATGGGACATTAAACGTGGACATGGGACATTAAACATGTGGACACAGGATATTAAACATCTGGACACAGGATATTAAACATCTGGACACAGGATATTAAACATGTGGACACAGGACATTAAACATGTGGGCACGGGATATTAAACATGTAGACACGGGACATTAAACATGAGGACATGGGACATTAAACATGTGGACATGGGACATTAAACATGTGGACACAAGGCATTAACCATGTAGATACGGGATATTAAACATGTGGACACAGGACATTAAACATGTGTGCACGGGATATTAAACATGTAGACACTGGATATTAAACATGTAGATACGGGATATTAAACATGTGGACATGTGACATTAAACATGTGGACACAAGGCATTAACCATGTAGATACGGGATATTAAACATGTGGACACGGGACATTAAACATGTGGACACAGGGCATTAAACATGTGGACACGGGATATTAAACTGTAGACATGGGACATTAAACATATTGACACGGGACATTAAACATGTGGACATGGGACATTAAACATGTAGACACGGGATATTAAACATGTGGACATGGGACATTAAACATGTGCGCACGGGATATTAAACATGTAGACATGGGACATTAAACATGTGGACATGGGAAATTAAACATGTGGACACGGGACATTAAACATGTAGACACGGGACATTAAACATGTGGACATGGGACATTAAACATGTGTGCACAGGATATTAAACATGTGGACATGGGACATTAAACATGTGGACATGGGATATTAAACATGTGGACACGGGATATTAAACATGTGGACACGGGATATTAAACATGTAGACACGGGATATTAAACATGAGGACATGGGATATTAAACATGTGGACATGGGATATTAAACATGTGGACATGGGATATTAAACATGTAGACACGGGATATTAAACATGTAGACACGGGATATTAAACATGTGGACATGGGATATTAAACATGTGGACATGGGATATTAAACATGTAGACACGGGATATTAAACATGTAGACACGGGATATTAAACATGTAGACACGGGATATTAAACATGTGGACATGGGATATTAAACATGTGGACACGGGATATTAAACATGTGGACACGGGATATTAAACATGTAGACACGGGATATTAAACATGTGGACACGGGACATTAAACATGTGGACATGGGACATTAAACATGTGGACACGGGACATTAAACATGTGGACACGGGACATTAAACATGTGGACATGGGACATTAAATATGTGGACACGGGACATTAAACATGTGGACATGGGACATTAAACATGTGGACACGGGACATTAAACATGTGGACATGGGATATTAAACATGTGGACATGGGATATTAAACATGTGGACATGGGACATTAAACATGTGGACATGGGACATTAAACATGTGGACACGGGATATTAAACATGTAGACACAGGACATTAAACATGTGGACATGGGATATTAAATATGTGGACATGGGATATTAAACATGTGGACACGGGACATTAAACATGTGGACACAGGATATTAAACATGTGGACATGGGATATTAAACATGTAGACACGGGATATTAAACATGTAGACACGGGGCATTAAACATGTGGACACGGGACATTAAACATGTGGACACGGGATATTAAACATGTGGACATGGGCCATTAAACATGTGTGCATGGGATATTAAACATGTGGACATGGGACATTAAACATGTGGACACGGGATATTAAACATGTAGACACGGGACATTAAACATGTGGACATGGGATATTAAACATGTGGACACGGGACATTAAACATGTAGACACGGGACATTAAATATGTGGACATGGGACATTAAACATGTGGACACGGGATATTAAACTGTAGACATGGGACATTAAACATATTGACACTGGACATTAAACATGTGGACATGGGATATTAAACATGTGGACACGGGACATTAAACATGTGGACATGGGATATTAAATATATGGACATGGAACATTAAACATGTAGACACAGGACATTAAACATGTGGACATGGGATATTAAATATGTGGACATGGGACATTAAACATGTGGACACGGGACATTAAACATGTGGACACAGGATATTAAATATGTGGACACGGGATATTAAACATGTAGACACGGGACATTAAACATGTAGAAACAGAACATTAAACATGTAGACACGGGATATTAACCATGTAGATACGGGATATTAAACATATGGACATGGGACATTAAACATGTGGACACAGGGCATTAAACATGTGGACACGGGATATTAAACTGTAGACATGGGACATTAAACATATTGACACGGGACATTAAACATGTGGACATGGGATATTAAACATGTGGAAATGGGACATTAAACATGTGGACATGGGATATTAAATATGTGGACATGGGACATTAAACATGTGGACATGGGACATTAAACATGTGGACACAGGACATTAAACATGTGGACATGGGATATTAAATATGTGGACACGGGACATTAAACATGTGGACATGGGACATTAAACATGTGGACATGGGACATTAAACATGTGGACATGGGATATTAAACATGTGGACATGGGATATTAAATATGTGGACATGGGACATTAAACATGTGGACATGGGATATTAAACATGTAGATACAGGACATTAAACATGTGGACATGGGATATTAAATATGTGGACATGGGATATTAAACATGTGGACACGGGACATTAAACATGTGGACACAGGATATTAAATATGTGGACACAGGACATTAAACATGTGGACATGGGATATTAAATATGTGGACATGGGATATTAAACATGTGGACACGGGACATTAAACATGTGGACATGGGATATTAAACATGTGGACATGGGATATTAAATATGTGGACATGGGACATTAAACATGTGGACATGGGATATTAAACATGTGGACATGGGATATTAAATATGTGGACATGGGACATTAAACATGTGGACATGGGATATTAAACATGTAGACACAGGACATTAAACATGTGGACATGGGATATTAAATATGTGGACATGGGATATTAAACATGTGGACACGGGACATTAAACATGTGGACACGGGATATTAAATATGTGGACACAGGACATTAAACATGTGGACATGGGATATTAAATATGTGGACATGGGATATTAAACATGTGGACACGGGACATTAAACATGTGGACATGGGATATTAAATATGTGGACATGGGACATTAAACATGTGGACATGGGATATTAAACATGTAGACACAGGACCTTAAACATGTGGACATGGGACATTAAACATGTGGACACGGAGCATTAAACATGTGGACATGGGACATTAAACATGTAGACACAGGACATTAAACATGTAGACACAGGACATTAAACATGTGGACATGGGACATTACACATGTGGACACGGAACATTAAACATGTGGACATGGGACATTAAACATATAGACACAGGACATTAAACATGTAGACACAGGACATTAAACATGTGGACACAGGACATTAAATATGTGGACAGGATATTAAACATTTGGACATGGGACATTGAAGATGTGGACACGTCACATTACAAATGTGGACACGGCACATTAAATATGTGGACTTGGCACATTAAAGAAGTGGACATACAACATTAAAGATAACACAGGATGTTACAGACATAGACACAGTACATTAAAAACTCCATCCATCTATCATGTGCCATGCCGATAAGCGTGGGCGGTCATATTCTGCGATCTCACTCGATCACCAGAGTCGTGGACCAGCTCAGTGTTCCTGTCTCGACCATGCCATGTGGCCAAGCCATCCAGGTATTTACTTCTCGGTCTTCCCCTTGGTCTCTTCCCTTCGATCTTGCCAGTTGTCACCAAGTTCTCCAAGTCATTTCTTCTCATAACATGCCCAAAAAATGTTGACTGTCTACGTCTAATTACTCTAATCCAGTGTTTCCCAATCTTTTTTGTACCATGCCCCACTTAAGCCTTTCTAAAATTCATATTTCCCCCCTCCTCCGCCCCATGCCCCCCCCCCCCCTCAACAAATACATTATTTTTAATATTCAAAAATTGAAATGTTCACTAAAGAAACTTGAATGATAGGTTTTAGGAAGAAATCACTAGGTAATTATTGAGCAAACACAGTAAGTAAATTTTCAAAACATATAATGGAGAACTGAAATTCAAGTACAAAATAATTTTAATGAAAGATTTTTCTATATTATTTTAATTATTAGTAATTATTTATTATTTAAATTTAGTGAGATCCTTGCGCTTGATGCTTGCCTCAAAGAGATCTTATGTCAGGTTCCAATTTAGTTAACTTCAGTCTCAAGTCTCCCCGTTTTGTTATATTCAGCCGATTTCTTCCATTTTCGAATTGCCCCCCATAACAGTCAAATTGCCCCCCTGTGGGGCGTGGGCCCCACGTTGGGAAACACTGCTCTAATCAGTTTACGATCTTCATGTGTTTCTTGAAGGACTTGTTCATTGGTTTTTCTGTCTGTCCATGGTATTCTTTGCATTTTCCTCAGAAACCACATTTCCACAACCATCAGATGTTTTTCAGCTTAACTGCTCATTGTCCACGCTTCACATCCATACAAAAGTACAGGTTCTATGTAGCACTTCAACACTCTTTTTCTCGTTTCAATTGATATCTTTTTATTGGTCAATATGTTTCTCATCTTGCAAAAGTCTACCTTTGCAATGGCAATTCTTGTTCTAATCTCTTCAAGGCATCTCCCATCAAATGTTATGACTGTTCCTAGATAACTGTACCGATTAACTTGCTTAAGAACATGCCCATTTACTTGTATATCACATTGTGGTATCTCCTTCTTCCCAGTGACGACCATAATCTGTGTCTTCTTACTATTCAATTCAATCCCTAGTTGCTCACTGTGTGCAACAACTGCATCTACTAAATGTCGCAGGTCCGGGGGCATGAAAATAAATAAGGCAGTGGAGCTGATGAAGGATCACGTATCTTTCTAACAGTTTGTGATGAGAGTGATGTTCTGTTAAGGATGTGCTGCATGATAGCGCCCTGGTTAATGCAGACTGGCCTTGATGTTAGTTATCATCCAAGGATGTTTTGAAATTATCCGAACATGTCATGACACTGTCCCTCGGATAAAGGTGAGAGGATCAACTTCATTGCACTGGGTTTTATTCCCTAAGGAACGGTCTCTTTCTGGAGGATGGCCTGCCAAAAGCATCGTACAAAGCACAACTCCGTAGCTCCAGCGGCGACCACCAGGAGTCTCTGTGAAAATTGTATTTGTGAAACCGAACCCACAACCTTCTGAGCTTGAGGCAGGCAGCTTAACCACTTCGCCATGAATATTTCCAATTGTTTCTTGTTTTCATGATTAAGTTAGTCAATCCAAAGACTGGTGTTTGAGGTCATCTAATCATGTCATCTAACTGTCCCTTGTTCTTATGACCAAGTTAGTCAATCCTGGGAGTGGTATTTGAGATCATCTAATCATGTCATTCAACTGTCCCTTGTCCGCATGATCAAGTTAGTCAATTCAAGGACAGGTGTTTGAAGTCATCTAATCATGTCATTCAACTGTCCCTTGTTCTCATGATCAAGTTAGTCAATCTTCTTCTTCTTCTTCATTCATCCGGAGTTATTTTTTTATTTTCGGACGTGATTGCGTTGTACCTGTTTACAGCAGAGTTGCGTTCTTGCACCGTTAGGCAGACACATCCGACTTCTGCGGGCATTTGTTGACCGGGTTAACCTTCCCGGGGGTTTCTTAGGACGTTTGACTCTCACTGTTGTGGTGTTATCCCCATCCCAGCTGGCCCATACAGAACAGCCAAAGACATCCTGATCAGCCCTCAAGGGAAGGCAGGGGCAGACCATGGGCATTCCCCGCCATCCAAGGAGGCTTCCATACTTGCAGAGCCGACACACAGCACTCTGGTACTGGGCTCACCCAAGGAATCGTCACGTCCTGCACATAGCTGCTTAGCCTCACTTCCGTATATTAGGCCTTCCGTTCACCATAGGCTGTTCTTCCGGAAACCAGAAGAATGCAGTCTGCAGATGACATCCACATAGTGAGCTTTCGATTCGGACTTTCCACGTAATGGATTTGCTATCCAAGCAATATTCCATTTCTTGCCACTAGGACACTTTTCCCACCTTTTATGAAGCCCACACAGTGAGCTTTTGATTCGGACTTTCCACGTAATGGGTTTGCTATCCAAGTGTAACGAAGTCAACTCATAACTGATAACTCATAACATGAGTGGAGTCAGGTGGATCTTTATAAATATACTTTATTCGTGTTGATGACAGCTGGAATTTGTGTGGCAACCTTTCCGTTCGGTATCTTGATGTTAACTGCCCCTTTGACAACAAACCACGTCACGACTTGAGCATCTCTCCTCTCATTCGACCCTGATGCTCAATCGTGCTGTAGTCGTTTCCCACCTAAATACTACCAAAACCCCTTCCTCTGTTACACCTCCCTATGTTTTCTAAAGAATTTTTCCTCTAAAGGAAAAATTCTTTACTCCCAACTCTCTTAATCTATTCCCTCTTTTTCCTTAACTCCCAGATTTCCTCTAATCTTCCCCAAACCAACTCAAATTTGAGTAAATATTATATCCTTTAACCCTTCTCCCTGTCGTATTTTCAATCTAGTACCCTACTATAAACTATTTCCTCTTCATAACATAATAACACATATCAACTACATAATAACATTGAAAACTCAACTTAACAAGTATATACAATACGTCATAACACATATGGTTGAAATAACCCCTCCTCCTCTTCATAAGAAATCTGCTTAAAAACTCAAACACTGTACCTTTCTGGTACCAACTCCCCATTGTCTTCAACAACACTACCAATTCTCTACTTTCAATCGACCTGAAGAAAAAACTCGCACACGATAGAAAGACAAGGAATCGGTGGCCACCGGTATTTAAAAGAAGCAGTAGAACTCTTCCACACAAAGACCACACTCAGCTAAATCACACTCCTTTTACCAAACCATACTCCTTTACCCTCCTATGTCATTTGAGACTTTATGTAATAAAGTCTAAAATAATTATATCTCCTACAGTACCACGCATTATGGTAACAGTTTACGCTTCTATTTACAGCATCAAAAATACCAACCAAGTGTCTGTATATTTCAGACACTACTAATTTTATAAGTCTGAACCTTACCTCAATGTAATGTTAACCACAAAACACGTCCCGAGGACACAATTAAAAATCAAGACCTGTTCTAATACACATCCCCTCACATAATATACCTCTCCTTTTACCACGAGCCAATGCTCATATTCTATGAACATTATCAATTTAATTAACGCTGGTTTTTCACAGCACCTATTTCTTTCCCCCTTACTGTCCATTTATTATGGGCACAACTACTCAAACCTCCAGTTGTTAATATATACCGTTATCAACAGCAACCATGTACTGCTCCTAACTCTCGTCTGTGACTGCAGTCCGTATAACACGGACCCTCAAAACCCCATGTCATTTTGTTCTCAATGTACATTTCACACTTATTATTGTACTGTTATCTACAGTATCTAATCAAACATGGATTCAATTCATGTTTAATTATTTGTCTGGGGCAACCCGTTACCCACTTCTTCTTCTTCAATCCCATGGCTCTTTTGACCCCCTGAAACTATGTTCAAAACTTTCCCCTCATTCATTAATCTTTTCTTCAATTAATGCTCCCTTACTTTCCCCATAACCATTTTACTTGTATATTAACCCCGTCATTTAAGTATGGCCTATGTTTCCACAACTTAACCTCTCAACGCTGATTATCACAGCAACCTTGCTAGTAGCATATACATCAACTTGTTATTTACAAGGAGAACATGTCTCTCTTCTAGTCCCCAGTAGTTTATTACTATATTCTGAACGAAGGTCTAAAATAAAGCCCCATGTATTGTCCTTATTCTAGACAAAACCATGTAGATTAAACTTAACCTAACTAATTTCCAACATGTATTTTCAAACATACAAGACAATTCACTTACATTATAAATTAAGCGAAATAAAATCAAAACAGAACATCATACCCCCCCCCCCCCCCCCAAAAAAAAAAAAAAAACTTTTTACATCATTTATGTTTCCCCACATATTAATTAAAGGTATGAACTCATTCATAGAAAAATATATATTAAAATAACACAACATACATCCTAACCTATTGTTAGTTAATACTACTGGTCTCTTTTACGGACCAATAGTTTGTACGTAAAAATCTAAGAACACAATAACCCTATTCTAGAATCAAATAACAACTATCATTTTACAGGACCAAATCAAGCAAAAAAAACATATTATACACGAGGCATTACAAACTCAAATTCAACAAAAACAACTGTCTTCTCGCTAAAGAGAAGGTTTTCAAAAAAAATTATATAATTCACACAGAATTAATTACCAAGTGACCAAGTGACCAAGCAAAATTGTCCTTCTATACTAACCAACGTACTACATACCTATTCACACAAGTCATGCCTATTTTGTTATAAAACAAAACAACTCAATGCCAAGCATTCATGCCAAATATATATATATATATATATATATATATATATATATATATATACATATCTGTTACCTACAGACCAACATAACGCGGAGCAATATTTGTTCCCCTCAACCAAAATCACCACTCCACAATTGACCGTTCCATTTTCTGGAAGTCAAACATTGATTATCTCCCCTCACAATATTTTACAAAACTAACTCCTTACACATCACAATATTTGGAATATAATCACTGTAAACTACAGGTCAACTCATTTCACCTATTACTATCCCAATGTTATCTCAAAGTACCAGTGGTCATCTATCCAGTAATAGAACCTGTGACTTGGCACACCAATTGTTTCCCTTGGATTTATTCCAAACATCACTACAGTTGTTAATCATTATTATTACCGTTAACTACGGTATCTCTAGCCTCTTACGTCCAACAAAACCTTGTCTCTCACCAATACAACCAACTCTACTTTTTAAGTTTCTCGTCTATCCGACGCAATTAACTAATCACATCATTACTTTCCAACATCTCACCACGACTACTCTAAGCTAATCCTCAGGTCTCTCCTAGCACTCTTGTATCGTGACGATAATCAAACTGGTCACTCTTATCGAAACACATTCTCCAACATTCATTTAACTAACCTTGTTTACCTCTGTACCTTTCACTCCTTTTCCTATTTATCGGGACTCTTCCAGAACAGCAACCCACTCCACTTATAACTGACAGCAGAGCTCACTTTTCTCATTTCTCAGTGTTAGGCATTCTTGCTTCAACACATCCCTGTTAACAATACTAAACATATTTTATGAAACATCATTCAGAATGTTAACTCTGTTTCCGTCAACTTGTCACACAACTTCCCTAATTTCTTTCCAACGTCAGATATTCTAACGAAACGACATCACAATTCTCTAATCACGTTCTTTCTATCTCTCAATTTTCGCATACTCTACGTTCCACGTTTTATCAAGTTCACTTATCAACCGCTCTTCGCATATTCACACGGACAATGATACACAACCTCGCTCTCATCTCACGACTATTTTCGCATCGCGACAATGCTAACGTGTCCATACCATTACTTTAAAAAAAAAACAACTTAGACGCCAATTGAACATTCCAGCAATCACTCACCACAATCCAAGCGTATCGACCTCCTCTACACACCTTGACACAAGATATATCAGCGCACTATTACATTTTATCTATATACTTCGCTTAGGCGACATCACCAAAGCTCACTCCTACTTCACTCATCGCGACGAACACCTGTTTGTCTAGAACTATACTCACGTACGAACTAAACACCTCTTACATGCATGCTGTACTTAACACTTGCCAACAGACTATCCATACTCGACGCACATATGTTTGTCTACATTTTTGCAGCTACAAGAACAACGGATTATCAGACAAACTACTTCAACACTCAACAGGACTTTCACAATTCACTTGTTTACTTATTTCTACTTTTCTCACTCATCCTCTCTTTTTCAAAGGTCATAACGTAAGCATTATCTCTCGCAAACTATAACTCTCTTACACACTAACCATCACTATCAACGATCTCTTATAACCAATTTCACTCCGACGAGCCACTAACCTCGTAACTATCATTCTATACTTCTCCACACAACAAGTTTCTCATATTTAATCAGCTCTTCCTTCTCCGCAAGCCTGACGTAATTACTTCATCCCTCTCACCAAGAACTCGTATTCTTCAATCATCAACTTCTACAGTCTTTTACTCTTAATATTCTCGCGTTCAACTGGCTATTTCACACATGATATCCAATTCCTCCTCAATCTGTATCTCTTCACTAGACACTCTCGGCCCAGCCGTCAACAACACCACACCTACTTCTCAATCTACCAAACAAAACTATCTCAGACTTCATGTCACAGCTCTGAGTCGAACCATCCATACTTATTTTATCCCTCTCTCTACTAATTATGTGCTGAATCTACTCTACTTTAATCACTCCATTTATACATCACTCAACGTGACTAACTCTCTGTATCTATTCATTCTGGACAAAGGACTATTTTAATTTCTACTCTTCCTACATCGTCACTAAACACAATATATCCTAATTCTGTATTACGTATCCACGTAAAATCTCATTTGCCGTAACTCTCTATCCTCAACAACACCATCGCCACCCCTGTACCATGCGATGCCACACCAAACAATTTCATTTGTCTATTTTAGACAGCTCATATATCTATGTGCTCAAACCGCAATTCTTCCAAAACAATTCCATTTTCCTTCCTCACCCAAATAATTTTAACAACCATAGAGCGCATCGAAACTAAATATTTCGTCGTCTCTTAGTACTGATGTTCGTCTCGCTTCAATTATACCATCATCACTATCCGTTGTTAACCTGTTGTTAAAGTACTCTGGTCTTAAGGTCATAAGGTCTTCTATTTTTCTTAAGTCACTTTCTGTCGTTGAATAAATTCCCGCTATCTGTCTACTATTATTTTTCTTCTTAAATGAATTCTTTCCTTTATTTCTTTCATTTGCGTCGGTCTGCTCACTGTTTCCTGTCAACCTTACGTAACGTTTGTACTTCCCCATCTCGTCTTCAGATGACACACTGATAACAGTTCCTTCATCAGACTCATAATAATTCTCATAACAATTTACTGCAGATACGTCGACCCTATTCCCATAGTCGCCTTTAGAACCTCTGCCTTTCTTTCTCTTTCTTGGTATTCGTCTCTTAGTTTTCCCTACTTTCTTGTCATGTAAACTAGTATCTAGTTCTCTAGAGTCACTAACTAAAACTCTGTCCGTCTGTCCACCAGCAACTACACCGTACGAGGGAACATTACGCTTCAAGTCCGGATCTGTTCGTAGTGCAATTCTCTCACTCTCCGAATCATCAGTATTTATATCTGTTTCAGCATCACTATAACATGCGGCGGTGGAAATATCTTCTTCGTAATCTGAACTCCGACAACTAATATTCCTACACCATTTGGGAATTAGTTTCATGTCTATACTTGAGGAACTTGAGATGGCAGTACCTCTATTAACTATCATACTGCTATTTCTTCTTTCAATACCTCTCCTCTTTGGCTTCCTTTCATCCTTGGTTTTCGTCTGTCTATCTTTCTCAACTTCAACTGTGTCTCCTTTTTCTAATTTCACCTGAGGTGTTTCCGCAATTTCCACCGTCTTAATAGTCTGCGTTCCCCTTACTATTTTCTTAGTTGGTTGCACTTGTGTATTTTTCTCTACAATATCTACCTGAGTCTGCGTACTATTTTCTATCGTATTACCTGCCTGCGTCTGTGTCTCTCGGTTTATTTTTTTCACTAAGACCATCGTTTTCTTTTCCTGTCCACTAGTCACATTCGCAACTATTTTAGGACTAGTTTGTATTTTATTTACAGGTTCAACTCTGTCTCTTACACCTGAGTTTAGATATTGTCTTTGTCTTTTTTCAAACCATTCATCACGTCTTTTTCTAGCGCTTACAGTATAGGATGGCCAACTCCTAGAACAATCTCTCTCATGTCCATTTCTGTATCCCTGATCATTATACCAGCTCCTAACCCTAGTCATCCTTGGATTAACGTAAATGTTTCTATACTGTCCCCTATTTTCATTAAGTAGTGGCTGTCCTCGGCTATTCTTGTTGTTCCTTTTTATCTCATTACTTCCTACATTATTTGTTTTACTCTGTAACCAGTGTACGAAACATTCTACCTCGCTGACTGCCACCTTTAACTCTCCTAACCATGCAGTCACGCGTCCTAAGTCTCTGCTCAGGTGCATTTTTACTCTTTATGCTATCTCAGCCTAAAAACAATATCTTCTTCTATATGCTTCTTAGTACCTGGAAAAAACAAACTTGTCTTGAGCTCAGCTGGAATAATTCTCTACTGTGCCGTGATGAAGCTGTTATGCTGAAATATTATTATATAGAACAAACAATCACAACCTCATTTGTAATCAGCTAATTTAAGAAATTCAGTTTACATATACACAAGAACAGTTCGACCAGATAATAGGCTCACAGATTACCCTACTCTCGGTTCCTGATCCAAGCAAGACGTATTCCTCTAGACTCGTCTTCAGGTTATACTCAAACACTAGGATTCTGCGTCAGCTGAAATTCAATCAGTCGCGGAGTTCAGGTAGCGGAGTGCAGGTAGTCTGTCTCTTCCTCCAAGTAACGTCGTCTCTTCAGTTAGTTACTTCTCTTGGGATGCCTGGATAAACTTCAACCCCTGGTTGGGTCCCGACCAGATTTCTGGCTTCTGACTTCGCCCCGGGTGGGGTACTTCATCGACGTTTTGAGAAGGCCTCAGAGGTAACAGAGCCCAAAAGGATCAGGATCAGCCAGCGGCCCAGCGATAGTCTGACTGTTTCAAACAAAACCTGGCCCAATCAATGGAAGAACGAGGTATTTTAACTGCTGTCCTGATATTTCATGATCACCTCCATTAATTTGAGTGGATTATACGAACTTTGGAAGAGTTCTGATTGTGGGCGAGTCTTTGATTTAGCTTTGAAACTTTAATTGGAGGCAAGGGATCAATTTGAGGGAGCTATTGGAAAATTCTCGCTCACCTGCAACAAACCATGTTCTAGACTGGATTGACCTTCAACAGCATGATGATCGGAGACTGACCTTCAACGGAATTCTTGAATTCTTGTTCACCCGACAAAATATTCAGACTGGATTGACCTTCCACAGTATGACGATTACGCTCGTAGGCAAACTGGTTTTCACTCTTCTCTTGACGCCAAATAAAATTTTGACAGCAAGTCTTGAAAAAGACTTACAGACGACCACCCCTGGGCGGGCTTTTGGTCGCTGTATTTTTCGCTGATAAGTTATTGGCCATTTTTCTAACTGAGCTTTGTTTCTGTTCAAGTTACGTATCGAATCGTGCTGAAATGCTTCTGTCTCTTCAAGTTGTTGACGTAAACAGTGGTTTTTTGTGACTTCTGCCGCGACAACTAAAGATCCTGGAAATCCTGGTTCTTAGGCTCCATTTCGTTTATGTAACGAAGTCAACTCATAACTGATAACTCATAACATGAGTGGAGTCAGGTGGATCTTTATAAATATACTTTATTCGTGTTGATGACAGCTGGAATTTGTGTGGCAACCTTTCCGTTCGGTATCTTGATGTTAACTGCCCCTTTGACAACAAACCACGTCACGACTTGAGCATCTCTCCTCTCATTCGACCCTGATGCTCAATCGTGCTGTAGTCGTTTCCCACCTAAATACTACCAAAACCCCTTCCTCTGTTACACAAGCAATATTCAATTTCATGCCTCTGGGACGCTTGTGCGTGGAGGGGAGGTGTGTGTTTGTGAATGGGGGATGTGTTGGTGGGTGGGATGTATGTGAGGGATGTGTGTATGGGTGGGGAGATTGTGCGTGGGTGGGGATGTGTGTGTATATGGGTAGGGCGTGTGGTTAAGGGATGTGTGGCTGGGGGATGGGTGGGTGGAGGATGTGTGGTTGGATAGAGGATGTGTGGGTGGTGATTGTATATGAGTTAGGGTGTGTGGTTAAGGGATGTTTGGTTGAGGGATGGATGGGTAGAGGATGTGTGGGTGGGTAGAGGATATGCGGGTGGGTGAGTGTGTGTAGGTTAGGAGATGGTGGGGGATGTTTGTAGGGGTGGGCTCGGGATCTGTGAGTGGGCTGTGGGAGATGGGAGATTATGTGGGTGGGTTCGGAATTTGTGTGTGGGTAGGTGCGGGATATGTGAGTTGACGGGGAGATGTGTGTGTGTGCGTGGGGGAATGTGTGGCTGAGGAATGTGTGTTTGGCTGAGTGGTTGGAGGTGTGTGGGTGGAGGAGGATATGTGGGTGAGTGATTGTTGGTGGGTAATGGGACGGGTAGAGGATATGTGAGTGGGTGGGGAGATGTGTGTAGGTGGGTGGATGTGTGTGGGTGGGGGATGTGTGGGTTGGGGAATGTATGTGTGCTTGGGGGGTGGGTGGATGAGATGTGTGGTGGGTGAGAGGTGTGTGTGGGTGGGGAGATGTGTAGGTGTAGGGATGTGGTGGATGGATGGGAGAATGTATGTGTGTGTGGTTGGGTGGAGGAGTTGGAGTGAATGGGGGATGTGTGGGTGGGTGGTGGATGTGTCACATAACATAGTAATATGCATTGTTTATGTTTACAAAAGTCATGTGACAATGTTTTTTCCTATGCACTGTTGATGAAAGAAAGATGAGTGATTGGAAGGGCCGAATGTAAGACGGGCCTGCGTGCCCAATTTGTTACCCTTTGAAAATAAAGTCTGTTCGTTCGTTCCTTCGGCATTCCACTGTAGTATGTTGAGTGTCCGGGGTATTTGGTCAATAGCTCTTAACCTACTCCTCTGTGCCTTGACTCCACAGCACAGGGGAAGGTGACCACCAGTAGTCTTTAGTGGACCCCCTCGAGGCAGGGGGCCCGGCACTATCACCGCCTGATGGGACTTCGCGGGATTAGCACCATAACGATTAATTTTAATTTGTGACATCATGAAATAAGTAACGTTGCACTGCTTTGTCAATCCTGTGGCTCAGTACATCCGATTTCGACAAGCATTTGGGGGGGGGGGGGTGCTTTTCCCTAGCCTTTGGCTGTTCCCAGTCTACCTAAGGCAGCAGGTTTGTGTGTCTCTTGGTCTGGTCCCTCTCCCTTGACCTGTCCGACATGGGTGACCCTACCAGTAGCTGTGCTACCGTCGGCATAGCTCTTGGGGTCATTAGAACACACAAGCCCCTCTACCTCGTCACAGTGGACACACAGCAGAGGGGAAGTTAGTCAATCCAAGGAGTGGTATTTGAGGTCATCTAATCCTGTCATTCAACTGTCCCTTGCTATCATGATCAGGTTAGTCAATCCAAGGACTGGTGTTTGAAGTCATCTGATCATGTCATTCAACTGTCCCATGTTCTCATGATCAGGTTAGTCAATCCAAGGACTGGTGATTAAGGTAATTCAGCTGTCCCTTGTTCTTATGATCAGGTTAGTCAATCCAAGGTCTGGTGTTTGAGGTAATACCATCTGTCCCTTGTTCTCATGATCAGGTTAGTCAATCCAAGGTCTGGTGTTTGAGGTAATACCATCTGTCCCTTGTTCTCATGATCAGGTTAGTCAATCCAAGGTCTGGTGTTTGAGGTAATACCATCTGTCCCTTGTTCTCATGATCAGGTTAGTCAATCCAAGGAGTGGTGTTTGAAGGCATGGGAAATCATCCCTCTCCATAAACTGCCATCTCCAACAACATGAATCAATTCATGTGTTGACTTCCTCCTGTGCCATCACACGAGACTGTCATGAATTTACTCACGCCATATTCCTCTGTCTATCTTTCCAGATGTCGCAACATGTTCTCGTTTTTGATGACTGCTTCTTACTGATGTTTGTGATATGTTGTTTTTGCGACTTAGCTTCCCTCAAAATGTCCAGATTGCTAATTTAGGCTATCCAATTAATTTTCAGCATTCTTCTATAAAACCACATATTCAAGTCTTCCAGTGATTGCTCCGCCTGTTTATTAATTGTCCAGGATTCGCAGCACCGTTCTGGTACTGGGCTCACCCAAGGAAAATATTCTTCATTTGATAGACTGCTGCTAAAGCTTGTCCTATTCTGTTCTTTATCTCGGTGATGCATCTTCCATTTGATGTTATCCGTGTGCCTAGATATCTGAATTTGTGCACTGGCCCCAAAATAATGTTATTTTCTGTATTTGCATATTTAGGCACAATCTGTTGCTTTGATATCACCATGATTTCTGTTTTTCTGTTATTCAAGCTAAAGCCCTTTTTTTCACTGTCTACAACCACTTTATCATTTCCTGTAGTTCTTTCTGACTTGTTACTATCAAGACTGTGTCAACAATATGAGTAAGTTATTTATATTATATAAAGCAACCAGGATCCCTGAAATGTTTTTTGTAGAACTCATTATAAGTTCACAGTATAATGAGGATGAAACAGGCCTCTTCAAATATGGTGACAAGTTAATGAAAACTGGACCACACGCAAGTATAACACTCATTGATTCATTCAGTAGCATGTCCTTTGCAGAACCACAACAACTTTCCGGAAAATCTCTCGATCATAAGCAAGATGTCCCTCGTTCGACACACCCTTGTGGAGATCATCCGCCACATCCTGCATCCATCGTCTCTTTGACCTTCCTCTCTTCTTGGACATATACCCCTCCATTATTATTCTCTCAAAACTTTCGTGACGTTTCAAGTGACTAAAATATTTCAATTTTCTTTGTTTTATCGTCTTTAATAAAAAATCTTCTTCAATATCCAGCTCTTGAAGTATGGATGCATTTGTTCTTTTCTTTACCCAAGATATTCTTATAACTCGTCTATAACATTTATATTCAAATGCGCTGTTCAGCTTGTTTAGCAAGTGTCCAGGTCTCACTGGCGTACGTTGCAATGGGGAAAATGCATGCTCTTAAAAATCTAATTTGTGTAGTTCTTTCTATGTGTCCCACTCCACAATTTATTCAGTTGTTTTAGTCTTTGAAGAGCAATAGATACTCGAAGTATAACACTGCAGCTCAGGAATGTTGACGTGCATCTGGTCATTAACATTTGGCTAACAATGTACTGTTATGAAAAGAAATAAATTGCAGAACTTGATGACAGCTGGCAAGATCGAGGGGAAGAGAACACGGGAAAGGCAGAGAAGTAAATGCAGGGCCTACACACATGGTATGGTAGAGACAAGAACACTCTGGTGATCGAGTGAGATGGCGAAACATGACCGCCCACGCTTATCGGCACGGCAAATGATGAATTAATGGACACTGTACTCAGGAATCAATTGTTGGCGTGTACCTGGCCATTAACATTTGACAACACTTCTCAGGAATCAGTTGTTAACGCGCACCTGGCCATTCACATTTGACAACTCAGGAAACAGCTGCTGACGCACACCTGGCCATTCACATTTGACAACACTGTAAGTATAACGCCGCGTAGTTCATATAATAATTAATACGAAGCACTTGCTTTTTGACATCTGATTTGGAATTTATTGCGCTCAGCTACATTCGTTGTGTTGTCGGAGAAATCAAGCAAGATTGCTACAGATTACAGATCTCACGTGAGTATTTTAGTTTAGTTAATTGTTTTCGTTCGCTTTTTACTTTTTATTTAAGGTTATTTAATTTATTATTTACTATTTACCCGGGATTATTTATAAAATCGCGTAAATAATTCAGCAGGTAACTACTGTAATGTTGTGAAATTACCTGAATAGAGAATTCTGCCGCTAATAAAGTAAATTATTCAGTTTGTCAGGAGCTCGATTTAAAATTAAAGGATTCACCTAGATAAACGGGTGACTTTTTTCTTCTTAGTTCTTGAAAGTATTCTGCCCACCTTGCTAGTCTTTGTTATGGAACTTATGGTTTAAGGTATACCGCTTTTGCTATTATTTTAAATTTATGATGGTGTTGGGGTTGTAGCATGCATAAGATACATAGACACAGGTGCATATTTGATTATTTCAACCAAAGCATATGATAATACATACTTCTAAAATATTTCAATTCTTTAACTAATTTTAGAGATGTACTATTTATCAGTGTACTTAGTGAACCAGGAGATCTGCTAACTTACATTACTTAAGTTTTAGCTGTATGTGTAATTCATATTGTATCTACTCATCTACTGCATGTTGAACTCAGCTTTTTAATATGATTTTACAATATGCCTTCCTCACTATAAAACAGGCACTTATCATCTGTATATAAAAGCTCATTTATGTTGTATGGATCTGTTGCTTCATCTGAAGTAAAGGGCACTCTTCCAAATAACGGTCCCAAATTATTTAGTGTAAAAATCATCCCTTACAGGGCCTAATTAGATGATATAATAAAACAAAATATTAAACGCTATGAACTAAAATATAGTACTGAGAAACTGGAATTACGTACCAATAATATTTCAGTTATATGTGGAAATTGTGGCACAAAAGTAAATACTGTCCGAAAGCATGTTCTTTGTGAAAAAATTGTACATATTGGAACGAGCATTGAATGTGTTGTTGATCACTTCCGATTGAGTGTGTTGGTGGACTCCTAGACCGATCGATGGATGCAATAAATGTTTTTGGGCCCGGAGGGCCCTCACTGTCATCTGAGTGTATACCTATCAGTTATATGTGGAAATATATATACAATCCGATGACAGTGAGGGAAACGGCCCAAACAACATATTTTTGTTGCAAAGTATCTAGGAAAAATATCCAGATTGAGAAAGAAAGAAATTACATATGTATTGATGTGACTGCCGGTCTCCCTGATGAAGGTATTTATGGCTTTCGCCGTAACCCCGTATATCCTCGTGAGTAACACAGCTGCGCCCGAACCGGCAGCTGTTCGAGCCGCGCTGGTAACTTACGGGGGTATGTGAGTCGGTCACTCAGAAAGCAATGTCAAACTACTGAGCGTAATCTTGCCTAGTACATCAACAGCAGCTGAAAAATGCTGATGTTGACTGCAACGTCTTGTAAGGGATATGCAACATTAAAAAGAAAATTGATGTGACTTACCTATAGAATCATGTCCTCATCTTCACTGAGTCTCACAAGATGCACTTAGCTTGGATGATGAAGTTGATAAATAAAGTCAGCAACAAACATGGAAAGAGCGTGTGTGCAAATAAAGCAATTAGAGAGAAGAAAGAAGTTAAGAGAAAGCGATATTTATTGCAAATATATAGACACAGGCGGATATTACAGCCAAAGCCTATGGTACATAGACACAGGTGGATATTACAGCCAAAGCCTATGGTACATAGACACAGGCGGATATTACAGCCAAAGCCTATGGTACATAGACACAGGTGGATATTACAGCCAAAGCCTATGGTACATAGACACAGGCGGATATTACAGCCAAAGCCTATGGTACATAGACACAGGCGGATATTACAGCCAAAGCCTATGGTACATAGACACAGGTGGATATTACAGCCAAAGCCTATGGTACATAGACACAGGCGGATATTACAGCCAAAGCCTATGGTACATAGACACAGGTGGATATTACAGCCAAAGCCTATGGTACATAGACACAGGCGGATATTACAGCCAAAGCCTATGGTACATAGACACAGGTGGATATTACAGCCAAAGCCTATGGTACATAGACACAGGCGGATATTACAGCCAAAGCCTATGGTACATAGATACAGGCGGATATTACAGCCAAAGCCTATGGTAGATAGACACAGGTGGATATTACAGCCAAAGCCTATGGTACATAGACACAGGCGGATATTACAGCCAAAGCCTATGGTACATAGACACAGGCGGATATTACAGCCAAAGCCTATGGTACATAGACACAGGCGGATATTACAGCCAAAGCCTATGGTACATAGACACAGGTGGATATTACAGCCAAAGCCTATGGTACATAGACCCAGGTGGATATTACAGCCAAAGCCTATTGTACATGGACACAGGCGGATATTACAGCCAAAGCCTATGATGCATACATACTTCTAAGATGTTTGAATTCTTTAACTAATTCTAGAGATGTACTATTTATCAGTATACTTATTGTACCAGGAGATCTGCTAACTTGCATTAAGTTTTGGCTGTATTTACATTCATATTGTATCTACTACATGTTGAACTCGGCTTATTAATATGATTTTGCAGTATGCCATCGTCACTATAACACAGGCACTGATCGTCTGCAAATGAAAGCTAATTTATTTTTTGTATTGCATGTAGCCCATTTATTTTGGGTGTTGCATGCTGCATGTTGAACTCAGCTTATTAATATGATTTGACAGTATGCCACTGTCACTATAAAACAAGCACAGGCCATCTGCAAATTACAAACATTTCTCCAAAATTGCTAGTTGCATGTTGAACTCAGCTTATTAATATGATTTTGACGTATGCTATAAAACAGGCAGTGATCATCTACAAATGGAAGCTAATTTATTTTGAATGGATCAGTTGCTTCATCTTAAGTAAAGAGTTTGAAACTTTTCTGAATCTGTTTTGTCAAGTCTTGCTTCTCTGGATATTCTGTCTATGTAGATATTAAATATCAGAGGAGTGAGCACACATCTCTGCCTCACTTGTGTATTGAATGTGAACATATTTGATATATGTTGTTGTGGTGTTCATATTGCACTTTGGCTCGAGTGGTACAGGGTTATGGTGTTTTCTAGCAATTGTCCTTGTATCTTGTAGTTTTCAAGGATGATCCCTACTTTGTATCTATCTACTCTATCGAAAGCCTTTTCCTGATCAACAAACACAGTATTCTGCTGGTCACTATATTCAATGGTGTTTTCACATGTTTCTCTAAGTGTGAATAGTGCATCATTACAACTTTGATCTTCCTGAAACCAAATGTACTTTTATTAATTGTTGCTCAACTGTGGGTCAAGCTCTTTGTTCCAATAGTTTTTGCATACATTTATCATATATGACCCATGAGTAATATACCTCTTTATGTTTCGCATTCTCTCATATTGCCTTTCTTTTTTCCGTATGTGTACTATTATTGCCTGTTGCCAGTCATCTGAGACTTTTTTTTTCTTCCCATGCTATATTTAAGTGTCTTGTCAGTCATTTAATTCATGTTTTGCCACAAGACTGAATAGCTTATGTGGTTATTACATCTGGATCTGATAATTTGTTTTTAGGACTTTTCTGTAGAACTGATTTTACTTCTGCAGGTATGAAATTTGGTTGTTGTTCCCAGTGTTTAGACACACAACTTGGGTTTTCTATGCTGTATGTGGGGTTAAGTGGTTCTTGAAAGTATTCTGCCCACCTTGCTAGTCTTTGTTATGGATTAAGAATGGTATATGTCATTTGCTGTTCCTGATGTTGTTGGGGTTGTAGGCATGCATAAGATACATAGACACAGGTGAATATTACAGCCAAAGCCTATGGTACATAGACACAGGTGGATATTACAGCCAAAGCCTATGGTACATAGACACAGGCGGATATTACAGCCAAAGCCTATGGTACATAGACACAGGTGGATATTACAGCCAAAGTCTATGGTACATAGACACAGGCAGATATTACAGCCAAAGCCTATGGTACATCGAATCAGGCGGATATTACAGCCAAAGCCTATGGTACATAGACACAGGCGGATATTACAGCCAAAGCCTATGGTACATAGACACAGGCGGATATTACAGCCAAAGCCTATGGTACATAGACACAGGCGGATATTACAGCCAAAGCCTATGGTACATAGACACAGGTGGATATTACAGCCAAAGCCTATGGTACATAGACCCAGGTGGATATTACAGCCAAAGCCTATGGTACATAGAATCAGGCGGATATTACAGCCAAAGCCTATGGTACATAGACACAGGCGGATATTACAGCCAAAGCCTATGGTACATAGACACAGGCGGATATTACAGCCAAAGCCTATGGTACATAGACACAGGCGGATATTACAGCCAAAGCGTATGGTACATAGACACAGGTGGATATTACAGCCAAAGCCTATGGTACATAGACCCAGGTGGATATTACAGCCAAAGCCTATTGTACATAGACACAGGCGGATATTACAGCCAAAGCCTATGATACATACATACTTCTAAGATGTTTGAATTCTTTAACTAATTCTAGAGATGTACTATTTATCAGTATACTTATTGTACCAGGAGATCTGCTAACTTGCATTAAGTTTTGGCTGTATTTACATTCATATTGTATCTACTACATGTTGAACTCAGCTTATTAATATGATTTTGCAGTATGCCATCGTCACTATAACACAGGCACTGATCGTCTGCAAATGAAAGCTAATTTATTTTTTGTATTGCATGTAGCCCATTTATTTTGGGTGTTGCATGCTGCATGTTGAACTCAGCTTATTAATATGATTTGACAGTATGCCACTGTCACTATAAAACAAGCACAGGCCATCTGCAAATTACAAACATTTCTCCAAAATTGCTAGTTGCATGTTGAACTCAGCTTATTAATATGATTTTGACGTATGCTATAAAACAGGCAGTGATCATCTACAAATGGAAGCTAATTTATTTTGAATGGATCAGTTGCTTCATCTTAAGTAAAGAGTTTGAAACTTTTCTGAATCTGTTTTGTCAAGTCTTGCTTCTCTGGATATTCTGTCTATGTAGATATTAAATATCAGAGGAGTGAGCACACATCTCTGCCTCACTTGTGTATTGAATGTGAACATATTTGATATATGTTGTTGTGGTGTTCATATTGCACTTTGGCTCGAGTGGTACAGGGTTATGGTGTTTTCTAGCAATTGTCCTTGTATCTTGTAGTTTTCAAGGATGATCCCTACTTTGTATCTATCTACTCTATCGAAAGCCTTTTCCTGATCAACAAACACAGTATTCTGCTGGTCACTATATTCAATGGTGTTTTCACATGTTTCTCTAAGTGTGAATAGTGCATCATTACAACTTTGATCTTCCTGAAACCAAATGTACTTTTATTAATTGTTGCTCAACTGTGGGTCAAGCTCTTTGTTCCAATAGTTTTTGCATACATTTATCATATATGACCCATGAGTAATATACCTCTTTATGTTTCGCATTCTCTCATATTGCCTTTCTTTTTTCCGTATGTGTACTATTATTGCCTGTTGCCAGTCATCTGAGACTTTTTTTTTCTTCCCATGCTATATTAAAGTGTCTTGTCAGTCATTTAATTCATGTTTTGCCACAAGACTGAATAGCTTATGTGGTTATTACATCTGGATCTGATAATTTGTTTTTAGGACTTTTCTGTAGAACTGATTTTACTTCTGCAGGTATGAAATTTGGTTGTTGTTCCCAGTGTTTAGACACACAACTTGGGGTTTTCTATGCTGTATGTGGGGTTAAGTGGTTCTTGAAAGTATTCTGCCCACCTTGCTAGTCTTTGTTATGGATTAAGAATGGTATATGTCATTTGCTGTTTCTGATGTTGTTGGGGTTGTAGGCATGCATAAGATACATAGACACAGGTGAATATTACAGCCAAAGCCTATGGTACATAGACACAGGTGGATATTACAGCCAAAGCCTATGGTACATAGACACAGGCGGATATTACAGCCAAAGCCTATGGTACATAGACACAGGTGGATATTACAGCCAAAGTCTATGGTACATAGACACAGGCAGATATTACAGCCAAAGCCTATGGTACATCGAATCAGGCGGATATTACAGCCAAAGCCTATGGTACATAGACACAGGCGGATATTACAGCCAAAGCCTATGGTACATAGACACAGGCGGATATTACAGCCAAAGCCTATGGTACATAGACACAGGCGGATATTACAGCCAAAGCCTATGGTACATAGACACAGGTGGATATTACAGCCAAAGCCTATTGTACATAGACACAGGCGGATATTACAGCCAAAGCCTATGATACATACATACTTCTAAGATGTTTGAATTCTTTAACTAATTCTAGAGATGTACTATTTATCAGTATACTTATTGTACCAGGAGATCTGCTAACTTGCATTAAGTTTTGGCTGTATTTACATTCATATTGTATCTACTACATGTTGAACTCAGCTTATTAATATGATTTTGCAGTATGCCATCGTCACTATAACACAGGCACTGATCGTCTGCAAATGAAAGCTAATTTATTTTTTGTATTGCATGTAGCCCATTTATTTTGGGTGTTGCATGCTGCATGTTGAACTCAGCTTATTAATATGATTTGACAGTATGCCACTGTCACTATAAAACAAGCACAGGCCATCTGCAAATTACAAACATTTCTCCAAAATTGCTAGTTGCATGTTGAACTCAGCTTATTAATATGATTTTGACGTATGCTATAAAACAGGCAGTGATCATCTACAAATGGAAGCTAATTTATTTTGAATGGATCAGTTGCTTCATCTTAAGTAAAGAGTTTGAAACTTTTCTGAATCTGTTTTGTCAAGTCTTGCTTCTCTGGATATTCTGTCTATGTAGATATTAAATATCAGAGGAGTGAGCACACATCTCTGCCTCACTTGTGTATTGAATGTGAACATATTTGATATATGTTGTTGTGGTGTTCATATTGCACTTTGGCTCGAGTGGTACAGGGTTATGGTGTTTTCTAGCAATTGTCCTTGTATCTTGTAGTTTTCAAGGATGATCCCTACTTTGTATCTATCTACTCTATCGAAAGCCTTTTCCTGATCAACAAACACAGTATTCTGCTGGTCACTATATTCAATGGTGTTTTCACATGTTTCTCTAAGTGTGAATAGTGCATCATTACAACTTTGATCTTCCTGAAACCAAATGTACTTTTATTAATTGTTGCTCAACTGTGGGTCAAGCTCTTTGTTCCAATAGTTTTTGCATACATTTATCATATATGACCCATGAGTAATATACCTCTTTATGTTTCGCATTCTCTCATATTGCCTTTCTTTTTTCCGTATGTGTACTATTATTGCCTGTTGCCAGTCATCTGAGACTTTTTTTTTCTTCCCATGCTATATTTAAGTGTCTTGTCAGTCATTTAATTCATGTTTTGCCACAAGACTGAATAGCTTATGTGGTTATTACATCTGGATCTGATAATTTGTTTTTAGGACTTTTCTGTAGAACTGATTTTACTTCTGCAGGTATGAAATTTGGTTGTTGTTCCCAGTGTTTAGACACACAACTTGGGTTTTCTATGCTGTATGTGGGGTTAAGTGGTTCTTGAAAGTATTCTGCCCACCTTGCTAGTCTTTGTTATGGATTAAGAATGGTATATGTCATTTGCTGTTTCTGATGTTGTTGGGGTTGTAGGCATGCATAAGATACATAGACACAGGTGAATATTACAGCCAAAGCCTATGGTACATAGACACAGGTGGATATTACAGCCAAAGCCTATGGTACATAGACACAGGCGGATATTACAGCCAAAGCCTATGGTACATAGACACAGGTGGATATTACAGCCAAAGTCTATGGTACATAGACACAGGCAGATATTACAGCCAAAGCCTATGGTACATCGAATCAGGCGGATATTACAGCCAAAGCCTATGGTACATAGACACAGGCGGATATTACAGCCAAAGCCTATGGTACATAGACACAGGTGGATATTACAGCCAAAGCCTATGGTACATAGACCCAGGTGGATATTACAGCCAAAGCCTATTGTACATGGACACAGGCGGATATTACAGCCAAAGCCTATGATGCATACATACTTCTAAGATGTTTGAATTCTTTAACTAATTCTAGAGATGTACTATTTATCAGTATACTTATTGTACCAGGAGATCTGCTAACTTGCATTAAGTTTTGGCTGTATTTACATTCATATTGTATCTACTACATGTTGAACTCGGCTTATTAATATGATTTTGCAGTATGCCATCGTCACTATAACACAGGCACTGATCGTCTGCAAATGAAAGCTAATTTATTTTTTGTATTGCATGTAGCCCATTTATTTTGGGTGTTGCATGCTGCATGTTGAACTCAGCTTATTAATATGATTTGACAGTATGCCACTGTCACTATAAAACAAGCACAGGCCATCTGCAAATTACAAACATTTCTCCAAAATTGCTAGTTGCATGTTGAACTCAGCTTATTAATATGATTTTGACGTATGCTATAAAACAGGCAGTGATCATCTACAAATGGAAGCTAATTTATTTTGAATGGATCAGTTGCTTCATCTTAAGTAAAGAGTTTGAAACTTTTCTGAATCTGTTTTGTCAAGTCTTGCTTCTCTGGATATTCTGTCTATGTAGATATTAAATATCAGAGGAGTGAGCACACATCTCTGCCTCACTTGTGTATTGAATGTGAACATATTTGATATATGTTGTTGTGGTGTTCATATTGCACTTTGGCTCGAGTGGTACAGGGTTATGGTGTTTTCTAGCAATTGTCCTTGTATCTTGTAGTTTTCAAGGATGATCCCTACTTTGTATCTATCTACTCTATCGAAAGCCTTTTCCTGATCAACAAACACAGTATTCTGCTGGTCACTATATTCAATGGTGTTTTCACATGTTTCTCTAAGTGTGAATAGTGCATCATTACAACTTTGATCTTCCTGAAACCAAATGTACTTTTATTAATTGTTGCTCAACTGTGGGTCAAGCTCTTTGTTCCAATAGTTTTTGCATACATTTATCATATATGACCCATGAGTAATATACCTCTTTATGTTTCGCATTCTCTCATATTGCCTTTCTTTTTTCCGTATGTGTACTATTATTGCCTGTTGCCAGTCATCTGAGACTTTTTTTTTCTTCCCATGCTATATTTAAGTGTCTTGTCAGTCATTTAATTCATGTTTTGCCACAAGACTGAATAGCTTATGTGGTTATTACATCTGGATCTGATAATTTGTTTTTAGGACTTTTCTGTAGAACTGATTTTACTTCTGCAGGTATGAAATTTGGTTGTTGTTCCCAGTGTTTAGACACACAACTTGGGTTTTCTATGCTGTATGTGGGGTTAAGTGGTTCTTGAAAGTATTCTGCCCACCTTGCTAGTCTTTGTTATGGATTAAGAATGGTATATGTCATTTGCTGTTTCTGATGTTGTTGGGGTTGTAGGCATGCATAAGATACATAGACACAGGTGAATATTACAGCCAAAGCCTATGGTACATAGACACAGGTGGATATTACAGCCAAAGCCTATGGTACATAGACACAGGCGGATATTACAGCCAAAGCCTATGGTACATAGACACAGGTGGATATTACAGCCAAAGTCTATGGTACATAGACACAGGCAGATATTACAGCCAAAGCCTATGGTACATCGAATCAGGCGGATATTACAGCCAAAGCCTATGGTACATAGACACAGGCGGATATTACAGCCAAAGCCTATGGTACATAGACACAGGCGGATATTACAGCCAAAGCCTATGGTACATAGACACAGGCGGATATTACAGCCAAAGCCTATGGTACATAGACACAGGTGGATATTACAGCCAAAGCCTATGGTACATAGACCCAGGTGGATATTACAGCCAAAGCCTATGGTACATAGAATCAGGCGGATATTACAGCCAAAGCCTATGGTACATAGACACAGGCGGATATTACAGCCAAAGCCTATGGTACATAGACACAGGCGGATATTACAGCCAAAGCCTATGGTACATAGACACAGGCGGATATTACAGCCAAAGCCTATGGTACATAGACACAGGTGGATATTACAGCCAAAGCCTATGGTACATAGACCCAGGTGGATATTACAGCCAAAGCCTATTGTACATAGACACAGGCGGATATTACAGCCAAAGCCTATGATACATACATACTTCTAAGATGTTTGAATTCTTTAACTAATTCTAGAGATGTACTATTTATCAGTATACTTATTGTACCAGGAGATCTGCTAACTTGCATTAAGTTTTGGCTGTATTTACATTCATATTGTATCTACTACATGTTGAACTCAGCTTATTAATATGATTTTGCAGTATGCCATCGTCACTATAACACAGGCACTGATCGTCTGCAAATGAAAGCTAATTTATTTTTTGTATTGCATGTAGCCCATTTATTTTGGGTGTTGCATGCTGCATGTTGAACTCAGCTTATTAATATGATTTGACAGTATGCCACTGTCACTATAAAACAAGCACAGGCCATCTGCAAATTACAAACATTTCTCCAAAATTGCTAGTTGCATGTTGAACTCAGCTTATTAATATGATTTTGACGTATGCTATAAAACAGGCAGTGATCATCTACAAATGGAAGCTAATTTATTTTGAATGGATCAGTTGCTTCATCTTAAGTAAAGAGTTTGAAACTTTTCTGAATCTGTTTTGTCAAGTCTTGCTTCTCTGGATATTCTGTCTATGTAGATATTAAATATCAGAGGAGTGAGCACACATCTCTGCCTCACTTGTGTATTGAATGTGAACATATTTGATATATGTTGTTGTGGTGTTCATATTGCACTTTGGCTCGAGTGGTACAGGGTTATGGTGTTTTCTAGCAATTGTCCTTGTATCTTGTAGTTTTCAAGGATGATCCCTACTTTGTATCTATCTACTCTATCGAAAGCCTTTTCCTGATCAACAAACACAGTATTCTGCTGGTCACTATATTCAATGGTGTTTTCACATGTTTCTCTAAGTGTGAATAGTGCATCATTACAACTTTGATCTTCCTGAAACCAAATGTACTTTTATTAATTGTTGCTCAACTGTGGGTCAAGCTCTTTGTTCCAATAGTTTTTGCATACATTTATCATATATGACCCATGAGTAATATACCTCTTTATGTTTCGCATTCTCTCATATTGCCTTTCTTTTTTCCGTATGTGTACTATTATTGCCTGTTGCCAGTCATCTGAGACTTTTTTTTTCTTCCCATGCTATATTAAAGTGTCTTGTCAGTCATTTAATTCATGTTTTGCCACAAGACTGAATAGCTTATGTGGTTATTACATCTGGATCTGATAATTTGTTTTTAGGACTTTTCTGTAGAACTGATTTTACTTCTGCAGGTATGAAATTTGGTTGTTGTTCCCAGTGTTTAGACACACAACTTGGGGTTTTCTATGCTGTATGTGGGGTTAAGTGGTTCTTGAAAGTATTCTGCCCACCTTGCTAGTCTTTGTTATGGATTAAGAATGGTATATGTCATTTGCTGTTTCTGATGTTGTTGGGGTTGTAGGCATGCATAAGATACATAGACACAGGTGAATATTACAGCCAAAGCCTATGGTACATAGACACAGGTGGATATTACAGCCAAAGCCTATGGTACATAGACACAGGCGGATATTACAGCCAAAGCCTATGGTACATAGACACAGGTGGATATTACAGCCAAAGTCTATGGTACATAGACACAGGCAGATATTACAGCCAAAGCCTATGGTACATCGAATCAGGCGGATATTACAGCCAAAGCCTATGGTACATAGACACAGGCGGATATTACAGCCAAAGCCTATGGTACATAGACACAGGCGGATATTACAGCCAAAGCCTATGGTACATAGACACAGGCGGATATTACAGCCAAAGCCTATGGTACATAGACACAGGTGGATATTACAGCCAAAGCCTATTGTACATAGACACAGGCGGATATTACAGCCAAAGCCTATGATACATACATACTTCTAAGATGTTTGAATTCTTTAACTAATTCTAGAGATGTACTATTTATCAGTATACTTATTGTACCAGGAGATCTGCTAACTTGCATTAAGTTTTGGCTGTATTTACATTCATATTGTATCTACTACATGTTGAACTCAGCTTATTAATATGATTTTGCAGTATGCCATCGTCACTATAACACAGGCACTGATCGTCTGCAAATGAAAGCTAATTTATTTTTTGTATTGCATGTAGCCCATTTATTTTGGGTGTTGCATGCTGCATGTTGAACTCAGCTTATTAATATGATTTGACAGTATGCCACTGTCACTATAAAACAAGCACAGGCCATCTGCAAATTACAAACATTTCTCCAAAATTGCTAGTTGCATGTTGAACTCAGCTTATTAATATGATTTTGACGTATGCTATAAAACAGGCAGTGATCATCTACAAATGGAAGCTAATTTATTTTGAATGGATCAGTTGCTTCATCTTAAGTAAAGAGTTTGAAACTTTTCTGAATCTGTTTTGTCAAGTCTTGCTTCTCTGGATATTCTGTCTATGTAGATATTAAATATCAGAGGAGTGAGCACACATCTCTGCCTCACTTGTGTATTGAATGTGAACATATTTGATATATGTTGTTGTGGTGTTCATATTGCACTTTGGCTCGAGTGGTACAGGGTTATGGTGTTTTCTAGCAATTGTCCTTGTATCTTGTAGTTTTCAAGGATGATCCCTACTTTGTATCTATCTACTCTATCGAAAGCCTTTTCCTGATCAACAAACACAGTATTCTGCTGGTCACTATATTCAATGGTGTTTTCACATGTTTCTCTAAGTGTGAATAGTGCATCATTACAACTTTGATCTTCCTGAAACCAAATGTACTTTTATTAATTGTTGCTCAACTGTGGGTCAAGCTCTTTGTTCCAATAGTTTTTGCATACATTTATCATATATGACCCATGAGTAATATACCTCTTTATGTTTCGCATTCTCTCATATTGCCTTTCTTTTTTCCGTATGTGTACTATTATTGCCTGTTGCCAGTCATCTGAGACTTTTTTTTTCTTCCCATGCTATATTAAAGTGTCTTGTCAGTCATTTAATTCATGTTTTGCCACAAGACTGAATAGCTTATGTGGTTATTACATCTGGATCTGATAATTTGTTTTTAGGACTTTTCTGTAGAACTGATTTTACTTCTGCAGGTATGAAATTTGGTTGTTGTTCCCAGTGTTTAGACACACAACTTGGGGTTTTCTATGCTGTATGTGGGGTTAAGTGGTTCTTGAAAGTATTCTGCCCACCTTGCTAGTCTTTGTTATGGATTAAGAATGGTATATGTCATTTGCTGTTTCTGATGTTGTTGGGGTTGTAGGCATGCATAAGATACATAGACACAGGTGAATATTACAGCCAAAGCCTATGGTACATAGACACAGGTGGATATTACAGCCAAAGCCTATGGTACATAGACACAGGCGGATATTACAGCCAAAGCCTATGGTACATAGACACAGGTGGATATTACAGCCAAAGTCTATGGTACATAGACACAGGCAGATATTACAGCCAAAGCCTATGGTACATCGAATCAGGCGGATATTACAGCCAAAGCCTATGGTACATAGACACAGGCGGATATTACAGCCAAAGCCTATGGTACATAGACACAGGCGGATATTACAGCCAAAGCCTATGGTACATAGACACAGGCGGATATTACAGCCAAAGCCTATGGTACATAGACACAGGCGGATATTACAGCCAAAGCCTATGGTACATAGACACAGGCGGATATTACAGCCAAAGCCTATGGTACATAGACACAGGTGGATATTACAGCCAAAGCCTATGGTACATAGACACAGGCGGATATTACAGCCAAAGCCTATGGTACATAGACACAGGTGGATATTACAGCCAAAGCCTATGGTACATAGACACAGGCGGATATTACAGCCAAAGCCTATGGTACATAGACACAGGCGGATATTACAGCCAAAGCCTATGGTACATAGACACAGGCGGATATTACAGACAAAGCCTATGGTAGATAGACACAGGTGGATATTACAGCCAAAGCCTATGGTAGATAGACACAGGTGGATATTACAGCCAAAGCCTATGGTACATAGACACAGGCGGATATTACAGCCAAAGCCTATGGTACATAGACACAGGCGGATATTACAGCCAAAGCCTATGGTACATGGACACAGGCGGATATTACAGCCAAAGCCTATGGTACATAGACACAGGCGGATATTACAGCCAAAGCCTATGGTACATAGACACAGGCGGATATTACAGCCAAAGCCTATGGTACATAGACACAGGTGGATATTACAGCCAAAGCCTATGGTACATAGACACAGGTGGATATTACAGCCAAAGCCTATTGTACATAGACACAGGCGGATATTACAGCCAAAGCCTATGATACATACATACTTCTAAGATTTTTGAATTCTTTAACTAATTCTAGAGATGTACTATTTATCAGTATACTTATTGTACCAGGAGATCTGCTAACTTGCATTAAGTTTTGGCTGTATTTACATTCATATTGTATCTACTACATGTTGAACTCAGCTTATTAATATGATTTTGCAGTATGCCATCGTCACTATAACACAGGCACTGATCGTCTGCAAATGAAAGCTAATTTATTTTTTGTATTGCATGTAGCCCATTTATTTTGGGTGTTGCATGCTGCATGTTGAACTCAGCTTATTAATATGATTTGACAGTATGCCACTGTCACTATAAAACAAGCACGGGCCATCTGCAAATTACAAACATTTCTCCAAAATTGCTAGTTGCATGTTGAACTCAGCTTATTAATATGATTTTGACGTATGCTATAAAACAGGCAGTGATCATCTACAAATGGAAGCTAATTTATTTTGAATGGATCAGTTGCTTCATCTTAAGTAAAGAGTTTGAAACTTTTCTGAATCTGTTTTGTCAAGTCTTGCTTCTCTGGATATTCTGTCTATGTAGATATTAAATATCAGAGGAGTGAGCACACATCTCTGCCTCACTTGTGTATTGAATGTGAACATATTTGATATATGTTATTGTTGTGTTCATATTGCACTTTGGCTCGAGTGGTACAGGGTTATGGTGTTTTCTAGCAATTGTCCTTGTATCTTGTAGTTTTCAAGGATGATCCCTACTTTGTATCTATCTACTCTATCGAAAGCCTTTTCCTGATCAACAAACACAGTATTCTGCTGGTCACTATATTCAATGGTGTTTTCACATGTTTCTCTAAGTGTGAATAGTGCATCATTACAACTTTGATCTTCCTGAAACCAAATGTACTTTTATTAATTGTTGCTCAACTGTGGGTCAAGCTCTTTGTTCCAATAGTTTTTGCATACATTTATCATATATGATCCATGAGTAATATACCTCTTTATGTTTCGCATTCTCTCATATTGCCTTTCTTTTTTCCGTATGTGTACTATTATTGCCTGTTGCCAGTCATCTGAGACTTTTTTTTTCTTCCCATGCTATATTAAAGTGTCTTGTCAGTCATTTAATTCATGTTTTGCCACAAGACTGAATAGCTTATGTGGTTATTACATCTGGATCTGATAATTTGTTTTTAGGACTTTTCTGTAGAACTGATTTTACTTCTGCAGGTATGAAATTTGGTTGTTGTTCCCAGTGTTTAGACACACAACTTGGGTTTTCTATGCTGTATGTGGGGTTAAGTGGTTCTTGAAAGTATTCTGCCCACCTTGCTAGTCTTTGTTATGGATTAAGAATGGTATATGTCATTTGCTGTTTCTGATGTTGTTGGGGTTGTAGGCATGCATAAGATACATAGACACAGGTGAATATTACAGCCAAAGCCTATGGTACATAGACACAGGTGGATATTACAGCCAAAGCCTATGGTACATAGACACAGGCGGATATTACAGCCAAAGCCTATGGTACATAGACACAGGTGGATATTACAGCCAAAGCCTATAGTACATAGACACAGGCGGATATTACAGCCAAAGCCTATGGTACATAGACACAGGTGGATATTACAGCCAAAGCCTATGGTACATAGACACAGGCGGATATTACAGCCAAAGCCTATGGTACATAGACACAGGCGGATATTACAGCCAAAGCCTATGGTACATAGACACAGGTGGATATTACAGCCAAAGCCTATGGTACATAGACACAGGCGGATATTACAGCCAAAGCCTATGGTACATAGACACAGGTGGATATTACAGCCAAAGCCTATGGTACATAGACACAGGTGGATATTACAGCCAAAGCCTATGGTACATAGACACAGGCGGATATTACAGCCAAAGCCTATGGTACATAGACACAGGCGGATATTACAGCCAAAGCCTATGGTACATAGACACAGGCGGATATTACAGACAAAGCCTATGGTAGATAGACACAGGTGGATATTACAGCCAAAGCCTATGGTAGATAGACACAGGTGGATATTACAGCCAAAGCCTATGGTACATAGACACAGGCGGATATTACAGCCAAAGCCTATGGTACATAGACACAGGCGGATATTACAGCCAAAGCCTATGGTACATGGACACCGGCGGATATTACAGCCAAAGCCTATGGTACATAGACACAGGCGGATATTACAGCCAAAGCCTATGGTACATAGACACAGGCGGATATTACAGCCAAAGCCTATGGTACATAGACACAGGTGGATATTACAGCCAAAGCCTATGGTACATAGACACAGGTGGATATTACAGCCAAAGCCTATTGTACATAGACACAGGCGGATATTACAGCCAAAGCCTATGATACATACATACTTCTAAGATTTTTGAATTCTTTAACTAATTCTAGAGATGTACTATTTATCAGTATACTTATTGTACCAGGAGATCTGCTAACTTGCATTAAGTTTTGGCTGTATTTACATTCATATTGTATCTACTACATGTTGAACTCAGCTTATTAATATGATTTTGCAGTATGCCATCGTCACTATAACACAGGCACTGATCGTCTGCAAATGAAAGCTAATTTATTTTTTGTATTGCATGTAGCCCATTTATTTTGGGTGTTGCATGCTGCATGTTGAACTCAGCTTATTAATATGATTTGACAGTATGCCACTGTCACTATAAAACAAGCACGGGCCATCTGCAAATTACAAACATTTCTCCAAAATTGCTAGTTGCATGTTGAACTCAGCTTATTAATATGATTTTGACGTATGCTATAAAACAGGCAGTGATCATCTACAAATGGAAGCTAATTTATTTTGAATGGATCAGTTGCTTCATCTTAAGTAAAGAGTTTGAAACTTTTCTGAATCTGTTTTGTCAAGTCTTGCTTCTCTGGATATTCTGTCTATGTAGATATTAAATATCAGAGCAGTGAGCACACATCTCTGCCTCACTTGTGTATTGAATGTGAACATATTTGATATATGTTGTTGTAGTGTTCATATTGCACTTTGGCTCGAGTGGTACAGGGTTATGGTGTTTTCTAGCAATTGTCCTTGTATCTTGTAGTTTTCAAGGATGATCCCTACTTTGTATCTATCTACTCTATCGAAAGCCTTTTCCTGATCAACAAACACAGTATTCTGCTGGTCACTATATTCAATGGTGTTTTCACATGTTTCTCTAAGTGTGAATAGTGCATCATTACAACTTTGATCTTCCTGAAACCAAATGTACTTTTATTAATTGTTGCTCAACTGTGGGTCAAGCTCTTTGTTCCAATAGTTTTTGCATACATTTATCATATATGACCCATGAGTAATATACCTCTTTATGTTTCGCATTCTCTCATATTGCCTTTCTTTTTTCCGTATGTGTACTATTATTGCCTGTTGCCAGTCATCTGAGACTTTTTTTTTCTTCCCATGCTATATTAAAGTGTCTTGTCAGTCATTTAATTCATGTTTTGCCACAAGACTGAATAGCTTATGTGGTTATTACATCTGGATCTGATAATTTGTTTTTAGGACTTTTCTGTAGAACTGATTTTACTTCTGCAGGTATGAAATTTGGTTGTTGTTCCCAGTGTTTAGACACACAACTTGGGTTTTCTATGCTGTATGTGGGGTTAAGTGGTTCTTGAAAGTATTCTGCCCACCTTGCTAGTCTTTGTTATGGATTAAGAATGGTATATGTCATTTGCTGTTTCTGATGTTGTTGGGGTTGTAGGCATGCATAAGATACATAGACACAGGTGAATATTACAGCCAAAGCCTATGGTACATAGACACAGGTGGATATTACAGCCAAAGCCTATGGTACATAGACACAGGCGGATATTACAGCCAAAGCCTATGGTACATAGACACAGGTGGATATTACAGCCAAAGCCTATGGTACATAGACACAGGCGGATATTACAGCCAAAGCCTATGGTACATAGACACAGGTGGATATTACAGCCAAAGCCTATGGTACATAGACACAGGCGGATATTACAGCCAAAGCCTATGGTACATAGACACAGGTGGATATTACAGCCAAAGCCTATGGTACATAGACACAGGTGGATATTACAGCCAAAGCCTATGGTACATAGACACAGGCGGATATTACAGCCAAAGCCTATGGTACATAGACACAGGTGGATATTACAGCCAAAGCCTATGGTACATAGACACAGGTGGATATTACAGCCAAAGCCTATGGTACATAGACACAGGCGGATATTACAGCCAAAGCCTATGGTACATAGACACAGGCGGATATTACAGCCAAAGCCTATGGTACATAGACACAGGCGGATATTACAGACAAAGCCTATGGTAGATAGACACAGGTGGATATTACAGACAAAGCCTATGGTAGATAGACACAGGTGGATATTACAGCCAAAGCCTATGGTAGATAGACACAGGTGGATATTACAGCCAAAGCCTATGGTACATAGACACAGGCGGATATTACAGCCAAAGCCTATGGTACATAGACACAGGCGGATATTACAGCCAAAGCCTATGGTACATGGACACAGGCGGATATTACAGCCAAAGCCTATGGTACATAGACACAGGCGGATATTACAGCCAAAGCCTATGGTACATAGACACAGGCGGATATTACAGCCAAAGCCTATGGTACATAGACACAGGCGGATATTACAGCCAAAGCCTATGGTACATAGACACAGGTGGATATTACAGCCAAAGCCTATGGTACATAGACACAGGTGGATATTACAGCCAAAGCCTATTGTACATAGACACAGGCGGATATTACAGCCAAAGCCTATGATACATACATACTTCTAAGATTTTTGAATTCTTTAACTAATTCTAGAGATGTACTATTTATCAGTATACTTATTGTACCAGGAGATCTGCTAACTTGCATTAAGTTTTGGCTGTATTTACATTCATATTGTATCTACTACATGTTGAACTCAGCTTATTAATATGATTTTGCAGTATGCCATCGTCACTATAACACAGGCACTGATCGTCTGCAAATGAAAGCTAATTTATTTTTTTGTATTGCATGTAGCCCATTTATTTTGGGTGTTGCATGCTGCATGTTGAACTCAGCTTATTAATATGATTTGACAGTATGCCACTGTCACTATAAAACAAGCACGGGCCATCTGCAAATTACAAACATTTCTCCAAAATTGCTAGTTGCATGTTGAACTCAGCTTATTAATATGATTTTGACGTATGCTATAAAACAGGCAGTGATCATCTACAAATGGAAGCTAATTTATTTTGAATGGATCAGTTGCTTCATCTTAAGTAAAGAGTTTGAAACTTTTCTGAATCTGTTTTGTCAAGTCTTGCTTCTCTGGATATTCTGTCTATGTAGATATTAAATATCAGAGCAGTGAGCACACATCTCTGCCTCACTTGTGTATTGAATGTGAACATATTTGATATATGTTGTTGTAGTGTTCATATTGCACTTTGGCTCGAGTGGTACAGGGTTATGGTGTTTTCTAGCAATTGTCCTTGTATCTTGTAGTTTTCAAGGATGATCCCTACTTTGTATCTATCTACTCTATCGAAAGCCTTTTCCTGATCAACAAACACAGTATTCTGCTGGTCACTATATTCAATGGTGTTTTCACATGTTTCTCTAAGTGTGAATAGTGCATCATTACAACTTTGATCTTCCTGAAACCAAATGTACTTTTATTAATTGTTGCTCAACTGTGGGTCAAGCTCTTTGTTCCAATAGTTTTTGCATACATTTATCATATATGACCCATGAGTAATATACCTCTTTATGTTTCGCATTCTCTCATATTGCCTTTCTTTTTTCCGTATGTGTACTATTATTGCCTGTTGCCAGTCATCTGAGACTTTTTTTTTCTTCCCATGCTATATTAAAGTGTCTTGTCAGTCATTTAATTCATGTTTTGCCACAAGACTGAATAGCTTATGTGGTTATTACATCTGGATCTGATAATTTGTTTTTAGGACTTTTCTGTAGAACTGATTTTACTTCTGCAGGTATGAAATTTGGTTGTTGTTCCCAGTGTTTAGACACACAACTTGGGTTTTCTATGCTGTATGTGGGGTTAAGTGGTTCTTGAAAGTATTCTGCCCACCTTGCTAGTCTTTGTTATGGATTAAGAATGGTATATGTCATTTGCTGTTTCTGATGTTGTTGGGGTTGTAGGCATGCATAAGATACATAGACACAGGTGAATATTACAGCCAAAGCCTATGGTACATAGACACAGGTGGATATTACAGCCAAAGCCTATGGTACATAGACACAGGCGGATATTACAGCCAAAGCCTATGGTACATAGACACAGGTGGATATTACAGCCAAAGCCTATGGTACATAGACACAGGCGGATATTACAGCCAAAGCCTATGGTACATAGACACAGGTGGATATTACAGCCAAAGCCTTTGGTACATAGACACAGGCGGATATTACAGCCAAAGCCTATGGTACATAGACACAGGTGGATATTACAGCCAAAGCCTATGGTACATAGACACAGGTGGATATTACAGCCAAAGCCTATGGTACATAGACACAGGCGGATATTACAGCCAAAGCCTATGGTACATAGACACAGGTGGATATTACAGCCAAAGCCTATGGTACATAGACACAGGTGGATATTACAGCCAAAGCCTATGGTACATAGACACAGGCGGATATTACAGCCAAAGCCTATGGTACATAGACACAGGCGGATATTACAGCCAAAGCCTATGGTACATAGACACAGGCGGATATTACAGACAAAGCCTATGGTAGATAGACACAGGTGGATATTACAGACAAAGCCTATGGTAGATAGACACAGGTGGATATTACAGCCAAAGCCTATGGTAGATAGACACAGGTGGATATTACAGCCAAAGCCTATGGTACATAGACACAGGCGGATATTACAGCCAAAGCCTATGGTACATAGACACAGGCGGATATTACAGCCAAAGCCTATGGTACATGGACACAGGCGGATATTACAGCCAAAGCCTATGGTACATAGACATAGGCGGATATTACAGCCAAAGCCTATGGTACATAGACACAGGCGGATATTACAGCCAAAGCCTATGGTACATAGACACAGGCGGATATTACAGCCAAAGCCTATGGTACATAGACACAGGTGGATATTACAGCCAAAGCCTATGGTACATAGACACAGGTGGATATTACAGCCAAAGCCTATTGTACATAGACACAGGCGGATATTACAGCCAAAGCCTATGATACATACATACTTCTAAGATTTTTGAATTCTTTAACTAATTCTAGAGATGTACTATTTATCAGTATACTTATTGTACCAGGAGATCTGCTAACTTGCATTAAGTTTTGGCTGTATTTACATTCATATTGTATCTACTACATGTTGAACTCAGCTTATTAATATGATTTTGCAGTATGCCATCGTCACTATAACACAGGCACTGATCGTCTGCAAATGAAAGCTAATTTATTTTTTGTATTGCATGTAGCCCATTTATTTTGGGTGTTGCATGCTGCATGTTGAACTCAGCTTATTAATATGATTTGACAGTATGCCACTGTCACTATAAAACAAGCACGGGCCATCTGCAAATTACAAACATTTCTCCAAAATTGCTAGTTGCATGTTGAACTCAGCTTATTAATATGATTTTGACGTATGCTATAAAACAGGCAGTGATCATCTACAAATGGAAGCTAATTTATTTTGAATGGATCAGTTGCTTCATCTTAAGTAAAGAGTTTGAAACTTTTCTGAATCTGTTTTGTCAAGTCTTGCTTCTCTGGATATTCTGTCTATGTAGATATTAAATATCAGAGCAGTGAGCACACATCTCTGCCTCACTTGTGTATTGAATGTGAACATATTTGATATATGTTGTTGTAGTGTTCATATTGCACTTTGGCTCGAGTGGTACAGGGTTATGGTGTTTTCTAGCAATTGTCCTTGTATCTTGTAGTTTTCAAGGATGATCCCTACTTTGTATCTATCTACTCTATCGAAAGCCTTTTCCTGATCAACAAACACAGTATTCTGCTGGTCACTATATTCAATGGTGTTTTCACATGTTTCTCTAAGTGTGAATAGTGCATCATTACAACTTTGATCTTCCTGAAACCAAATGTACTTTTATTAATTGTTGCTCAACTGTGGGTCAAGCTCTTTGTTCCAATAGTTTTTGCATACATTTATCATATATGACCCATGAGTAATATACCTCTTTATGTTTCGCATTCTCTCATATTGCCTTTCTTTTTTCCGTATGTGTACTATTATTGCCTGTTGCCAGTCATCTGAGACTTTTTTTTTCTTCCCATGCTATATTAAAGTGTCTTGTCAGTCATTTAATTCATGTTTTGCCACAAGACTGAATAGCTTATGTGGTTATTACATCTGGATCTGATAATTTGTTTTTAGGACTTTTCTGTAGAACTGATTTTACTTCTGCAGGTATGAAATTTGGTTGTTGTTCCCAGTGTTTAGACACACAACTTGGGTTTTCTATGCTGTATGTGGGGTTAAGTGGTTCTTGAAAGTATTCTGCCCACCTTGCTAGTCTTTGTTATGGATTAAGAATGGTATATGTCATTTGCTGTTTCTGATGTTGTTGGGGTTGTAGGCATGCATAAGATACATAGACACAGGTGAATATTACAGCCAAAGCCTATGGTACATAGACACAGGTGGATATTACAGCCAAAGCCTATGGTACATAGACACAGGCGGATATTACAGCCAAAGCCTATGGTACATAGACACAGGTGGATATTACAGCCAAAGCCTATGGTACATAGACACAGGCGGATATTACAGCCAAAGCCTATGGTACATAGACACAGGTGGATATTACAGCCAAAGCCTATGGTACATAGACACAGGCGGATATTACAGCCAAAGCCTATGGTACATAGACACAGGTGGATATTACAGCCAAAGCCTATGGTACATAGACACAGGTGGATATTACAGCCAAAGCCTATGGTACATAGACACAGGCGGATATTACAGCCAAAGCCTATGGTACATAGACACAGGTGGATATTACAGCCAAAGCCTATGGTACATAGACACAGGTGGATATTACAGCCAAAGCCTATGGTACATAGACACAGGCGGATATTACAGCCAAAGCCTATGGTACATAGACACAGGCGGATATTACAGCCAAAGCCTATGGTACATAGACACAGGCGGATATTACAGACAAAGCCTATGGTAGATAGACACAGGTGGATATTACAGACAAAGCCTATGGTAGATAGACACAGGTGGATATTACAGCCAAAGCCTATGGTAGATAGACACAGGTGGATATTACAGCCAAAGCCTATGGTACATAGACACAGGCGGATATTACAGCCAAAGCCTATGGTACATAGACACAGGCGGATATTACAGCCAAAGCCTATGGTACATGGACACAGGCGGATATTACAGCCAAAGCCTATGGTACATAGACACAGGCGGATATTACAGCCAAAGCCTATGGTACATAGACACAGGCGGATATTACAGCCAAAGCCTATGGTACATAGACACAGGCGGATATTACAGCCAAAGCCTATGGTACATAGACACAGGTGGATATTACAGCCAAAGCCTATGGTACATAGACACAGGTGGATATTACAGCCAAAGCCTATTGTACATAGACACAGGCGGATATTACAGCCAAAGCCTATGATACATACATACTTCTAAGATTTTTGAATTCTTTAACTAATTCTAGAGATGTACTATTTATCAGTATACTTATTGTACCAGGAGATCTGCTAACTTGCATTAAGTTTTGGCTGTATTTACATTCATATTGTATCTACTACATGTTGAACTCAGCTTATTAATATGATTTTGCAGTATGCCATCGTCACTATAACACAGGCACTGATCGTCTGCAAATGAAAGCTAATTTATTTTTTGTATTGCATGTAGCCCATTTATTTTGGGTGTTGCATGCTGCATGTTGAACTCAGCTTATTAATATGATTTGACAGTATGCCACTGTCACTATAAAACAAGCACGGGCCATCTGCAAATTACAAACATTTCTCCAAAATTGCTAGTTGCATGTTGAACTCAGCTTATTAATATGATTTTGACGTATGCTATAAAACAGGCAGTGATCATCTACAAATGGAAGCTAATTTATTTTGAATGGATCAGTTGCTTCATCTTAAGTAAAGAGTTTGAAACTTTTCTGAATCTGTTTTGTCAAGTCTTGCTTCTCTGGATATTCTGTCTATGTAGATATTAAATATCAGAGCAGTGAGCACACATCTCTGCCTCACTTGTGTATTGAATGTGAACATATTTGATATATGTTATTGTTGTGTTCATATTGCACTTTGGCTCGAGTGGTACAGGGTTATGGTGTTTTCTAGCAATTGTCCTTGTATCTTGTAGTTTTCAAGGATGATCCCTACTTTGTATCTATCTACTCTATCGAAAGCCTTTTCCTGATCAACAAACACAGTATTCTGCTGGTCACTATATTCAATGGTGTTTTCACATGTTTCTCTAAGTGTGAATAGTGCATCATTACAACTTTGATCTTCCTGAAACCAAATGTACTTTTATTAATTGTTGCTCAACTGTGGGTCAAGCTCTTTGTTCCAATAGTTTTTGCATACATTTATCATATATGATCCATGAGTAATATACCTCTTTATGTTTCGCATTCTCTCATATTGCCTTTCTTTTTTCCGTATGTGTACTATTATTGCCTGTTGCCAGTCATCTGAGACTTTTTTTTTTCTTCCCATGCTATATTAAAGTGTCTTGTCAGTCATTTAATTCATGTTTTGACACAAGACTGAATAGCTTATGTGGTTATTATATCTGGATCTGATAATTTGTTTTTAGGACTTTTCTGTAGAAATGATTTTACTTCTGCAGGTATGAAATTTGGTTGTTGTTCCCAGTGTTTAGACACACAACTTGGGTTTTCTATGCTGTATGTGGGGTTAAGTGGTTCTTGAAAGTATTCTGCCCACCTTGCTAGTCTTTGTTATGGATTAAGAATGGTATATGTCATTTGCTGTTTATGATGTTGTTGGGGTTGTAGGCATGCATAAGATACATAGACACCGGTGAATATTACAGCCAAAGCCTATGGTACATAGACACAGGTGGATATTACAGCCAAAGCCTATGGTACATAGACACAGGCGGATATTACAGCCAAAGCCTATGGTACATAGACACAGGTGGATATTACAGCCAAAGCCTATGGTACATAGACACAGGCGGATATTACAGCCAAAGCCTATGGTACATAGACACAGGTGGATAATACAGCCAAAGCCTATGGTACATAGACACAGGCGGATATTACAGCCAAAGCCTATGGTACATAGACACAGGTGGATATTACAGCCAAAGCCTATGGTACATAGACACAGGTGGATATTACAGCCAAAGCCTATGGTACATAGACACAGGCGGATATTACAGCCAAAGCCTATGGTACATAGACACAGGTGGATATTACAGCCAAAGCCTATGGTACATAGACACAGGTGGATATTACAGCCAAAGCCTATGGTACATAGACACAGGCGGATATTACAGCCAAAGCCTATGGTACATAGACACAGGCGGATATTACAGCCAAAGCCTATGGTACATAGACACAGGCGGATATTACAGACAAAGCCTATGGTAGATAGACACAGGTGGATATTACAGACAAAGCCTATGGTAGATAGACACAGGTGGATATTACAGCCAAAGCCTATGGTAGATAGACACAGGTGGATATTACAGCCAAAGCCTATGGTACATAGACACAGGCGGATATTACAGCCAAAGCCTATGGTACATAGACACAGGCGGATATTACAGCCAAAGCCTATGGTACATGGACACAGGCGGATATTACAGCCAAAGCCTATGGTACATAGACATAGGCGGATATTACAGCCAAAGCCTATGGTACATAGACACAGGCGGATATTACAGCCAAAGCCTATGGTACATAGACACAGGCGGATATTACAGCCAAAGCCTATGGTACATAGACACAGGTGGATATTACAGCCAAAGCCTATGGTACATAGACACAGGTGGATATTACAGCCAAAGCCTATTGTACATAGACACAGGCGGATATTACAGCCAAAGCCTATGATACATACATACTTCTAAGATTTTTGAATTCTTTAACTAATTCTAGAGATGTACTATTTATCAGTATACTTATTGTACCAGGAGATCTGCTAACTTGCATTAAGTTTTGGCTGTATTTACATTCATATTGTATCTACTACATGTTGAACTCAGCTTATTAATATGATTTTGCAGTATGCCATCGTCACTATAACACAGGCACTGATCGTCTGCAAATGAAAGCTAATTTATTTTTTGTATTGCATGTAGCCCATTTATTTTGGGTGTTGCATGCTGCATGTTGAACTCAGCTTATTAATATGATTTGACAGTATGCCACTGTCACTATAAAACAAGCACGGGCCATCTGCAAATTACAAACATTTCTCCAAAATTGCTAGTTGCATGTTGAACTCAGCTTATTAATATGATTTTGACGTATGCTATAAAACAGGCAGTGATCATCTACAAATGGAAGCTAATTTATTTTGAATGGATCAGTTGCTTCATCTTAAGTAAAGAGTTTGAAACTTTTCTGAATCTGTTTTGTCAAGTCTTGCTTCTCTGGATATTCTGTCTATGTAGATATTAAATATCAGAGCAGTGAGCACACATCTCTGCCTCACTTGTGTATTGAATGTGAACATATTTGATATATGTTGTTGTAGTGTTCATATTGCACTTTGGCTCGAGTGGTACAGGGTTATGGTGTTTTCTAGCAATTGTCCTTGTATCTTGTAGTTTTCAAGGATGATCCCTACTTTGTATCTATCTACTCTATCGAAAGCCTTTTCCTGATCAACAAACACAGTATTCTGCTGGTCACTATATTCAATGGTGTTTTCACATGTTTCTCTAAGTGTGAATAGTGCATCATTACAACTTTGATCTTCCTGAAACCAAATGTACTTTTATTAATTGTTGCTCAACTGTGGGTCAAGCTCTTTGTTCCAATAGTTTTTGCATACATTTATCATATATGACCCATGAGTAATATACCTCTTTATGTTTCGCATTCTCTCATATTGCCTTTCTTTTTTCCGTATGTGTACTATTATTGCCTGTTGCCAGTCATCTGAGACTTTTTTTTTCTTCCCATGCTATATTAAAGTGTCTTGTCAGTCATTTAATTCATGTTTTGCCACAAGACTGAATAGCTTATGTGGTTATTACATCTGGATCTGATAATTTGTTTTTAGGACTTTTCTGTAGAACTGATTTTACTTCTGCAGGTATGAAATTTGGTTGTTGTTCCCAGTGTTTAGACACACAACTTGGGTTTTCTATGCTGTATGTGGGGTTAAGTGGTTCTTGAAAGTATTCTGCCCACCTTGCTAGTCTTTGTTATGGATTAAGAATGGTATATGTCATTTGCTGTTTCTGATGTTGTTGGGGTTGTAGGCATGCATAAGATACATAGACACAGGTGAATATTACAGCCAAAGCCTATGGTACATAGACACAGGTGGATATTACAGCCAAAGCCTATGGTACATAGACACAGGCGGATATTACAGCCAAAGCCTATGGTACATAGACACAGGTGGATATTACAGCCAAAGCCTATGGTACATAGACACAGGCGGATATTACAGCCAAAGCCTATGGTACATAGACACAGGTGGATATTACAGCCAAAGCCTATGGTACATAGACACAGGCGGATATTACAGCCAAAGCCTATGGTACATAGACACAGGTGGATATTACAGCCAAAGCCTATGGTACATAGACACAGGTGGATATTACAGCCAAAGCCTATGGTACATAGACACAGGCGGATATTACAGCCAAAGCCTATGGTACATAGACACAGGTGGATATTACAGCCAAAGCCTATGGTACATAGACACAGGTGGATATTACAGCCAAAGCCTATGGTACATAGACACAGGCGGATATTACAGCCAAAGCCTATGGTACATAGACACAGGCGGATATTACAGCCAAAGCCTATGGTACATAGACACAGGCGGATATTACAGACAAAGCCTATGGTAGATAGACACAGGTGGATATTACAGACAAAGCCTATGGTAGATAGACACAGGTGGATATTACAGCCAAAGCCTATGGTAGATAGACACAGGTGGATATTACAGCCAAAGCCTATGGTACATAGACACAGGCGGATATTACAGCCAAAGCCTATGGTACATAGACACAGGCGGATATTACAGCCAAAGCCTATGGTACATGGACACAGGCGGATATTACAGCCAAAGCCTATGGTACATAGACACAGGCGGATATTACAGCCAAAGCCTATGGTACATAGACACAGGCGGATATTACAGCCAAAGCCTATGGTACATAGACACAGGCGGATATTACAGCCAAAGCCTATGGTACATAGACACAGGTGGATATTACAGCCAAAGCCTATGGTACATAGACACAGGTGGATATTACAGCCAAAGCCTATTGTACATAGACACAGGCGGATATTACAGCCAAAGCCTATGATACATACATACTTCTAAGATTTTTGAATTCTTTAACTAATTCTAGAGATGTACTATTTATCAGTATACTTATTGTACCAGGAGATCTGCTAACTTGCATTAAGTTTTGGCTGTATTTACATTCATATTGTATCTACTACATGTTGAACTCAGCTTATTAATATGATTTTGCAGTATGCCATCGTCACTATAACACAGGCACTGATCGTCTGCAAATGAAAGCTAATTTATTTTTTGTATTGCATGTAGCCCATTTATTTTGGGTGTTGCATGCTGCATGTTGAACTCAGCTTATTAATATGATTTGACAGTATGCCACTGTCACTATAAAACAAGCACGGGCCATCTGCAAATTACAAACATTTCTCCAAAATTGCTAGTTGCATGTTGAACTCAGCTTATTAATATGATTTTGACGTATGCTATAAAACAGGCAGTGATCATCTACAAATGGAAGCTAATTTATTTTGAATGGATCAGTTGCTTCATCTTAAGTAAAGAGTTTGAAACTTTTCTGAATCTGTTTTGTCAAGTCTTGCTTCTCTGGATATTCTGTCTATGTAGATATTAAATATCAGAGCAGTGAGCACACATCTCTGCCTCACTTGTGTATTGAATGTGAACATATTTGATATATGTTATTGTTGTGTTCATATTGCACTTTGGCTCGAGTGGTACAGGGTTATGGTGTTTTCTAGCAATTGTCCTTGTATCTTGTAGTTTTCAAGGATGATCCCTACTTTGTATCTATCTACTCTATCGAAAGCCTTTTCCTGATCAACAAACACAGTATTCTGCTGGTCACTATATTCAATGGTGTTTTCACATGTTTCTCTAAGTGTGAATAGTGCATCATTACAACTTTGATCTTCCTGAAACCAAATGTACTTTTATTAATTGTTGCTCAACTGTGGGTCAAGCTCTTTGTTCCAATAGTTTTTGCATACATTTATCATATATGACCCATGAGTAATATACCTCTTTATGTTTCGCATTCTCTCATATTGCCTTTCTTTTTTCCGTATGTGTACTATTATTGCCTGTTGCCAGTCATCTGAGACTTTTTTTTTCTTCCCATGCTATATTAAAGTGTCTTGTCAGTCATTTAATTCATGTTTTGCCACAAGACTGAATAGCTTATGAGGTTATTACATCTGGATCTGATAATTTGTTTTTAGGACTTTTCTGTAGAACTGATTTTACTTCTGCAGGTATGAAATTTGGTTGTTGTTCCCAGTGTTTAGACACACAACTTGGGTTTTCTATGCTGTATGTGGGGTTAAGTGGTTCTTGAAAGTATTCTGCCCACCTTGCTAGTCTTTGTTATGGATTAAGAATGGTATATGTCATTTGCTGTTTCTGATGTTGTTGGGGTTGTAGGCATGCATAAGATACATAGACACAGGTGAATATTACAGCCAAAGCCTATGGTACATAGACACAGGTGGATATTACAGCCAAAGCCTATGGTACATAGACACAGGCGGATATTACAGCCAAAGCCTATGGTACATAGACACAGGTGGATATTACAGCCAAAGCCTATGGTACATAGACACAGGCGGATATTACAGCCAAAGCCTATGGTACATAGACACAGGTGGATATTACAGCCAAAGCCTATGGTACATAGACACAGGCGGATATTACAGCCAAAGCCTATGGTACATAGACACAGGTGGATATTACAGCCAAAGCCTATGGTACATAGACACAGGTGGATATTACAGCCAAAGCCTATGGTACATAGACACAGGCGGATATTACAGCCAAAGCCTATGGTACATAGACACAGGTGGATATTACAGCCAAAGCCTATGGTACATAGACACAGGTGGATATTACAGCCAAAGCCTATGGTACATAGACACAGGCGGATATTACAGCCAAAGCCTATGGTACATAGACACAGGCGGATATTACAGCCAAAGCCTATGGTACATAGACACAGGCGGATATTACAGACAAAGCCTATGGTAGATAGACACAGGTGGATATTACAGACAAAGCCTATGGTAGATAGACACAGGTGGATATTACAGCCAAAGCCTATGGTAGATAGACACAGGTGGATATTACAGCCAAAGCCTATGGTACATAGACACAGGCGGATATTACAGCCAAAGCCTATGGTACATAGACACAGGCGGATATTACAGCCAAAGCCTATGGTACATGGACACAGGCGGATATTACAGCCAAAGCCTATGGTACATAGACATAGGCGGATATTACAGCCAAAGCCTATGGTACATAGACACAGGCGGATATTACAGCCAAAGCCTATGGTACATAGACACAGGCGGATATTACAGCCAAAGCCTATGGTACATAGACACAGGTGGATATTACAGCCAAAGCCTATGGTACATAGACACAGGTGGATATTACAGCCAAAGCCTATTGTACATAGACACAGGCGGATATTACAGCCAAAGCCTATGATACATACATACTTCTAAGATTTTTGAATTCTTTAACTAATTCTAGAGATGTACTATTTATCAGTATACTTATTGTACCAGGAGATCTGCTAACTTGCATTAAGTTTTGGCTGTATTTACATTCATATTGTATCTACTACATGTTGAACTCAGCTTATTAATATGATTTTGCAGTATGCCATCGTCACTATAACACAGGCACTGATCGTCTGCAAATGAAAGCTAATTTATTTTTTGTATTGCATGTAGCCCATTTATTTTGGGTGTTGCATGCTGCATGTTGAACTCAGCTTATTAATATGATTTGACAGTATGCCACTGTCACTATAAAACAAGCACGGGCCATCTGCAAATTACAAACATTTCTCCAAAATTGCTAGTTGCATGTTGAACTCAGCTTATTAATATGATTTTGACGTATGCTATAAAACAGGCAGTGATCATCTACAAATGGAAGCTAATTTATTTTGAATGGATCAGTTGCTTCATCTTAAGTAAAGAGTTTGAAACTTTTCTGAATCTGTTTTGTCAAGTCTTGCTTCTCTGGATATTCTGTCTATGTAGATATTAAATATCAGAGCAGTGAGCACACATCTCTGCCTCACTTGTGTATTGAATGTGAACATATTTGATATATGTTGTTGTAGTGTTCATATTGCACTTTGGCTCGAGTGGTACAGGGTTATGGTGTTTTCTAGCAATTGTCCTTGTATCTTGTAGTTTTCAAGGATGATCCCTACTTTGTATCTATCTACTCTATCGAAAGCCTTTTCCTGATCAACAAACACAGTATTCTGCTGGTCACTATATTCAATGGTGTTTTCACATGTTTCTCTAAGTGTGAATAGTGCATCATTACAACTTTGATCTTCCTGAAACCAAATGTACTTTTATTAATTGTTGCTCAACTGTGGGTCAAGCTCTTTGTTCCAATAGTTTTTGCATACATTTATCATATATGACCCATGAGTAATATACCTCTTTATGTTTCGCATTCTCTCATATTGCCTTTCTTTTTTCCGTATGTGTACTATTATTGCCTGTTGCCAGTCATCTGAGACTTTTTTTTTCTTCCCATGCTATATTAAAGTGTCTTGTCAGTCATTTAATTCATGTTTTGCCACAAGACTGAATAGCTTATGTGGTTATTACATCTGGATCTGATAATTTGTTTTTAGGACTTTTCTGTAGAACTGATTTTACTTCTGCAGGTATGAAATTTGGTTGTTGTTCCCAGTGTTTAGACACACAACTTGGGTTTTCTATGCTGTATGTGGGGTTAAGTGGTTCTTGAAAGTATTCTGCCCACCTTGCTAGTCTTTGTTATGGATTAAGAATGGTATATGTCATTTGCTGTTTCTGATGTTGTTGGGGTTGTAGGCATGCATAAGATACATAGACACAGGTGAATATTACAGCCAAAGCCTATGGTACATAGACACAGGTGGATATTACAGCCAAAGCCTATGGTACATAGACACAGGCGGATATTACAGCCAAAGCCTATGGTACATAGACACAGGTGGATATTACAGCCAAAGCCTATGGTACATAGACACAGGCGGATATTACAGCCAAAGCCTATGGTACATAGACACAGGTGGATATTACAGCCAAAGCCTATGGTACATAGACACAGGCGGATATTACAGCCAAAGCCTATGGTACATAGACACAGGTGGATATTACAGCCAAAGCCTATGGTACATAGACACAGGTGGATATTACAGCCAAAGCCTATGGTACATAGACACAGGCGGATATTACAGCCAAAGCCTATGGTACATAGACACAGGTGGATATTACAGCCAAAGCCTATGGTACATAGACACAGGTGGATATTACAGCCAAAGCCTATGGTACATAGACACAGGCGGATATTACAGCCAAAGCCTATGGTACATAGACACAGGCGGATATTACAGCCAAAGCCTATGGTACATAGACACAGGCGGATATTACAGACAAAGCCTATGGTAGATAGACACAGGTGGATATTACAGACAAAGCCTATGGTAGATAGACACAGGTGGATATTACAGCCAAAGCCTATGGTACATAGACACAGGTGGATATTACAGCCAAAGCCTATGGTACATAGACACAGGCGGATATTACAGCCAAAGCCTATGGTACATAGACACAGGCGGATATTACAGCCAAAGCCTATGGTACATGGACACAGGCGGATATTACAGCCAAAGCCTATGGTACATAGACATAGGCGGATATTACAGCCAAAGCCTATGGTACATAGACACAGGCGGATATTACAGCCAAAGCCTATGGTACATAGACACAGGCGGATATTACAGCCAAAGCCTATGGTACATAGACACAGGTGGATATTACAGCCAAAGCCTATGGTACATAGACACAGGTGGATATTACAGCCAAAGCCTATTGTACATAGACACAGGCGGATATTACAGCCAAAGCCTATGATACATACATACTTCTAAGATTTTTGAATTCTTTAACTAATTCTAGAGATGTACTATTTATCAGTATACTTATTGTACCAGGAGATCTGCTAACTTGCATTAAGTTTTGGCTGTATTTACATTCATATTGTATCTACTACATGTTGAACTCAGCTTATTAATATGATTTTGCAGTATGCCATCGTCACTATAACACAGGCACTGATCGTCTGCAAATGAAAGCTAATTTATTTTTTGTATTGCATGTAGCCCATTTATTTTGGGTGTTGCATGCTGCATGTTGAACTCAGCTTATTAATATGATTTGACAGTATGCCACTGTCACTATAAAACAAGCACGGGCCATCTGCAAATTACAAACATTTCTCCAAAATTGCTAGTTGCATGTTGAACTCAGCTTATTAATATGATTTTGACGTATGCTATAAAACAGGCAGTGATCATCTACAAATGGAAGCTAATTTATTTTGAATGGATCAGTTGCTTCATCTTAAGTAAAGAGTTTGAAACTTTTCTGAATCTGTTTTGTCAAGTCTTGCTTCTCTGGATATTCTGTCTATGTAGATATTAAATATCAGAGCAGTGAGCACACATCTCTGCCTCACTTGTGTATTGAATGTGAACATATTTGATATATGTTGTTGTAGTGTTCATATTGCACTTTGGCTCGAGTGGTACAGGGTTATGGTGTTTTCTAGCAATTGTCCTTGTATCTTGTAGTTTTCAAGGATGATCCCTACTTTGTATCTATCTACTCTATCGAAAGCCTTTTCCTGATCAACAAACACAGTATTCTGCTGGTCACTATATTCAATGGTGTTTTCACATGTTTCTCTAAGTGTGAATAGTGCATCATTACAACTTTGATCTTCCTGAAACCAAATGTACTTTTATTAATTGTTGCTCAACTGTGGGTCAAGCTCTTTGTTCCAATAGTTTTTGCATACATTTATCATATATGACCCATGAGTAATATACCTCTTTATGTTTCGCATTCTCTCATATTGCCTTTCTTTTTTCCGTATGTGTACTATTATTGCCTGTTGCCAGTCATCTGAGACTTTTTTTTTCTTCCCATGCTATATTAAAGTGTCTTGTCAGTCATTTAATTCATGTTTTGCCACAAGACTGAATAGCTTATGTGGTTATTACATCTGGATCTGATAATTTGTTTTTAGGACTTTTCTGTAGAACTGATTTTACTTCTGCAGGTATGAAATTTGGTTGTTGTTCCCAGTGTTTAGACACACAACTTGGGTTTTCTATGCTGTATGTGGGGTTAAGTGGTTCTTGAAAGTATTCTGCCCACCTTGCTAGTCTTTGTTATGGATTAAGAATGGTATATGTCATTTGCTGTTTCTGATGTTGTTGGGGTTGTAGGCATGCATAAGATACATAGACACAGGTGAATATTACAGCCAAAGCCTATGGTACATAGACACAGGTGGATATTACAGCCAAAGCCTATGGTACATAGACACAGGCGGATATTACAGCCAAAGCCTATGGTACATAGACACAGGTGGATATTACAGCCAAAGCCTATGGTACATAGACACAGGCGGATATTACAGCCAAAGCCTATGGTACATAGACACAGGTGGATATTACAGCCAAAGCCTATGGTACATAGACACAGGCGGATATTACAGCCAAAGCCTATGGTACATAGACACAGGTGGATATTACAGCCAAAGCCTATGGTACATAGACACAGGTGGATATTACAGCCAAAGCCTATGGTACATAGACACAGGCGGATATTACAGCCAAAGCCTATGGTACATAGACACAGGTGGATATTACAGCCAAAGCCTATGGTACATAGACACAGGTGGATATTACAGCCAAAGCCTATGGTACATAGACACAGGCGGATATTACAGCCAAAGCCTATGGTACATAGACACAGGCGGATATTACAGCCAAAGCCTATGGTACATAGACACAGGCGGATATTACAGACAAAGCCTATGGTAGATAGACACAGGTGGATATTACAGACAAAGCCTATGGTACATAGACACAGGTGGATATTACAGCCAAAGCCTATGGTACATAGACACAGGCGGATATTACAGCCAAAGCCTATGGTACATAGACACAGGTGGATAATACAGCCAAAGCCTATGGTACATAGACACAGGCGGATATTACAGCCAAAGCCTATGGTACATAGACACAGGTGGATATTACAGCCAAAGCCTATGGTACATAGACACAGGTGGATATTACAGCCAAAGCCTATGGTACATAGACACAGGCGGATATTACAGCCAAAGCCTATGATACATACATACTTCTAAGATGTTTGAATTCTTTAATTAACTAATTCTAGAGATGTACTATTTATCAGTATACTTATTGTACCAGGAGATCTGCTAACTTGCATTAAGTTTTGGCTGTATTTACATTCATATTGTATCTACTACATGTTGAACTCAGCTTATTAATATGATTTTGCAGTATGCCATCGTCACTATAACACAGGCACTGATCGTCTGCAAATGAAAGCTAATTTATTTTTTGTATTGCATGTAGCCCATTTATTTTGGGTGTTGCATGCTGCATGTTGAACTCAGCTTATTAATATGATTTGACAGTATGCCACTGTCACTATAAAACAAGCACGGGCCGTCTGCAAATTACAAAAATTTCTCTAAAATTGCTAGTTGCATGTTGAACTCAACTTATTAATATGATTTTGATGTATGCTATAAAACAGGCAGTGATCATCTGCAAATGAAACCTAATTTATTTTGAATGGATCAGTTGCTTCATCTTAAGTAAAGAGTTTGAAACTTTTCTGAATCTGTTTTGTCAAGTCTTGCTTCTCTGGATATTCTGTCTATGTAGATATTAAATATCAGAGGAGTGAGCACACATCTCTGCCTCACTTGTGTATTGAATGTGAACATATTTGATATATGTTGTTGTGGTGTTCATATTGCACTTTGGCTCGAGTGGTACAGGGTTATGGTGTTTTCTAGCAATTGTCCTTGTATCTCGTAGTTTTCAAGGATGGTCCCTACTTTGTATCTATCTATTCTATCGAAAGCCTTTTACTGATCAACAAACACAGTATTCTGCTGGTCACTATATTCAATGGTGTTTTCACATATTTCTCTAAGTGTGAATAGTGCATCATTACAACTTTGATCTTCCTGAAACCAAATGTACTTTTATTAATTGTTGCTCAACTGTGGGTCGAGCTCTTTGTTCCAATAGTTTTTGCATACATTTATCATATATGACCCATGAGTAATATACCTCTTTATGTTTCGCATTCTCTCATATTGCCTTTCTTTTTTCCGTATGTGTACTATTATTGCCTGTTGCCAGTCATCTGAGACTTTTTTTTTCTTCCCATGCTATATTAAAGTGTCTTGTCAGTCATTTAATTCATGTTTTGCCACAAGACTGAATAGCTTATGTGGTTATTACATCTGGATCTGATGATTTGTTTTTAGGACTTTTCTGTAGAACTGATTTTACTTCTGCAGGTATGAAATTTGGTTGTTGTTCCCAGTGTTTAGACACACAACTTGGTTTTCTATGCTGTATGTGGGGTTACGTAATTCTTGAAAGTATTCTGCCCACCTTGCTAGTCTTTGTTATGGATTAAGAATGGTATATGTCATTTGCTGTTTATGATGTTGTTGTGGATGTAAGCATGCATAAGATACATAGACACATGTGAATATTACAGCCAAAGCCTATGGTACATATACACAGGTGGATATTACAGCCAAAGCCTATTGAACATAGACACAGGCGGATATGACAGCCAAAGCCTATGGTACATAGACACACACGGATATTACAGCCAAAGCCTATGGTACATAGACACAGTCGGATATTACAGCCAAAGCCTATGGTACATAGACACAGGTGGATATTACAGCCAAAGCCTATGGTACATAGACACAGGTGGATATTACAGCCAAAGCCTATGGTACATAGACACAGGCGGATATTACAGCCAAAGCCTATGGTACATAGACACAGGCGGATATTACAGCCAAAGCCTATGGTACATAGACACAGGCGGATATTACAGACAAAGCCTATGGTAGATAGACACAGGTGGATATTACAGACAAAGCCTATGGTAGATAGACACAGGTGGATATTACAGCCAAAGCCTATGGTAGATAGACACAGGTGGATATTACAGCCAAAGCCTATGGTACATAGACACAGGCGGATATTACAGCCAAAGCCTATGGTACATAGACACAGGCGGATATTACAGCCAAAGCCTATGGTACATGGACACAGGCGGATATTACAGCCAAAGCCTATGGTACATAGACACAGGCGGATATTACAGCCAAAGCCTATGGTACATAGACACAGGCGGATATTACAGCCAAAGCCTATGGTACATAGACACAGGCGGATATTACAGCCAAAGCCTATGGTACATAGACACAGGTGGATATTACAGCCAAAGCCTATGGTACATAGACACAGGTGGATATTACAGCCAAAGCCTATTGTACATAGACACAGGCGGATATTACAGCCAAAGCCTATGATACATACATACTTCTAAGATTTTTGAATTCTTTAACTAATTCTAGAGATGTACTATTTATCAGTATACTTATTGTACCAGGAGATCTGCTAACTTGCATTAAGTTTTGGCTGTATTTACATTCATATTGTATCTACTACATGTTGAACTCAGCTTATTAATATGATTTTGCAGTATGCCATCGTCACTATAACACAGGCACTGATCGTCTGCAAATGAAAGCTAATTTATTTTTTGTATTGCATGTAGCCCATTTATTTTGGGTGTTGCATGCTGCATGTTGAACTCAGCTTATTAATATGATTTGACAGTATGCCACTGTCACTATAAAACAAGCACGGGCCATCTGCAAATTACAAACATTTCTCCAAAATTGCTAGTTGCATGTTGAACTCAGCTTATTAATATGATTTTGACGTATGCTATAAAACAGGCAGTGATCATCTACAAATGGAAGCTAATTTATTTTGAATGGATCAGTTGCTTCATCTTAAGTAAAGAGTTTGAAACTTTTCTGAATCTGTTTTGTCAAGTCTTGCTTCTCTGGATATTCTGTCTATGTAGATATTAAATATCAGAGCAGTGAGCACACATCTCTGCCTCACTTGTGTATTGAATGTGAACATATTTGATATATGTTATTGTTGTGTTCATATTGCACTTTGGCTCGAGTGGTACAGGGTTATGGTGTTTTCTAGCAATTGTCCTTGTATCTTGTAGTTTTCAAGGATGATCCCTACTTTGTATCTATCTACTCTATCGAAAGCCTTTTCCTGATCAACAAACACAGTATTCTGCTGGTCACTATATTCAATGGTGTTTTCACATGTTTCTCTAAGTGTGAATAGTGCATCATTACAACTTTGATCTTCCTGAAACCAAATGTACTTTTATTAATTGTTGCTCAACTGTGGGTCAAGCTCTTTGTTCCAATAGTTTTTGCATACATTTATCATATATGATCCATGAGTAATATACCTCTTTATGTTTCGCATTCTCTCATATTGCCTTTCTTTTTTCCGTATGTGTACTATTATTGCCTGTTGCCAGTCATCTGAGACTTTTTTTTTTCTTCCCATGCTATATTAAAGTGTCTTGTCAGTCATTTAATTCATGTTTTGACACAAGACTGAATAGCTTATGTGGTTATTATATCTGGATCTGATAATTTGTTTTTAGGACTTTTCTGTAGAAATGATTTTACTTCTGCAGGTATGAAATTTGGTTGTTGTTCCCAGTGTTTAGACACACAACTTGGGTTTTCTATGCTGTATGTGGGGTTAAGTGGTTCTTGAAAGTATTCTGCCCACCTTGCTAGTCTTTGTTATGGATTAAGAATGGTATATGTCATTTGCTGTTTATGATGTTGTTGGGGTTGTAGGCATGCATAAGATACATAGACACCGGTGAATATTACAGCCAAAGCCTATGGTACATAGACACAGGTGGATATTACAGCCAAAGCCTATGGTACATAGACACAGGCGGATATTACAGCCAAAGCCTATGGTACATAGACACAGGTGGATATTACAGCCAAAGCCTATGGTACATAGACACAGGCGGATATTACAGCCAAAGCCTATGGTACATAGACACAGGTGGATAATACAGCCAAAGCCTATGGTACATAGACACAGGCGGATATTACAGCCAAAGCCTATGGTACATAGACACAGGTGGATATTACAGCCAAAGCCTATGGTACATAGACACAGGTGGATATTACAGCCAAAGCCTATGGTACATAGACACAGGCGGATATTACAGCCAAAGCCTATGGTACATAGACACAGGTGGATATTACAGCCAAAGCCTATGGTACATAGACACAGGTGGATATTACAGCCAAAGCCTATGGTACATAGACACAGGCGGATATTACAGCCAAAGCCTATGGTACATAGACACAGGCGGATATTACAGCCAAAGCCTATGGTACATAGACACAGGCGGATATTACAGACAAAGCCTATGGTAGATAGACACAGGTGGATATTACAGACAAAGCCTATGGTAGATAGACACAGGTGGATATTACAGCCAAAGCCTATGGTACATAGACACAGGTGGATATTACAGCCAAAGCCTATGGTACATAGACACAGGCGGATATTACAGCCAAAGCCTATGGTACATAGACACAGGCGGATATTACAGCCAAAGCCTATGGTACATGGACACAGGCGGATATTACAGCCAAAGCCTATGGTACATAGACATAGGCGGATATTACAGCCAAAGCCTATGGTACATAGACACAGGCGGATATTACAGCCAAAGCCTATGGTACATAGACACAGGCGGATATTACAGCCAAAGCCTATGGTACATAGACACAGGTGGATATTACAGCCAAAGCCTATGGTACATAGACACAGGTGGATATTACAGCCAAAGCCTATTGTACATAGACACAGGCGGATATTACAGCCAAAGCCTATGATACATACATACTTCTAAGATTTTTGAATTCTTTAACTAATTCTAGAGATGTACTATTTATCAGTATACTTATTGTACCAGGAGATCTGCTAACTTGCATTAAGTTTTGGCTGTATTTACATTCATATTGTATCTACTACATGTTGAACTCAGCTTATTAATATGATTTTGCAGTATGCCATCGTCACTATAACACAGGCACTGATCGTCTGCAAATGAAAGCTAATTTATTTTTTGTATTGCATGTAGCCCATTTATTTTGGGTGTTGCATGCTGCATGTTGAACTCAGCTTATTAATATGATTTGACAGTATGCCACTGTCACTATAAAACAAGCACGGGCCATCTGCAAATTACAAACATTTCTCCAAAATTGCTAGTTGCATGTTGAACTCAGCTTATTAATATGATTTTGACGTATGCTATAAAACAGGCAGTGATCATCTACAAATGGAAGCTAATTTATTTTGAATGGATCAGTTGCTTCATCTTAAGTAAAGAGTTTGAAACTTTTCTGAATCTGTTTTGTCAAGTCTTGCTTCTCTGGATATTCTGTCTATGTAGATATTAAATATCAGAGCAGTGAGCACACATCTCTGCCTCACTTGTGTATTGAATGTGAACATATTTGATATATGTTGTTGTAGTGTTCATATTGCACTTTGGCTCGAGTGGTACAGGGTTATGGTGTTTTCTAGCAATTGTCCTTGTATCTTGTAGTTTTCAAGGATGATCCCTACTTTGTATCTATCTACTCTATCGAAAGCCTTTTCCTGATCAACAAACACAGTATTCTGCTGGTCACTATATTCAATGGTGTTTTCACATGTTTCTCTAAGTGTGAATAGTGCATCATTACAACTTTGATCTTCCTGAAACCAAATGTACTTTTATTAATTGTTGCTCAACTGTGGGTCAAGCTCTTTGTTCCAATAGTTTTTGCATACATTTATCATATATGACCCATGAGTAATATACCTCTTTATGTTTCGCATTCTCTCATATTGCCTTTCTTTTTTCCGTATGTGTACTATTATTGCCTGTTGCCAGTCATCTGAGACTTTTTTTTTCTTCCCATGCTATATTAAAGTGTCTTGTCAGTCATTTAATTCATGTTTTGCCACAAGACTGAATAGCTTATGTGGTTATTACATCTGGATCTGATAATTTGTTTTTAGGACTTTTCTGTAGAACTGATTTTACTTCTGCAGGTATGAAATTTGGTTGTTGTTCCCAGTGTTTAGACACACAACTTGGGTTTTCTATGCTGTATGTGGGGTTAAGTGGTTCTTGAAAGTATTCTGCCCACCTTGCTAGTCTTTGTTATGGATTAAGAATGGTATATGTCATTTGCTGTTTCTGATGTTGTTGGGGTTGTAGGCATGCATAAGATACATAGACACAGGTGAATATTACAGCCAAAGCCTATGGTACATAGACACAGGTGGATATTACAGCCAAAGCCTATGGTACATAGACACAGGCGGATATTACAGCCAAAGCCTATGGTACATAGACACAGGTGGATATTACAGCCAAAGCCTATGGTACATAGACACAGGCGGATATTACAGCCAAAGCCTATGGTACATAGACACAGGTGGATATTACAGCCAAAGCCTATGGTACATAGACACAGGCGGATATTACAGCCAAAGCCTATGGTACATAGACACAGGTGGATATTACAGCCAAAGCCTATGGTACATAGACACAGGTGGATATTACAGCCAAAGCCTATGGTACATAGACACAGGCGGATATTACAGCCAAAGCCTATGGTACATAGACACAGGTGGATATTACAGCCAAAGCCTATGGTACATAGACACAGGTGGATATTACAGCCAAAGCCTATGGTACATAGACACAGGCGGATATTACAGCCAAAGCCTATGGTACATAGACACAGGCGGATATTACAGCCAAAGCCTATGGTACATAGACACAGGCGGATATTACAGACAAAGCCTATGGTAGATAGACACAGGTGGATATTACAGACAAAGCCTATGGTACATAGACACAGGTGGATATTACAGCCAAAGCCTATGGTACATAGACACAGGCGGATATTACAGCCAAAGCCTATGGTACATAGACACAGGTGGATAATACAGCCAAAGCCTATGGTACATAGACACAGGCGGATATTACAGCCAAAGCCTATGGTACATAGACACAGGTGGATATTACAGCCAAAGCCTATGGTACATAGACACAGGTGGATATTACAGCCAAAGCCTATGGTACATAGACACAGGCGGATATTACAGCCAAAGCCTATGATACATACATACTTCTAAGATGTTTGAATTCTTTAATTAACTAATTCTAGAGATGTACTATTTATCAGTATACTTATTGTACCAGGAGATCTGCTAACTTGCATTAAGTTTTGGCTGTATTTACATTCATATTGTATCTACTACATGTTGAACTCAGCTTATTAATATGATTTTGCAGTATGCCATCGTCACTATAACACAGGCACTGATCGTCTGCAAATGAAAGCTAATTTATTTTTTGTATTGCATGTAGCCCATTTATTTTGGGTGTTGCATGCTGCATGTTGAACTCAGCTTATTAATATGATTTGACAGTATGCCACTGTCACTATAAAACAAGCACGGGCCGTCTGCAAATTACAAAAATTTCTCTAAAATTGCTAGTTGCATGTTGAACTCAACTTATTAATATGATTTTGATGTATGCTATAAAACAGGCAGTGATCATCTGCAAATGAAACCTAATTTATTTTGAATGGATCAGTTGCTTCATCTTAAGTAAAGAGTTTGAAACTTTTCTGAATCTGTTTTGTCAAGTCTTGCTTCTCTGGATATTCTGTCTATGTAGATATTAAATATCAGAGGAGTGAGCACACATCTCTGCCTCACTTGTGTATTGAATGTGAACATATTTGATATATGTTGTTGTGGTGTTCATATTGCACTTTGGCTCGAGTGGTACAGGGTTATGGTGTTTTCTAGCAATTGTCCTTGTATCTCGTAGTTTTCAAGGATGGTCCCTACTTTGTATCTATCTATTCTATCGAAAGCCTTTTACTGATCAACAAACACAGTATTCTGCTGGTCACTATATTCAATGGTGTTTTCACATATTTCTCTAAGTGTGAATAGTGCATCATTACAACTTTGATCTTCCTGAAACCAAATGTACTTTTATTAATTGTTGCTCAACTGTGGGTCGAGCTCTTTGTTCCAATAGTTTTTGCATACATTTATCATATATGACCCATGAGTAATATACCTCTTTATGTTTCGCATTCTCTCATATTGCCTTTCTTTTTTCCGTATGTGTACTATTATTGCCTGTTGCCAGTCATCTGAGACTTTTTTTTTCTTCCCATGCTATATTAAAGTGTCTTGTCAGTCATTTAATTCATGTTTTGCCACAAGACTGAATAGCTTATGTGGTTATTACATCTGGATCTGATGATTTGTTTTTAGGACTTTTCTGTAGAACTGATTTTACTTCTGCAGGTATGAAATTTGGTTGTTGTTCCCAGTGTTTAGACACACAACTTGGTTTTCTATGCTGTATGTGGGGTTACGTAATTCTTGAAAGTATTCTGCCCACCTTGCTAGTCTTTGTTATGGATTAAGAATGGTATATGTCATTTGCTGTTTATGATGTTGTTGTGGATGTAAGCATGCATAAGATACATAGACACATGTGAATATTACAGCCAAAGCCTATGGTACATATACACAGGTGGATATTACAGCCAAAGCCTATTGAACATAGACACAGGCGGATATGACAGCCAAAGCCTATGGTACATAGACACACACGGATATTACAGCCAAAGCCTATGGTACATAGACACAGTCGGATATTACAGCCAAAGCCTATGGTACATAGACACAGGTGGATATTACAGCCAAAGCCTATGGTACATAGACACAGGTGGATATTACAGCCAAAGCCTATGGTACATAGACACAGGCGGATATTACAGCCAAAGCCTATGGTACATAGACACAGGCGGATATTACAGCCAAAGCCTATGGTACATAGACACAGGCGGATATTACAGACAAAGCCTATGGTAGATAGACACAGGTGGATATTACAGACAAAGCCTATGGTAGATAGACACAGGTGGATATTACAGCCAAAGCCTATGGTAGATAGACACAGGTGGATATTACAGCCAAAGCCTATGGTACATAGACACAGGCGGATATTACAGCCAAAGCCTATGGTACATAGACACAGGCGGATATTACAGCCAAAGCCTATGGTACATGGACACAGGCGGATATTACAGCCAAAGCCTATGGTACATAGACACAGGCGGATATTACAGCCAAAGCCTATGGTACATAGACACAGGCGGATATTACAGCCAAAGCCTATGGTACATAGACACAGGCGGATATTACAGCCAAAGCCTATGGTACATAGACACAGGTGGATATTACAGCCAAAGCCTATGGTACATAGACACAGGTGGATATTACAGCCAAAGCCTATTGTACATAGACACAGGCGGATATTACAGCCAAAGCCTATGATACATACATACTTCTAAGATTTTTGAATTCTTTAACTAATTCTAGAGATGTACTATTTATCAGTATACTTATTGTACCAGGAGATCTGCTAACTTGCATTAAGTTTTGGCTGTATTTACATTCATATTGTATCTACTACATGTTGAACTCAGCTTATTAATATGATTTTGCAGTATGCCATCGTCACTATAACACAGGCACTGATCGTCTGCAAATGAAAGCTAATTTATTTTTTGTATTGCATGTAGCCCATTTATTTTGGGTGTTGCATGCTGCATGTTGAACTCAGCTTATTAATATGATTTGACAGTATGCCACTGTCACTATAAAACAAGCACGGGCCATCTGCAAATTACAAACATTTCTCCAAAATTGCTAGTTGCATGTTGAACTCAGCTTATTAATATGATTTTGACGTATGCTATAAAACAGGCAGTGATCATCTACAAATGGAAGCTAATTTATTTTGAATGGATCAGTTGCTTCATCTTAAGTAAAGAGTTTGAAACTTTTCTGAATCTGTTTTGTCAAGTCTTGCTTCTCTGGATATTCTGTCTATGTAGATATTAAATATCAGAGCAGTGAGCACACATCTCTGCCTCACTTGTGTATTGAATGTGAACATATTTGATATATGTTATTGTTGTGTTCATATTGCACTTTGGCTCGAGTGGTACAGGGTTATGGTGTTTTCTAGCAATTGTCCTTGTATCTTGTAGTTTTCAAGGATGATCCCTACTTTGTATCTATCTACTCTATCGAAAGCCTTTTCCTGATCAACAAACACAGTATTCTGCTGGTCACTATATTCAATGGTGTTTTCACATGTTTCTCTAAGTGTGAATAGTGCATCATTACAACTTTGATCTTCCTGAAACCAAATGTACTTTTATTAATTGTTGCTCAACTGTGGGTCAAGCTCTTTGTTCCAATAGTTTTTGCATACATTTATCATATATGATCCATGAGTAATATACCTCTTTATGTTTCGCATTCTCTCATATTGCCTTTCTTTTTTCCGTATGTGTACTATTATTGCCTGTTGCCAGTCATCTGAGACTTTTTTTTTTCTTCCCATGCTATATTAAAGTGTCTTGTCAGTCATTTAATTCATGTTTTGACACAAGACTGAATAGCTTATGTGGTTATTATATCTGGATCTGATAATTTGTTTTTAGGACTTTTCTGTAGAAATGATTTTACTTCTGCAGGTATGAAATTTGGTTGTTGTTCCCAGTGTTTAGACACACAACTTGGGTTTTCTATGCTGTATGTGGGGTTAAGTGGTTCTTGAAAGTATTCTGCCCACCTTGCTAGTCTTTGTTATGGATTAAGAATGGTATATGTCATTTGCTGTTTATGATGTTGTTGGGGTTGTAGGCATGCATAAGATACATAGACACCGGTGAATATTACAGCCAAAGCCTATGGTACATAGACACAGGTGGATATTACAGCCAAAGCCTATGGTACATAGACACAGGCGGATATTACAGCCAAAGCCTATGGTACATAGACACAGGTGGATATTACAGCCAAAGCCTATGGTACATAGACACAGGCGGATATTACAGCCAAAGCCTATGGTACATAGACACAGGTGGATAATACAGCCAAAGCCTATGGTACATAGACACAGGCGGATATTACAGCCAAAGCCTATGGTACATAGACACAGGTGGATATTACAGCCAAAGCCTATGGTACATAGACACAGGTGGATATTACAGCCAAAGCCTATGGTACATAGACACAGGCGGATATTACAGCCAAAGCCTATGATACATACATACTTCTAAGATGTTTGAATTCTTTAATTAACTAATTCTAGAGATGTACTATTTATCAGTATACTTATTGTACCAGGAGATCTGCTAACTTGCATTAAGTTTTGGCTGTATTTACATTCATATTGTATCTACTACATGTTGAACTCAGCTTATTAATATGATTTTGCAGTATGCCATCGTCACTATAACACAGGCACTGATCGTCTGCAAATGAAAGCTAATTTATTTTTTGTATTGCATGTAGCCCATTTATTTTGGGTGTTGCATGCTGCATGTTGAACTCAGCTTATTAATATGATTTGACAGTATGCCACTGTCACTATAAAACAAGCACGGGCCGTCTGCAAATTACAAAAATTTCTCTAAAATTGCTAGTTGCATGTTGAACTCAACTTATTAATATGATTTTGATGTATGCTATAAAACAGGCAGTGATCATCTGCAAATGAAACCTAATTTATTTTGAATGGATCAGTTGCTTCATCTTAAGTAAAGAGTTTGAAACTTTTCTGAATCTGTTTTGTCAAGTCTTGCTTCTCTGGATATTCTGTCTATGTAGATATTAAATATCAGAGGAGTGAGCACACATCTCTGCCTCACTTGTGTATTGAATGTGAACATATTTGATATATGTTGTTGTGGTGTTCATATTGCACTTTGGCTCGAGTGGTACAGGGTTATGGTGTTTTCTAGCAATTGTCCTTGTATCTCGTAGTTTTCAAGGATGGTCCCTACTTTGTATCTATCTATTCTATCGAAAGCCTTTTACTGATCAACAAACACAGTATTCTGCTGGTCACTATATTCAATGGTGTTTTCACATATTTCTCTAAGTGTGAATAGTGCATCATTACAACTTTGATCTTCCTGAAACCAAATGTACTTTTATTAATTGTTGCTCAACTGTGGGTCGAGCTCTTTGTTCCAATAGTTTTTGCATACATTTATCATATATGACCCATGAGTAATATACCTCTTTATGTTTCGCATTCTCTCATATTGCCTTTCTTTTTTCCGTATGTGTACTATTATTGCCTGTTGCCAGTCATCTGAGACTTTTTTTTTCTTCCCATGCTATATTAAAGTGTCTTGTCAGTCATTTAATTCATGTTTTGCCACAAGACTGAATAGCTTATGTGGTTATTACATCTGGATCTGATGATTTGTTTTTAGGACTTTTCTGTAGAACTGATTTTACTTCTGCAGGTATGAAATTTGGTTGTTGTTCCCAGTGTTTAGACACACAACTTGGTTTTCTATGCTGTATGTGGGGTTACGTAATTCTTGAAAGTATTCTGCCCACCTTGCTAGTCTTTGTTATGGATTAAGAATGGTATATGTCATTTGCTGTTTATGATGTTGTTGTGGATGTAAGCATGCATAAGATACATAGACACATGTGAATATTACAGCCAAAGCCTATGGTACATATACACAGGTGGATATTACAGCCAAAGCCTATTGAACATAGACACAGGCGGATATGACAGCCAAAGCCTATGGTACATAGACACACACGGATATTACAGCCAAAGCCTATGGTACATAGACACAGTCGGATATTACAGCCAAAGCCTATGGTACATAGACACAGGTGGATATTACAGCCAAAGCCTATGGTACATAGACACAGGTGGATATTACAGCCAAAGCCTATGGTACATAGACACAGGCGGATATTACAGCCAAAGCCTATGGTACATAGACACAGGCGGATATTACAGCCAAAGCCTATGGTACATAGACACAGGCGGATATTACAGACAAAGCCTATGGTAGATAGACACAGGTGGATATTACAGACAAAGCCTATGGTAGATAGACACAGGTGGATATTACAGCCAAAGCCTATGGTACATAGACACAGGCGGATATTACAGCCAAAGCCTATGGTACATAGACACAGGCGGATATTACAGCCAAAGCCTATGGTACATGGACACAGGCGGATATTACAGCCAAAGCCTATGGTACATAGACACAGGCGGATATTACAGCCAAAGCCTATGGTACATAGACACAGGCGGATATTACAGCCAAAGCCTATGGTACATAGACACAGGCGGATATTACAGCCAAAGCCTATGGTACATAGACACAGGTGGATATTACAGCCAAAGCCTATGGTACATAGACACAGGTGGATATTACAGCCAAAGCCTATGGTACATAGACACAGGCGGATATTACAGCCAAAGCCTATGGTACATAGACACAGGCGGATATTACAGCCAAAGCCTATGGTACATAGACACAGGTGGATATTACAGCCAAAGCCTATGGTACATAGACACAGGTGGATATTACAGCCAAAGCCTATTGTACATAGACACAGGCGGATATTACAGCCAAAGCCTATGATACATACATACTTCTAAGATTTTTGAATTCTTTAACTAATTCTAGAGATGTACTATTTATCAGTATACTTATTGTACCAGGAGATCTGCTAACTTGCATTAAGTTTTGGCTGTATTTACATTCATATTGTATCTACTACATGTTGAACTCAGCTTATTAATATGATTTTGCAGTATGCCATCGTCACTATAACACAGGCACTGATCGTCTGCAAATGAAAGCTAATTTATTTTTTGTATTGCATGTAGCCCATTTATTTTGGGTGTTGCATGCTGCATGTTGAACTCAGCTTATTAATATGATTTGACAGTATGCCACTGTCACTATAAAACAAGCACGGGCCATCTGCAAATTACAAACATTTCTCCAAAATTGCTAGTTGCATGTTGAACTCAGAAAATGGAGAAAATGGGTGAATACAACTGGGGTGGGAGAGACAGGGTCAGTATAACAACTGGATGGCAGAGAGTGGGTCAATATAACAACTGGATGGGAGAGAGGGGGTCAATATAACAACTGGATGGGAGAGAGAGGGGTCAATATAACAACTGGATGGGAGATAGTGGGTCAATATAACAACTGGGTGGGAGAGAGAGGGGTCAATATAACAACTGGATGGGAGATAGTGGGTCAATATAACTGGACGAGAGACAAGGAAGCCATCATCATCATCATCATGCAGCAGGACCTTTTCAGAAGGTCACACTCATCACAGACCGTGGAAAAGCTCAATCTTATGCTAGTTCTTGTGAATCATGCACCCTGATTCCTGAGAAGAATACTCAACGTATCAAGAAGAGAGAAACATCATAAATTATGAAATTAGGACTAAAGTGTGAGTAATACCAGTGCTAGATTTTATTAGAAAACACAAAGTGAAAAGGTTCGGCCACATAACTAGGTTACCAACTGACATTATACCACAACAAGCAATGATGTACAGACCAAATGGAGCCAGTAGAAGAAGCCAAGCTGACCACATAAATGATGGACAGGGGGAATAGCAGTCCTTGGGAATCTTGATATGTGAAGCCCACATACAGACACTCTCCCGCTGTTTGTTTCACCTCAACACTGCAAGGTGCAAGAGGAACGAGATGAGATGCTGGTGTCCCCTGTCTCTTCTTCCAGGTACCGTGCCTTCCATCACTGTCCTTTCCAAGCCAATGTGCCATTTAATCATCATCAAGTGCCCTGTCAGCTGGCATAGGCGTGCACATCTCTCCACAGATCTCAGTCTTTGGTGTTCTGTATCAACTTTGCTGATGATATTCCTCCATCTCAGTTCATCTAGCATAATTTCTCTTGCTCTGCCTCTCTTCTCATCACATGACCAAAGAAAGCTGATAAACGAGAAAAACAAGTCTCCATCCATCCAGCATTATTTCTGTCTGCCTCTCTTCCCATTGATCTTTCCAGTTGTCGTGATTTCTCCAATGCCTCTCTTTTCATCACATTACTAAAGAAAGCTGTTTTGACATTTATTCAATCAATCAATCATGTGCCATGCCGGAAAGCATGGGCGGTCATGACTCGCCATTTCACTCGATCACCAGCGTCGTGGATCAGCTCAGTGTTCCTGTCTCGTCCATGCCACGTGGCCAAGCCATCCAGGTATTTTCCTCTCGGTCTTCCTATTGGTCTGTTCCCTTCGATCTTGCTAGTTGTCACTAAGTTCTCTAATCCATTTCTTTTCATAACATGTCCAAAAGATTTTGACTGTCTACGTTTAATTTCTCTAATCAATTTACGATTTTCATTTGTCTCCTGTAGTACTTGGTCATTAGTTTTTCTGTCTGTCCATGGTATTCTTTGCATTTTCCTCAGGAACCACATTTCTGCAGCCATCAGATGTTTTTCAGCTTGACTGCACATTGTCCAAGTTTCACATCCATACAAAAGAACAGGCTCTATGTATCCCCTCAACACTCTTTGTCTCGTTTCAATTGACATCCTTTATTACAGCCAAATATTTTAGTTCCTGAGGCACGATATTGCTTATGAGACAGCTTTCTTTGATGTTCAGATCTTGTAGAATGTCAGTATTTTTCTTCTCCATGATATTCTAAGAATAGTTCTTTAACATTCAAGTTCAAAGGCCCCTTCAAATATCATTCATCCATCGGCACCTTGCCGTCTTGACAGACGATAGTTTGTAAGGGATGGAGTTATTGCCTCTCCATAGCACAAAGCCTGGGCTAAAATATAGAGATCATGTGTTGCCCTTGCAGCATGATCCCTCTCTTGGCCTGCCTAGTTCACTCCAGAGGAAAGGTAACACCTCTACATCTGGAACAACTCAAGCTGCAGAAGCTGCCGGATCAGCAAAGCAATGCTCTAATTGTCTGCCTGTCGGAGCTTCGATCCTAGACCAGCCGCCAACCCGCCTGGTCTGCCCTGCCATGACACTTTGTCTTTAGGTTGCATTTCCTCGCACCAGGGTAAGACTTGTACCCTCCCAATTGCGCTCTTCAGCCCGAAGCCGTTGACACCCTTCAAATATGGTGAGAAAGTAATGAAAACTGCAGCTCAGGAATCACCTGTTGATGTGCACCTGGACATTAACATTTGGATAACACTTTTACCACGCTCACAGCTTCTCCTCTTGTGTTAAAGTGAAACGATAAAAACTCAAGCTGGGTTGTAGATTACACAATTATGCAACAAATAAAACGTACTGTAACATTGGGCGGCAATCAAATATACAATACACATTTAAGATAAACATGTGGATGATAAAATAATGGATGTAAATCGTTAAGCAAACAAGTACATAAGAAAACGGTAAAAGAGAAATGAAGCGTGTGTAAATGTATACAATAAATATATTTGGGGAGGGGGAGGGATACAGAAAACACTGAATCTTGAACTTTGCTAGGGTAGTACTGATAAACCACTGACCTAGTATATGCAAAGGCCTAACATTTTAGACCTTATGACATTGTTTGCCAGAGTTTTACCCTTTTCCGTTACCAGTTTTCTGGAAAATAAAAGTTAAAGTCTCACAATTTGTTCAGCCAGGAGAGAAAAATAAAAACCATATTATATGATTATTTTAATTAAAAACAGATATCTAAAAAGAATTCTTCGGGCATGTGAATCACTTATGTGACATGCAGGTTAAGGGAAAACCACCACATAGTTTTGCCATAATAATTGTATGCCCAGTCACAATGACAGATTTACGATGGAATTACAAAAAGTGTGTTGAGAGAGAAAGAAACAGTAGCACATGCCCACACACTCACACATGAACACTGCCAATAAGAATTCAACATTTAAATTTTAAAAAGTTTGATTTAAAACAACAAATTTTAAAAAAAAATAACACTAACGAGTATATCAGCAAGTATATTCAGTAACAACAGATAAGCATTAAATACATAAAATCACAACAGGATTAAACTGGTTATCATCATCATCATCATAAGCCATGTCAATAAGCATGGGCGATCATGGATGACCGCCTGACTCAATGGCCAGCCTGGGATCAGCTCTGTGTTCTTGTCATAATTACGCCATGTGGTCAAGTCATCCTAGTACTGTATATATCTCTTCATCTTTCCCTAACTCTTTTCCCATCAAGTTTGGCAGTTGTTACTCACAATGTTTTCAAGTTATCCCTCCTCGGAAAATCTTTGTCTACATCCAATTTTTCTAATAATTTACGATTTTCATCTGTTTCAGGACTGCCTCATTCCGTCCATTGTATTCTTTGTATTTTCCTCCGAAACCACATTTCCACTGCCATTAGATGTTTCTCAGCTTGTCTGCTTAATGTCCATGTTTCACATACATACAGCAATATGGGTTTTATATAGCACTTCAACACTCTTTCACTGCAAGTGGCAGCCTTTTATTGGTACGTTTTCCACCCTCCAAAAGGCTACCTCTACCAATTCTGGTTCTCATCTCAAGGCAACTTTCACAGCATGAAGGGATAGCTTTAAACAAAGGTAACTGTGATTCAAGCAAACAAAAACTGAATGAACTTTATGCTAAATTTATATGTGAATTCCACAATGGATGAGACAAACGTGGAGGATCTAATTGGCTGACATCAGGACAAGTGTTGCAAGCACTAGAAAATCATGACGATGATGACTTTTTTCATCTGGATTATTCATGAGAAGAAATAACTGAGGTGATCAACAGACGTGGCGTAATGACTTAACATTTTACCTTTTCTCCACAGAAGCTAGCTAAAGGTCAAGGGGATTATAATTCAGAGTAGCTGTAATTCATAAGTGGCATTTTTAGATATCAAAATATCTCATTAATCACATTTCAAATGTGATAGTGTTACATAATGGATGTCCAAAGTGTGCATACACTCAGCTTGTTATAGGAATAACAAGCAAACAATTCTTGTCATATCCACTGTTGGATACTGAATACTTACATATTTGCCTGTTGTACAATAATGTCAAGCTCCACTAACAAGCAAATAATTCAGTTTTCTTTATTGTAATTTTTTTTTAACTTAGCTGCAAATAGTTACAGTTTCAATTACAACAACACATAATTTATAACATAATGACAAACTCTATATAAAGATCACAGCAACAAAATAAATGTCTGCACGAACATAAGAAATTACATGACATGAGTTGAAGGTAAATAAACATTGTAAAATACACAGCCAGTGATTTTTCTGCTCTGCAGTCTCCTCTCAGCTCTGGTTGAACACAGTTCTATTTGCTTCAAGGTAATCCTTTATTTGTGCCAAGAGACCAGTCTTTGGGGTTGACACTTAAACCATTCTGGTCAGGAATCCAGTCTTTGGGAGTGAATATTTCTTAACGCCAATAACAGGAGGCCAGTCTTTGTGAATGAATATGTCTTAACGTCAATAACAGGAGGCCAGTCTTTGTGAATTAACACTACATAAAGCTCACACAAGGAGGCCTGTCTTTGTGAATGAATATGTCTTAATGTCAATAACAGGAGGCCTGTCTTTGTGAATGAATATGTCTTAATGTCAATAACAGGAGGCCTGTCTTTGTGAATGAATATGTCTTAATGTCAATAACAGGAGGCCTGTCTTTGTGAATGAATATGTCTTAATGTCAATAACAGGAGGCCAGTCTTTGTGAATGAATGTCTTAATGTCAATAACAGTAGGCCTGTCTTTGTGAATATTTCTTAACGTCAATAACAGGAGACTTGTCTTTGTGAATGAATATGTCTTAACGTCAATAACAGGAGACCTGTTTTTGTGAATGAATGTTTCTTAATGTCAATAACAGGAGGCTAGTCTTTGTAAATGAATACTTCATAAAGCTGACACAAGGAGGCATGCCTTTGTGGCTGATAAACTCTCCCATCCATTGAGTTGTCTGTCACATTGGTAGGAGCAGGATATACACCCCAGATACACATACCAGCTACAATGTTTGTCGCTCTGTTGAGCTTAGCTTTAACTATTTTTAACAAAGGATCAATTCCTTGACTGCACAGGACTGCTGATGCCGAGGTTAGGGGTTCAACCCCTACATCGGACAGCTGGACTAAACTGTTGACCTGTCGTCCTTGACTTGGGGACGTAAATTACAACTACCTCTGAAGTTGGAGTGAGTTCGCCTGATGGCGAGGGACACTGTTAACAGAGAAAGCTAACCCACACACAAAATTCAGTCCATAACTGCTATAAATAGTGTGTATGGACCACGCTTGAGGTCAAAGCGAGCGAGCGCAAAAAAAAAAAACTGCACAGGACAAACTAGATGACGTTGTAAATCAAGGACACTTGTACACGCTGTAAGGCCCACTGGACATAAGGTGCTAGGCCCATGTTTTTATACGGCCAATCTGCACTCATGGCTGATGTGGCCAGTATCATGCCAGTTCCATTTACTTCCCAAGACGTGGTGTTCATGTTTTAGGCTGGGTGGGTCTCCCTGGGGGTCCAGGCCAATTAAACAGTTTGAATCCACCCTGAATGGATCGGATCCATAACCACTAGGCTGACATGAGCATCTAGCCACTATTCTACCCCAGCTTTCTGCTACTTACCTTAAACATGATGTAACTATGGCAGGCTAGATATTAAATACGCTTACCTTAAACATGAGATAACTATGGCAGGTCAGATATTAAAACTACTTACTTTAAACTTAAGGTAACTATGGAAGGCCAGATATTAAAATTACTTACCATAAACATGATGAAACTACGGAGGGCCAGATATTAGAGCTACTTACCTTAAACATGAGGTAACTATGGCAGGCCAAATATTAAATACGCTTACCTTAAACATGAGATAACTATGGCAGATCAGATATTAAAACTACATACTATAAACATGAAGTAACTATGGAAGGCCAGATATTAAAACTACACACCTTAAACATGAGGTAACTATGGAAGGCCAGATATGAAAACTACATACTATAAACATGAGGTACCTATGGAAGGCCAGATATTAAAACTGCTGAACTTAAACATGAAGTAACCATGGAAGACCAGATTCAATTTTCCAATTCCAATTTTCAAAACAAAAATTCAAAATTCGGCCTCGTTCAACCTGCCTCTTCAGCTGTGGTTATTGCTGAGATCCGTGGTTTTTGTGGGTTCATTCACCCTAATTCTTGTCCTGTGCGCTCTTTCGAGTAAGTCCTATCTCGGACTGGTTATGTAAGCGTTTGTGTCTGTGACGTCAGCAGGGGGATTGGTCGACGGCTATCCTTTGTGCTCGTCTCCTCTTGTGGTTTTCTTTATTGGTGCAGGCTCCTGGCACGTCTGGGTGCAGTCCTTATAAGGACTTTTTATTTGGTCTTTTTGTCTCTTTTTTGTGTATTTTCTGTAGGGGCTTTTCGACGTTGCCAAAACGCTTTCATATATAAAATTGGAACATTAACTGTAAAGAATGTAGCTCGCTTTCAATGAACAGCGCTTTGGTTTAAAACCATAAGAACAGATGAGGTCGAATCGTTGACATGATTGTATCAGAATCAATCTCTGTTTAATTTGGTAAACAGCTTATTGGTTGTTGCATATCATCAAATAGTCATAAAGTTCTACCGTGCCTGGTGGTCTACCAGGGCGGCCGGTAAGTATATAATTGATATTAATATTAAATGTTAGCTTTCACAAACCTTTAAGTGATTGTTCTTGATTCACGATCTATGTCTTTCAATCAGGGGCGTCACGCGGGGGGTGCGGGCCGCACCGGGTGACACCATCAAGGGGTGACACCAAAATAAAAAAAATTGCAAATTTGACAAATCAGACATAGCAAAATAACAAAAATGTAACTTCCGAGTGTTTGTCGAAATTCTTTATTTATGTTATACCTGAAGTATTGAAGTTATATTGTTCAATTTGTTTTCTTTCTTATGTCGTTATTAACTTTTTGACTTATTTTACAAACATTACTATATGCGATTATATATGGTACAGGAACACTCGGAAGAAGACCATGGTGAAAGTCTAGAGGGGTGACACCAACCCCAGTGACGCCACTGCTTTCAATTCACCTTCTCTCCATCCTACATTTGTTGCCGTTCTGAATTCTCACTAATTTTCCTCGGCAAACGGTTGATTAATTTTCAGCGTTCTCTCCTAAGAGCGTGTCACAATATCTTTTCTATCAATAACTGTGATTCCAGCCACTTTGTCTCTGTAGACTATTGGATTGGTTCGCCAGTTTGAATGTCCAGATAGCTTCATGCACAGTCTGCCATGCCCAACTCCAACCAAGTCTGTTGTTCTGTGACGTCAGAATGACGTTTCTCTCTGTTACCAGCTAGTTTCTTAGTTGTTCTGCGGTTTTCGCTTCTAGGATATACATCTATTTTCTGTGACGAAATTTTGGGCTTAGCTATATGGCAGACGTTTTCATTTTCCTCCATGCGCCAGTTTTCACTGTCGCGTTTGAGTATCTGCTGCCTTAAGTTTTCTTCCTCCGTGGTCAGCCATGAGACGATTTTACCATCACCTATATAGTACTCGAAGTCGGTCTCACGGTCGTAGTGTAAGACTGGGTATTCCATCGGTTTCCCCCGGAGTTTCTTAGGCTTTTTCTGTTCTTTTTCTTCCCAGCACCTTCTGAATTCCTCGCGCTGGAGTTCCTCCCTGCTAACTGGGTATTCTGTGCCTCCTTCAGAGATCCGATGGGATAGTGGTTCCCTCTTGGGCGTTGTGGTTGGGCTGCTGGCTTTAGCTTGCGGTCCAGGCTCGGTCTCTTGGCTTTCATCTTGCGGTTTATCTGTGGTTTCTTGTATGGCTTCTGTTGGTTTGTTTTGGGAAAGTTCCATTTCAGCTTTCTGTAGTTCTCGCTCTTGTTTGATGGTTTGTAGAATTTCTTCGTTCTTCTTCTTTATCATTGCCCTATATTCCACTTATTGCTTGATGTTTTGATGGATCTCCTTTATTTCAGCCAGCAGTTTCTCAGTGTCGCTGGTAGGAGTCGGTGTTAGCAGTGCCTTGACTTGTTTCTTCAACTCGTCTATCTGCTTTTGCAGTTGATCTCTTTCAGCTTGTGCTATACCCGTGGCTGTCTCGCCCCTCCGCATTGCTTCCTTGACATGGTGTCTTTGTGGTAATTGCGATCTTTAAGGCATCTCTGTGTCGTTGCAGGTACGGACAGCCCAAGTATCTTGCTCCATGCTTGCCCAGGCAGTTTGCGCACTTTTGTTTGTTGTTGGGTGCTCGAAAGTCCGTGTCTAGCTTGGCCAGCGGACACTCCTTGAAGGCGTGGTGATCGGCGCAGTACCGGCAGATTTCCGTCTTACTGCGACATGTTGTTCTGCTGTGGCCGGCCCTATGACATCTGGAACATTGGTTGATCCTTGAGATGAATCTCTCTGGCTGCTGCATTCTCTTGTTGATTGATACTGTGATCGGCATCTCGCTGCCCTTGACTTCACCACCGCCAAGGTTGTAGGAATCTTGGAGTAGGTGAAAAGCCGCTCCGCCTTCAGGAATCGGATGTGGAGATTCTCTTCTCGAAGCTGCTTCATGATTTATTTGTCTGATAGCTCCACTTAGATACGCTTGACAACCCACTTGCTTGTCGGTGAGTCGGTGTTTCCGACTCTGGTGTCTTTCTTCTCCCTCTTCTTCTCAGTTATTAGTCAGTGTTATTATTATTCTTTGGATATTACATCCAAAGCCTATGGTACATAGACACAGCCAGATATTACAGCCAAAGCCTATGGTACATAGACACAGGACAGCCAAATCCTATGTTACATAGACACAGGCAAATATTACATCCAAAACCTATGGTACATAGACACAGGTGGATATTACAGCCAAAGCCTATGTTACATAGACACAGGCGGATATTACAGCCAAAGTCTATGGTACATAGACACAGGCGGATATTACAGCCAAAGTCTATGGTACATAGACACAGGCGGATATTACAGCCAAAGCCTATGGTACATAGACACAGGTGGATATTACAACCACAGTCTATGTTACATAGACACAGGTGGATATTACAGCCAAAGCCTTTGTTACATAGAAACAGGCGGATATTACAGCCAAAGCCTATGGTACATAGACACAGGCGGATATTACAGCCAAAGCCTATGGTACATAGACACAGGCGGATATTACAGACAAAGCCTATGGTAGATAGACACAGGTGGATATTACAGACAAAGCCTATGGTAGATAGACACAGGTGGATATTACAGCCAAAGCCTATGGTAGATAGACACAGGTGGATATTACAGCCAAAGCCTATGGTACATAGACACAGGCGGATATTACAGCCAAAGCCTATGGTACATAGACACAGGCGGATATTACAGCCAAAGCCTATGGTACATGGACACAGGCGGATATTACAGCCAAAGCCTATGGTACATAGACACAGGCGGATATTACAGCCAAAGCCTATGGTACATAGACACAGGCGGATATTACAGCCAAAGCCTATGGTACATAGACACAGGCGGATATTACAGCCAAAGCCTATGGTACATAGACACAGGTGGATATTACAGCCAAAGCCTATGGTACATAGACACAGGTGGATATTACAGCCAAAGCCTATTGTACATAGACACAGGCGGATATTACATCCAAAGCCTATGGTACATAGACACAGCCAGATATTACAGCCAAAGCCTATGGTACATAGACACAGGACAGCCAAATCCTATGTTACATAGACACAGGCAAATATTACATCCAAAACCTATGGTACATAGACACAGGTGGATATTACAGCCAAAGCCTATGTTACATAGACACAGGCGGATATTACAGCCAAAGTCTATGGTACATAGACACAGGCGGATATTACAGCCAAAGTCTATGGTACATAGACACAGGCGGATATTACAGCCAAAGCCTATGGTACATAGACACAGGTGGATATTACAACCACAGTCTATGTTACATAGACACAGGTGGATATTACAGCCAAAGCCTTTGTTACATAGAAACAGGCGGATATTACAGCCAAAGCCTATGGTACATAGACACAGGCGGATATTACAGCCAAAGCCTATGGTACATAGACACAGGCGGATATTACAGACAAAGCCTATGGTAGATAGACACAGGTGGATATTACAGACAAAGCCTATGGTAGATAGACACAGGTGGATATTACAGCCAAAGCCTATGGTAGATAGACACAGGTGGATATTACAGCCAAAGCCTATGGTACATAGACACAGGCGGATATTACAGCCAAAGCCTATGGTACATAGACACAGGCGGATATTACAGCCAAAGCCTATGGTACATGGACACAGGCGGATATTACAGCCAAAGCCTATGGTACATAGACACAGGCGGATATTACAGCCAAAGCCTATGGTACATAGACACAGGTGGATATTACAGCCAAAGCCTATGGTACATAGACACACACGGATATTACAGCCAAAGCCTATGGTACATAGACACAGTCGGATATTACAGCCAAAGCCTATGGTACATAGACACAGGCGGATATGACAGCCAAAGCCTATGTACATAGACACAGGCGGATATTACAGCCAAAGCCTATGATACATATAGACACAGGTTGATATTACAGCCAAAGCCTATTGAACATAGACACAGGCGGATATGACAGCCAAAGCCTATGGTACATAGACACACACGGATATTACAGCCAAAGCCTATGGTACATAGACACAGTCGGATATTACAGCCGAAGCCTATGTTACATAGACACAGGTGGATATTACAGCCATAGCCTATGGTACATAGACACAGGTGGATATTACAGCCAAAGCCTATTGTACATAGACACAGGTTGATATTACAGCCAAAGCCTATCGTACATAGACACAGGCGGATATTACAACCAAAGCCTATTGTACATGGACACAGGCGGATATTACAGCCAAAGCCTATGGTACATAGACACAGGCGGATATTACATCCAAAGCCTATGGTACATAGACACAGCCAGATATTACAGCCAAAGCCTATGGTACATAGACACAGGACAGCCAAATCCTATGTTACATAGACACAGGCAAATATTACATCCAAAACCTATGGTACATAGACACAGGTGGATATTACAGCCAAAGCCTATGTTACATAGACACAGGCGGATATTACAGCCAAAGTCTATGGTACATAGACACAGGCGGATATTACAGCCAAAGTCTATGGTACATAGACACAGGCGGATATTACAGCCAAAGCCTATGGTACATAGACACAGGTGGATATTACAACCACAGTCTATGTTACATAGACACAGGTGGATATTACAGCCAAAGCCTTTGTTACATAGAAACAGGCGGATATTACAGCCAAAGCCTATGGTACATAGACACAGGCGGATATTACAGCCAAAGCCTATGGTACATAGACACAGGCGGATATTACAGACAAAGCCTATGGTAGATAGACACAGGTGGATATTACAGACAAAGCCTATGGTAGATAGACACAGGTGGATATTACAGCCAAAGCCTATGGTAGATAGACACAGGTGGATATTACAGCCAAAGCCTATGGTACATAGACACAGGCGGATATTACAGCCAAAGCCTATGGTACATAGACACAGGCGGATATTACAGCCAAAGCCTATGGTACATGGACACAGGCGGATATTACAGCCAAAGCCTATGGTACATAGACACAGGCGGATATTACAGCCAAAGCCTATGGTACATAGACACAGGCGGATATTACAGCCAAAGCCTATGGTACATAGACACAGGCGGATATTACAGCCAAAGCCTATGGTACATAGACACAGGTGGATATTACAGCCAAAGCCTATGGTACATAGACACAGGTGGATATTACAGCCAAAGCCTATTGTACATAGACACAGGCGGATATTACATCCAAAGCCTATGGTACATAGACACAGCCAGATATTACAGCCAAAGCCTATGGTACATAGACACAGGACAGCCAAATCCTATGTTACATAGACACAGGCAAATATTACATCCAAAACCTATGGTACATAGACACAGGTGGATATTACAGCCAAAGCCTATGTTACATAGACACAGGCGGATATTACAGCCAAAGTCTATGGTACATAGACACAGGCGGATATTACAGCCAAAGTCTATGGTACATAGACACAGGCGGATATTACAGCCAAAGCCTATGGTACATAGACACAGGTGGATATTACAACCACAGTCTATGTTACATAGACACAGGTGGATATTACAGCCAAAGCCTTTGTTACATAGAAACAGGCGGATATTACAGCCAAAGCCTATGGTACATAGACACAGGCGGATATTACAGCCAAAGCCTATGGTACATAGACACAGGCGGATATTACAGACAAAGCCTATGGTAGATAGACACAGGTGGATATTACAGACAAAGCCTATGGTAGATAGACACAGGTGGATATTACAGCCAAAGCCTATGGTAGATAGACACAGGTGGATATTACAGCCAAAGCCTATGGTACATAGACACAGGCGGATATTACAGCCAAAGCCTATGGTACATAGACACAGGCGGATATTACAGCCAAAGCCTATGGTACATGGACACAGGCGGATATTACAGCCAAAGCCTATGGTACATAGACACAGGCGGATATTACAGCCAAAGCCTATGGTACATAGACACAGGCGGATATTACAGCCAAAGCCTATGGTACATAGACACAGGCGGATATTACAGCCAAAGCCTATGGTACATAGACACAGGTGGATATTACAGCCAAAGCCTATGGTACATAGACACAGGTGGATATTACAGCCAAAGCCTATTGTACATAGACACAGGCGGATATTACAGCCAAAGCCTATGATACATACATACTTCTAAGATTTTTGAATTCTTTAACTAATTCTAGAGATGTACTATTTATCAGTATACTTATTGTACCAGGAGATCTGCTAACTTGCATTAAGTTTTGGCTGTATTTACATTCATATTGTATCTACTACATGTTGAACTCAGCTTATTAATATGATTTTGCAGTATGCCATCGTCACTATAACACAGGCACTGATCGTCTGCAAATGAAAGCTAATTTATTTTTTGTATTGCATGTAGCCCATTTATTTTGGGTGTTGCATGCTGCATGTTGAACTCAGCTTATTAATATGATTTGACAGTATGCCACTGTCACTATAAAACAAGCACGGGCCATCTGCAAATTACAAACATTTCTCCAAAATTGCTAGTTGCATGTTGAACTCAGCTTATTAATATGATTTTGACGTATGCTATAAAACAGGCAGTGATCATCTACAAATGGAAGCTAATTTATTTTGAATGGATCAGTTGCTTCATCTTAAGTAAAGAGTTTGAAACTTTTCTGAATCTGTTTTGTCAAGTCTTGCTTCTCTGGATATTCTGTCTATGTAGATATTAAATATCAGAGCAGTGAGCACACATCTCTGCCTCACTTGTGTATTGAATGTGAACATATTTGATATATGTTATTGTTGTGTTCATATTGCACTTTGGCTCGAGTGGTACAGGGTTATGGTGTTTTCTAGCAATTGTCCTTGTATCTTGTAGTTTTCAAGGATGATCCCTACTTTGTATCTATCTACTCTATCGAAAGCCTTTTCCTGATCAACAAACACAGTATTCTGCTGGTCACTATATTCAATGGTGTTTTCACATGTTTCTCTAAGTGTGAATAGTGCATCATTACAACTTTGATCTTCCTGAAACCAAATGTACTTTTATTAATTGTTGCTCAACTGTGGGTCAAGCTCTTTGTTCCAATAGTTTTTGCATACATTTATCATATATGATCCATGAGTAATATACCTCTTTATGTTTCGCATTCTCTCATATTGCCTTTCTTTTTTCCGTATGTGTACTATTATTGCCTGTTGCCAGTCATCTGAGACTTTTTTTTTTCTTCCCATGCTATATTAAAGTGTCTTGTCAGTCATTTAATTCATGTTTTGACACAAGACTGAATAGCTTATGTGGTTATTATATCTGGATCTGATAATTTGTTTTTAGGACTTTTCTGTAGAAATGATTTTACTTCTGCAGGTATGAAATTTGGTTGTTGTTCCCAGTGTTTAGACACACAACTTGGGTTTTCTATGCTGTATGTGGGGTTAAGTGGTTCTTGAAAGTATTCTGCCCACCTTGCTAGTCTTTGTTATGGATTAAGAATGGTATATGTCATTTGCTGTTTATGATGTTGTTGGGGTTGTAGGCATGCATAAGATACATAGACACCGGTGAATATTACAGCCAAAGCCTATGGTACATAGACACAGGTGGATATTACAGCCAAAGCCTATGGTACATAGACACAGGCGGATATTACAGCCAAAGCCTATGGTACATAGACACAGGTGGATATTACAGCCAAAGCCTATGGTACATAGACACAGGCGGATATTACAGCCAAAGCCTATGGTACATAGACACAGGTGGATAATACAGCCAAAGCCTATGGTACATAGACACAGGCGGATATTACAGCCAAAGCCTATGGTACATAGACACAGGTGGATATTACAGCCAAAGCCTATGGTACATAGACACAGGTGGATATTACAGCCAAAGCCTATGGTACATAGACACAGGCGGATATTACAGCCAAAGCCTATGATACATACATACTTCTAAGATGTTTGAATTCTTTAATTAACTAATTCTAGAGATGTACTATTTATCAGTATACTTATTGTACCAGGAGATCTGCTAACTTGCATTAAGTTTTGGCTGTATTTACATTCATATTGTATCTACTACATGTTGAACTCAGCTTATTAATATGATTTTGCAGTATGCCATCGTCACTATAACACAGGCACTGATCGTCTGCAAATGAAAGCTAATTTATTTTTTGTATTGCATGTAGCCCATTTATTTTGGGTGTTGCATGCTGCATGTTGAACTCAGCTTATTAATATGATTTGACAGTATGCCACTGTCACTATAAAACAAGCACGGGCCGTCTGCAAATTACAAAAATTTCTCTAAAATTGCTAGTTGCATGTTGAACTCAACTTATTAATATGATTTTGATGTATGCTATAAAACAGGCAGTGATCATCTGCAAATGAAACCTAATTTATTTTGAATGGATCAGTTGCTTCATCTTAAGTAAAGAGTTTGAAACTTTTCTGAATCTGTTTTGTCAAGTCTTGCTTCTCTGGATATTCTGTCTATGTAGATATTAAATATCAGAGGAGTGAGCACACATCTCTGCCTCACTTGTGTATTGAATGTGAACATATTTGATATATGTTGTTGTGGTGTTCATATTGCACTTTGGCTCGAGTGGTACAGGGTTATGGTGTTTTCTAGCAATTGTCCTTGTATCTCGTAGTTTTCAAGGATGGTCCCTACTTTGTATCTATCTATTCTATCGAAAGCCTTTTACTGATCAACAAACACAGTATTCTGCTGGTCACTATATTCAATGGTGTTTTCACATATTTCTCTAAGTGTGAATAGTGCATCATTACAACTTTGATCTTCCTGAAACCAAATGTACTTTTATTAATTGTTGCTCAACTGTGGGTCGAGCTCTTTGTTCCAATAGTTTTTGCATACATTTATCATATATGACCCATGAGTAATATACCTCTTTATGTTTCGCATTCTCTCATATTGCCTTTCTTTTTTCCGTATGTGTACTATTATTGCCTGTTGCCAGTCATCTGAGACTTTTTTTTTCTTCCCATGCTATATTAAAGTGTCTTGTCAGTCATTTAATTCATGTTTTGCCACAAGACTGAATAGCTTATGTGGTTATTACATCTGGATCTGATGATTTGTTTTTAGGACTTTTCTGTAGAACTGATTTTACTTCTGCAGGTATGAAATTTGGTTGTTGTTCCCAGTGTTTAGACACACAACTTGGTTTTCTATGCTGTATGTGGGGTTACGTAATTCTTGAAAGTATTCTGCCCACCTTGCTAGTCTTTGTTATGGATTAAGAATGGTATATGTCATTTGCTGTTTATGATGTTGTTGTGGATGTAAGCATGCATAAGATACATAGACACATGTGAATATTACAGCCAAAGCCTATGGTACATATACACAGGTGGATATTACAGCCAAAGCCTATTGAACATAGACACAGGCGGATATGACAGCCAAAGCCTATGGTACATAGACACACACGGATATTACAGCCAAAGCCTATGGTACATAGACACAGTCGGATATTACAGCCAAAGCCTATGGTACATAGACACAGGCGGATATGACAGCCAAAGCCTATGTACATAGACACAGGCGGATATTACAGCCAAAGCCTATGATACATATAGACACAGGTTGATATTACAGCCAAAGCCTATTGAACATAGACACAGGCGGATATGACAGCCAAAGCCTATGGTACATAGACACACACGGATATTACAGCCAAAGCCTATGGTACATAGACACAGTCGGATATTACAGCCGAAGCCTATGTTACATAGACACAGGTGGATATTACAGCCATAGCCTATGGTACATAGACACAGGTGGATATTACAGCCAAAGCCTATTGTACATAGACACAGGTTGATATTACAGCCAAAGCCTATCGTACATAGACACAGGCGGATATTACAACCAAAGCCTATTGTACATGGACACAGGCGGATATTACAGCCAAAGCCTATGGTACATAGACACAGGCGGATATTACATCCAAAGCCTATGGTACATAGACACAGCCAGATATTACAGCCAAAGCCTATGGTACATAGACACAGGACAGCCAAATCCTATGTTACATAGACACAGGCAAATATTACATCCAAAACCTATGGTACATAGACACAGGTGGATATTACAGCCAAAGCCTATGTTACATAGACACAGGCGGATATTACAGCCAAAGTCTATGGTACATAGACACAGGCGGATATTACAGCCAAAGTCTATGGTACATAGACACAGGCGGATATTACAGCCAAAGCCTATGGTACATAGACACAGGTGGATATTACAACCACAGTCTATGTTACATAGACACAGGTGGATATTACAGCCAAAGCCTTTGTTACATAGAAACAGGCGGATATTACAGCCAAAGCCTATGGTACATAGACACAGATGGATATTACAGCCAAGCCTATTGTACATAGACACAGGTGGATATTACAGCCAAAGCCTATGGTACATAGACACAGGTGGATATTACAGCCAAAGCCTATGGTACATAGACACAGGCGGATATTACAGCCAAAGCCTATGGTACATAGACACAGGTGGATATTACAGCCAAGCCTATTGTACATAGACACAGGTGGATATTACAGCCAAAGCCTATTGTACATAGACACAGGTGGATATTACAGTCAAAGCCTATTGTACATAGACACATGCAGATATTACAGCCAAAGCCTATGGTACTTAGACACAGGCGGATATTACAGCCAAAGCCTATGGTACAGAGACACGGATGGATATTACAGCCAAAGCCTATGGTACATTACCATTTTGCGTTTTTGGCCTCTGCAGCACAGCGATTGAAAACCTCCACCTTGTCTTTCTTGACAAACCCTACTAAAATCCTACATCAGAATGTCCCAAATTACCTTTGGCCATTGTTTGAATATAATGCTAGACACAGTAAACGATTAAATATATTACACATTCCGAAGCCTAGGATAGACAAATGTTGTTGTTGACATTTACCGTTGTGTCCACTTCCTCTCTTGAGCTTCGGTGTTGTCTGTCACACTTTCCTTAGCTGCTTCACTGCAGCTATCTTTGCTTTCCAAGCATGGTCTACTTCTGGGGTCCACCATGGGGGATGCAAAAAAGGAGTTTTAACAGTTCTTTATCATGCCCCCCTCTCTGAGGAGTCCAAGAAGGCTATCAGTCCACTCATACCTGAAGGTCTTGCGCGCTCTCCCAGCCTTAGCTTTCCTGGATTTAGAGATCAGGACTGAGCATGGCATGTGATCACTCCCATGGTCATTCAAAACAGTCCACTTTGCTTCAAGGACTGATGGGTGGGAGACTAGTGCCAAGTCGATAGCTGTGTCTGCATCGACAGGCCTCATTGCCATTCTAGTCAGCCTACCATCATTTATGCAGACCACATCAGAGTCCACCATGGCATCCGCAAGGGCAATTCCCTGTCGGTTTTCTCCACTACTGTTCCAATCTCTGTTTCTCACATTGAAGTCTCCACATATGAGTAGCATATCACCTGGTAACTCCTTAAGCCGTGTTCCTTTCTGACAAAACAGTACACTGTGGCATATACATTTATGATGTTCCAACTTAAGCCACCAATCTCCTTTTGTATACCCTGTACCTCCCTTGCACTGTGATTCCACTGGCTCAAGTCAAGTACCACATGCTTTACTCCTTCCTTCACCAGCAGACCTTGCCCATGTCTCCTCTGCCCAGTAGGGTTATATAACTGGCGAACCCTGGTCATTTGTCTATATTTAGCTCTAGGAGCATGAGGACATCAAAACCATATATTAGCCTCCAATACAGGACCTCTCTGTCTGGCACTGCGACAATTCCAGTATCCCACTCTTACATGGTTGAAACCTAGTCTCTCCCTTTTTGTCTTGTTCTCCTGGCGCCTGCCCTCCTATTTCTATGCCTTCTTCTCACACCATTTCCTCGTCTTCTCCTCCTCACTCTCTCTTCGCTAGCCTCTAAAAGATGTCAAGCGCAGAGCACGTGCTCTGTAGCTCCGGTGACGATTCCTGTGTTTAATTCCATAAGCAAAGTTTGGATATTGCAGAAAATAACCGGCCACCCTGGCATTGCCTGCTTGCTAGGGAAGAGGCAGGGGATGTCCCGCAGGAGTCCATACGCCTGGTGCCGCCCCGCACGCCTGCCAGACGTCCAACATCCAGTTCCTCAGCACGCTGATCAACCTTGAACTTGAGGGTTTATATTTGGAGTTTTCCGTCTCCTAGATGGACTGCTGTCCAAAGCTAACAGGTTCCACCTACCCGAGATCAGTGTGAAAAGAGGCAGAGGCAGACCAACAGAAATGATGCTGGATGGAGTGAGACGGGGGAATGGAGGAATATCATCAGCAAAGTTGATCCAGAACAGGAAAAACCGAGATCTGTGAAGAGACACAAACATCTACATTGGCTGGCATGGCACACAATGATGATGATGAATATAAAATAAAAACAATCACAAGTCAACATTCAGCAATTAACAACAAAACAGCAGTGGATCTTGTTCTTTATTTGTATTGTTTCTTGAGCATGACTAGAAGTAACAAGTGACATTTCTGAGATGACACATTGATGAGCCATGACTACTACACAGGTAAAGAGGAGGGGGAGGGATGAACAATGGGAACATAACTCTGACATAGTGGAGCACAAGAGTTAAGTAGTACCTGGTGATGTGTTTAAAAAGTAGGTGACTTAAGTTACTTCACAGCTGATACAGACGGGGAAGGGAATGGTTAAAGTTTCAGATGTAATGGTCTCTTTCCTTGTTGTTCCTCTTCTATACTGTTCTGTAAAGCTGCATTACGTGTTATTTTATATTGTTTACTCTTCTTTACTAGGGTGAAGAGAAGGGGTATGAAACCTTATGGCAATCCAGAGCCAATTTCAACATTTGATTCATCACATCATGGGCTTTGAAATTGACAACTCTTATTTCATATATAACAACTTCATGTTGTAATTCAGGAGCAAACATGTGTTGAGTATTAAAATAAAAACATTCTGAATTGTGAAATGTTTATGGTGTTTTTACTCCATGTACTAGTTTTCTTGTGTAAATGTAAGGGTTGCTCAAATTACAAACTTTAAAATAATGAAACAAATTGAATTTAGAAGCACATTTGATTACAGTATGACTGCAGTCAATGATGTTCATTGGCCACGGGTAAATTCTGGTGGGGGGACACTGTGAAAACCCTTTGTGAAGACAAATATCAGACAGCAGTGTTGTGCATTTGGCATAGACAGAGCACACACACTATCAGATTTGGTAGCTACAACCATACATTGACAGTTTTTATGTAATAAGCCGACTTGGCATGTTTCTCTCCCAATCCCCTTCATTCTCATCCTGAGCTAATTAACTCTTGCAGCCAAAAACAGATTTAACTCTCTGCCCCATACATGTGACTGGCTGTTTCTCATGGGTTTCATCACTTAATGCATCTTCATACTCTTTCACATTTGGTCACAACATTCTAAAGAAATCTGGTCACCACAGGGGCATGATCTATTCTCTTTATTTCCTACAGAACCATTCACTTTATTTCCCTACAGATGCATTCTCTTTATTTCCCTACAGAGCCATTCTCTTTATTTCCCTACAACACGCAACATGCAGTTTTTGTGGGATGTTTAAATGAGTAACAGTTCTAACAGTTTTCAAGACTATTGACTGGATCAAAATAACAACTGGATGGGGGAGAGAGGGGGTCAATGTAACAACTGGATGGGAGAGAGTGGATCAATACAACAATGGGGTGGGAGAGGTGGAGTCAATATAAAAACTGGATGGCAGAGAGTGGGTCAATATAACAACTGAATGGTAGAGAGTGGGCCAATATAACAACTGGATGGGGGAGAGAAGGGGTCAATATAACAACTGAGTGGGAGAAAATGGGTGAATACAACTGGGGTGGGAGAGACAGGGTCAGTATAACAACTGGATGGCAGAGAGTGGGTCAATATAACAACTGGATGGGAGAGAGGGGGTCAATATAACAACTGGATGGGAGAGAGAGGGGTCAATATAACAACTGGATGGGAGATAGTGGGTCAATATAACAACTGGGTGGGAGAGAGAGGGGTCAATATAACAACTGGATGGGAGATAGTGGGTCAATATAACTGGACGAGAGACAAGGAAGCCATCATCATCATCATCATGCAGCAGGACCTTTTCAGAAGGTCACACTCATCACAGACCGTGGAAAAGCTCAATCTTATGCTAGTTCTTGTGAATCATGCACCCTGATTCCTGAGAAGAATACTCAACGTATCAAGAAGAGAGAAACATCATAAATTATGAAATTAGGACTAAAGTGTGAGTAATACCAGTGCTAGATTTTATTAGAAAACACAAAGTGAAAAGGTTCGGCCACATAACTAGGTTACCAACTGACATTATACCACAACAAGCAATGATGTACAGACCAAATGGAGCCAGTAGAAGAAGCCAAGCTGACCACATAAATGATGGACAGGGGGAATAGCAGTCCTTGGGAATCTTGATATGTGAAGCCCACATACAGACACTCTCCCGCTGTTTGTTTCACCTCAACACTGCAAGGTGCAAGAGGAACGAGATGAGATGCTGGTGTCCCCTGTCTCTTCTTCCAGGTACCGTGCCTTCCATCACTGTCCTTTCCAAGCCAATGTGCCATTTAATCATCATCAAGTGCCCTGTCAGCTGGCATAGGCGTGCACATCTCTCCACAGATCTCAGTCTTTGGTGTTCTGTATCAACTTTGCTGATGATATTCCTCCATCTCAGTTCATCTAGCATAATTTCTCTTGCTCTGCCTCTCTTCTCATCACATGACCAAAGAAAGCTGATAAACGAGAAAAACAAGTCTCCATCCATCCAGCATTATTTCTGTCTGCCTCTCTTCCCATTGATCTTTCCAGTTGTCGTGATTTCTCCAATGCCTCTCTTTTCATCACATTACTAAAGAAAGCTGTTTTGACATTTATTCAATCAATCAATCATGTGCCATGCCGGAAAGCATGGGCGGTCATGACTCGCCATTTCACTCGATCACCAGCGTCGTGGATCAGCTCAGTGTTCCTGTCTCGTCCATGCCACGTGGCCAAGCCATCCAGGTATTTTCCTCTCGGTCTTCCTATTGGTCTGTTCCCTTCGATCTTGCTAGTTGTCACTAAGTTCTCTAATCCATTTCTTTTCATAACATGTCCAAAAGATTTTGACTGTCTACGTTTAATTTCTCTAATCAATTTACGATTTTCATTTGTCTCCTGTAGTACTTGGTCATTAGTTTTTCTGTCTGTCCATGGTATTCTTTGCATTTTCCTCAGGAACCACATTTCTGCAGCCATCAGATGTTTTTCAGCTTGACTGCACATTGTCCAAGTTTCACATCCATACAAAAGAACAGGCTCTATGTATCCCCTCAACACTCTTTGTCTCGTTTCAATTGACATCCTTTATTACAGCCAAATATTTTAGTTCCTGAGGCACGATATTGCTTATGAGACAGCTTTCTTTGATGTTCAGATCTTGTAGAATGTCAGTATTTTTCTTCTCCATGATATTCTAAGAATAGTTCTTTAACATTCAAGTTCAAAGGCCCCTTCAAATATCATTCATCCATCGGCACCTTGCCGTCTTGACAGACGATAGTTTGTAAGGGATGGAGTTATTGCCTCTCCATAGCACAAAGCCTGGGCTAAAATATAGAGATCATGTGTTGCCCTTGCAGCATGATCCCTCTCTTGGCCTGCCTAGTTCACTCCAGAGGAAAGGTAACACCTCTACATCTGGAACAACTCAAGCTGCAGAAGCTGCCGGATCAGCAAAGCAATGCTCTAATTGTCTGCCTGTCGGAGCTTCGATCCTAGACCAGCCGCCAACCCGCCTGGTCTGCCCTGCCATGACACTTTGTCTTTAGGTTGCATTTCCTCGCACCAGGGTAAGACTTGTACCCTCCCAATTGCGCTCTTCAGCCCGAAGCCGTTGACACCCTTCAAATATGGTGAGAAAGTAATGAAAACTGCAGCTCAGGAATCACCTGTTGATGTGCACCTGGACATTAACATTTGGATAACACTTTTACCACGCTCACAGCTTCTCCTCTTGTGTTAAAGTGAAACGATAAAAACTCAAGCTGGGTTGTAGATTACACAATTATGCAACAAATAAAACGTACTGTAACATTGGGCGGCAATCAAATATACAATACACATTTAAGATAAACATGTGGATGATAAAATAATGGATGTAAATCGTTAAGCAAACAAGTACATAAGAAAACGGTAAAAGAGAAATGAAGCGTGTGTAAATGTATACAATAAATATATTTGGGGAGGGGGAGGGATACAGAAAACACTGAATCTTGAACTTTGCTAGGGTAGTACTGATAAACCACTGACCTAGTATATGCAAAGGCCTAACATTTTAGACCTTATGACATTGTTTGCCAGAGTTTTACCCTTTTCCGTTACCAGTTTTCTGGAAAATAAAAGTTAAAGTCTCACAATTTGTTCAGCCAGGAGAGAAAAATAAAAACCATATTATATGATTATTTTAATTAAAAACAGATATCTAAAAAGAATTCTTCGGGCATGTGAATCACTTATGTGACATGCAGGTTAAGGGAAAACCACCACATAGTTTTGCCATAATAATTGTATGCCCAGTCACAATGACAGATTTACGATGGAATTACAAAAAGTGTGTTGAGAGAGAAAGAAACAGTAGCACATGCCCACACACTCACACATGAACACTGCCAATAAGAATTCAACATTTAAATTTTAAAAAGTTTGATTTAAAACAACAAATTTTAAAAAAAAATAACACTAACGAGTATATCAGCAAGTATATTCAGTAACAACAGATAAGCATTAAATACATAAAATCACAACAGGATTAAACTGGTTATCATCATCATCATCATAAGCCATGTCAATAAGCATGGGCGATCATGGATGACCGCCTGACTCAATGGCCAGCCTGGGATCAGCTCTGTGTTCTTGTCATAATTACGCCATGTGGTCAAGTCATCCTAGTACTGTATATATCTCTTCATCTTTCCCTAACTCTTTTCCCATCAAGTTTGGCAGTTGTTACTCACAATGTTTTCAAGTTATCCCTCCTCGGAAAATCTTTGTCTACATCCAATTTTTCTAATAATTTACGATTTTCATCTGTTTCAGGACTGCCTCATTCCGTCCATTGTATTCTTTGTATTTTCCTCCGAAACCACATTTCCACTGCCATTAGATGTTTCTCAGCTTGTCTGCTTAATGTCCATGTTTCACATACATACAGCAATATGGGTTTTATATAGCACTTCAACACTCTTTCACTGCAAGTGGCAGCCTTTTATTGGTACGTTTTCCACCCTCCAAAAGGCTACCTCTACCAATTCTGGTTCTCATCTCAAGGCAACTTTCACAGCATGAAGGGATAGCTTTAAACAAAGGTAACTGTGATTCAAGCAAACAAAAACTGAATGAACTTTATGCTAAATTTATATGTGAATTCCACAATGGATGAGACAAACGTGGAGGATCTAATTGGCTGACATCAGGACAAGTGTTGCAAGCACTAGAAAATCATGACGATGATGACTTTTTTCATCTGGATTATTCATGAGAAGAAATAACTGAGGTGATCAACAGACGTGGCGTAATGACTTAACATTTTACCTTTTCTCCACAGAAGCTAGCTAAAGGTCAAGGGGATTATAATTCAGAGTAGCTGTAATTCATAAGTGGCATTTTTAGATATCAAAATATCTCATTAATCACATTTCAAATGTGATAGTGTTACATAATGGATGTCCAAAGTGTGCATACACTCAGCTTGTTATAGGAATAACAAGCAAACAATTCTTGTCATATCCACTGTTGGATACTGAATACTTACATATTTGCCTGTTGTACAATAATGTCAAGCTCCACTAACAAGCAAATAATTCAGTTTTCTTTATTGTAATTTTTTTTTAACTTAGCTGCAAATAGTTACAGTTTCAATTACAACAACACATAATTTATAACATAATGACAAACTCTATATAAAGATCACAGCAACAAAATAAATGTCTGCACGAACATAAGAAATTACATGACATGAGTTGAAGGTAAATAAACATTGTAAAATACACAGCCAGTGATTTTTCTGCTCTGCAGTCTCCTCTCAGCTCTGGTTGAACACAGTTCTATTTGCTTCAAGGTAATCCTTTATTTGTGCCAAGAGACCAGTCTTTGGGGTTGACACTTAAACCATTCTGGTCAGGAATCCAGTCTTTGGGAGTGAATATTTCTTAACGCCAATAACAGGAGGCCAGTCTTTGTGAATGAATATGTCTTAACGTCAATAACAGGAGGCCAGTCTTTGTGAATTAACACTACATAAAGCTCACACAAGGAGGCCTGTCTTTGTGAATGAATATGTCTTAATGTCAATAACAGGAGGCCTGTCTTTGTGAATGAATATGTCTTAATGTCAATAACAGGAGGCCTGTCTTTGTGAATGAATATGTCTTAATGTCAATAACAGGAGGCCTGTCTTTGTGAATGAATATGTCTTAATGTCAATAACAGGAGGCCAGTCTTTGTGAATGAATGTCTTAATGTCAATAACAGTAGGCCTGTCTTTGTGAATATTTCTTAACGTCAATAACAGGAGACTTGTCTTTGTGAATGAATATGTCTTAACGTCAATAACAGGAGACCTGTTTTTGTGAATGAATGTTTCTTAATGTCAATAACAGGAGGCTAGTCTTTGTAAATGAATACTTCATAAAGCTGACACAAGGAGGCATGCCTTTGTGGCTGATAAACTCTCCCATCCATTGAGTTGTCTGTCACATTGGTAGGAGCAGGATATACACCCCAGATACACATACCAGCTACAATGTTTGTCGCTCTGTTGAGCTTAGCTTTAACTATTTTTAACAAAGGATCAATTCCTTGACTGCACAGGACTGCTGATGCCGAGGTTAGGGGTTCAACCCCTACATCGGACAGCTGGACTAAACTGTTGACCTGTCGTCCTTGACTTGGGGACGTAAATTACAACTACCTCTGAAGTTGGAGTGAGTTCGCCTGATGGCGAGGGACACTGTTAACAGAGAAAGCTAACCCACACACAAAATTCAGTCCATAACTGCTATAAATAGTGTGTATGGACCACGCTTGAGGTCAAAGCGAGCGAGCGCAAAAAAAAAAAACTGCACAGGACAAACTAGATGACGTTGTAAATCAAGGACACTTGTACACGCTGTAAGGCCCACTGGACATAAGGTGCTAGGCCCATGTTTTTATACGGCCAATCTGCACTCATGGCTGATGTGGCCAGTATCATGCCAGTTCCATTTACTTCCCAAGACGTGGTGTTCATGTTTTAGGCTGGGTGGGTCTCCCTGGGGGTCCAGGCCAATTAAACAGTTTGAATCCACCCTGAATGGATCGGATCCATAACCACTAGGCTGACATGAGCATCTAGCCACTATTCTACCCCAGCTTTCTGCTACTTACCTTAAACATGATGTAACTATGGCAGGCTAGATATTAAATACGCTTACCTTAAACATGAGATAACTATGGCAGGTCAGATATTAAAACTACTTACTTTAAACTTAAGGTAACTATGGAAGGCCAGATATTAAAATTACTTACCATAAACATGATGAAACTACGGAGGGCCAGATATTAGAGCTACTTACCTTAAACATGAGGTAACTATGGCAGGCCAAATATTAAATACGCTTACCTTAAACATGAGATAACTATGGCAGATCAGATATTAAAACTACATACTATAAACATGAAGTAACTATGGAAGGCCAGATATTAAAACTACACACCTTAAACATGAGGTAACTATGGAAGGCCAGATATGAAAACTACATACTATAAACATGAGGTACCTATGGAAGGCCAGATATTAAAACTGCTGAACTTAAACATGAAGTAACCATGGAAGACCAGATTCAATTTTCCAATTCCAATTTTCAAAACAAAAATTCAAAATTCGGCCTCGTTCAACCTGCCTCTTCAGCTGTGGTTATTGCTGAGATCCGTGGTTTTTGTGGGTTCATTCACCCTAATTCTTGTCCTGTGCGCTCTTTCGAGTAAGTCCTATCTCGGACTGGTTATGTAAGCGTTTGTGTCTGTGACGTCAGCAGGGGGATTGGTCGACGGCTATCCTTTGTGCTCGTCTCCTCTTGTGGTTTTCTTTATTGGTGCAGGCTCCTGGCACGTCTGGGTGCAGTCCTTATAAGGACTTTTTATTTGGTCTTTTTGTCTCTTTTTTGTGTATTTTCTGTAGGGGCTTTTCGACGTTGCCAAAACGCTTTCATATATAAAATTGGAACATTAACTGTAAAGAATGTAGCTCGCTTTCAATGAACAGCGCTTTGGTTTAAAACCATAAGAACAGATGAGGTCGAATCGTTGACATGATTGTATCAGAATCAATCTCTGTTTAATTTGGTAAACAGCTTATTGGTTGTTGCATATCATCAAATAGTCATAAAGTTCTACCGTGCCTGGTGGTCTACCAGGGCGGCCGGTAAGTATATAATTGATATTAATATTAAATGTTAGCTTTCACAAACCTTTAAGTGATTGTTCTTGATTCACGATCTATGTCTTTCAATCAGGGGCGTCACGCGGGGGGTGCGGGCCGCACCGGGTGACACCATCAAGGGGTGACACCAAAATAAAAAAAATTGCAAATTTGACAAATCAGACATAGCAAAATAACAAAAATGTAACTTCCGAGTGTTTGTCGAAATTCTTTATTTATGTTATACCTGAAGTATTGAAGTTATATTGTTCAATTTGTTTTCTTTCTTATGTCGTTATTAACTTTTTGACTTATTTTACAAACATTACTATATGCGATTATATATGGTACAGGAACACTCGGAAGAAGACCATGGTGAAAGTCTAGAGGGGTGACACCAACCCCAGTGACGCCACTGCTTTCAATTCACCTTCTCTCCATCCTACATTTGTTGCCGTTCTGAATTCTCACTAATTTTCCTCGGCAAACGGTTGATTAATTTTCAGCGTTCTCTCCTAAGAGCGTGTCACAATATCTTTTCTATCAATAACTGTGATTCCAGCCACTTTGTCTCTGTAGACTATTGGATTGGTTCGCCAGTTTGAATGTCCAGATAGCTTCATGCACAGTCTGCCATGCCCAACTCCAACCAAGTCTGTTGTTCTGTGACGTCAGAATGACGTTTCTCTCTGTTACCAGCTAGTTTCTTAGTTGTTCTGCGGTTTTCGCTTCTAGGATATACATCTATTTTCTGTGACGAAATTTTGGGCTTAGCTATATGGCAGACGTTTTCATTTTCCTCCATGCGCCAGTTTTCACTGTCGCGTTTGAGTATCTGCTGCCTTAAGTTTTCTTCCTCCGTGGTCAGCCATGAGACGATTTTACCATCACCTATATAGTACTCGAAGTCGGTCTCACGGTCGTAGTGTAAGACTGGGTATTCCATCGGTTTCCCCCGGAGTTTCTTAGGCTTTTTCTGTTCTTTTTCTTCCCAGCACCTTCTGAATTCCTCGCGCTGGAGTTCCTCCCTGCTAACTGGGTATTCTGTGCCTCCTTCAGAGATCCGATGGGATAGTGGTTCCCTCTTGGGCGTTGTGGTTGGGCTGCTGGCTTTAGCTTGCGGTCCAGGCTCGGTCTCTTGGCTTTCATCTTGCGGTTTATCTGTGGTTTCTTGTATGGCTTCTGTTGGTTTGTTTTGGGAAAGTTCCATTTCAGCTTTCTGTAGTTCTCGCTCTTGTTTGATGGTTTGTAGAATTTCTTCGTTCTTCTTCTTTATCATTGCCCTATATTCCACTTATTGCTTGATGTTTTGATGGATCTCCTTTATTTCAGCCAGCAGTTTCTCAGTGTCGCTGGTAGGAGTCGGTGTTAGCAGTGCCTTGACTTGTTTCTTCAACTCGTCTATCTGCTTTTGCAGTTGATCTCTTTCAGCTTGTGCTATACCCGTGGCTGTCTCGCCCCTCCGCATTGCTTCCTTGACATGGTGTCTTTGTGGTAATTGCGATCTTTAAGGCATCTCTGTGTCGTTGCAGGTACGGACAGCCCAAGTATCTTGCTCCATGCTTGCCCAGGCAGTTTGCGCACTTTTGTTTGTTGTTGGGTGCTCGAAAGTCCGTGTCTAGCTTGGCCAGCGGACACTCCTTGAAGGCGTGGTGATCGGCGCAGTACCGGCAGATTTCCGTCTTACTGCGACATGTTGTTCTGCTGTGGCCGGCCCTATGACATCTGGAACATTGGTTGATCCTTGAGATGAATCTCTCTGGCTGCTGCATTCTCTTGTTGATTGATACTGTGATCGGCATCTCGCTGCCCTTGACTTCACCACCGCCAAGGTTGTAGGAATCTTGGAGTAGGTGAAAAGCCGCTCCGCCTTCAGGAATCGGATGTGGAGATTCTCTTCTCGAAGCTGCTTCATGATTTATTTGTCTGATAGCTCCACTTAGATACGCTTGACAACCCACTTGCTTGTCGGTGAGTCGGTGTTTCCGACTCTGGTGTCTTTCTTCTCCCTCTTCTTCTCAGTAGGTTTGGCTCTTGTCTGTTCTAGGCTGTCGATGGCCTCCCTTGTGGTGGCTTCAGTAGTGGCTGTAGTTTCAGGTTCTCTGTTACAGCTCACACTAAGGCTCTCCACGTTCTTCTTCTTGTCGGCTTCCACGCTGCACATTTTGGATACCACATGTTTCTTGGTGTTCTTGAAACGTGCCATTTTCCCTGTATCAGGCTTCTTGACTTGTTCTGACGGCTTGTCTTGATAGCGCTCGCAGTGCGAATGACGGCGACGACGACGACGACGTCAAAAGGCGCACGAAGCGGACGACGCACGCGACCAGATATTACAACTGCTTATCTTATGCATGAAGTAACTATGGGAGGCCAGATATCAGAACTTGTTACCTTAAACATGAGGTAACTATGGAAGCCCAGGAGTCCAAGAACAATTAAACCACCAAAACACAGGATAAAGAGGTCAATGAAGAGAATGGCATTTGTCTTCAACCAGTCTGACCACAAGAGCTTGAATGCAAATGTATTCCTGGTTTTGGAAAAGATAAATTATTATTTGTTCTTAGTTATATGGTGTCGGCCGTTCAGAAATAAATGGCAAACTACTGATCTAATAATTGCGTAATAGATCACAAATAACCAATAAATGCTAGTGTTTACTGCAATGTCCTATACAGAACAAGCAACAATCTTTATGTGTTCAACGTGCCACGTCACATGATCAGTGTTGCCATCTCCCTTTGATGAAAAAGCACCAAAATCGACCCTAAAAAGCACCAAATTTTTTTTAGGAAGCACCAAAAAAAAAAGCACCAACTGTTTTTATTACAAATGTAACAAGGTAGCACAGTGTAATTTATTATTATCACTTCATATTACAATGAAGTTTATTCCAGATTCGCCAAATCCTAATCAGAACTACTTTCGAGCCAAAAAAGCACCAAATTGCAATACTATTTTTTGGGAAATCACTAAAACAAGCCCTGGCGGTATTCATTCAAAATGTTATAAAGTAGCACATTATAATTTATTATTATCACTGAATATTAGAATGAAGTTTATTCCAGATCTGCCAAATCCCAGTCAAACAACTCCTCTTCAGTTTCTGTAGCTATTTCCTGTTGTGTTTGCTCCTGCGATGATGAGGATGAGGATGAGGAGGATGATTGAAAGAAACATGTATATGCCTCCTGTGATCCAATTTTTCGCAGAATATCCTTAGGTAGTTTATAATCATGACAGCATTTGCCATATCTTTTCATTCCATATCTAATAGTCAAAACAGCTGTCAAACTCTTTATGCTAAGTCTATTCCGCAATTTTGATTTTATAACTCCCATCTGACTGAAAATACGCTCCGCGTCCGCATTAGAATGAGGTAAAATGAGCAGAGTTAAAGCTAAATCTGTAAGATCTTGGAAAGGATTTTCACCGGTGGCATCCCTGTATGAGGCTATTTCTGCCCACAGTCCAAGTGTGTCAGAAGTCTGTGTTCACTGCATATGATGAATTTTCTCCACTGGAAATCGATGCGGGTGAGAGTAGCTGCATCTTCTACAAACATTTTAGCAAGATCCAATATACAGGGCTTCATTGGCTGTAGACATCCATTTCCACTAAGTCATGACATGGACTGTAACACTCAAACGTTATCGGGTGTACTTAAACGCAGCTGTGTCAATAGCTCTATTAAAAACTGGATGCACCTTCCACGAATTTCTTTCTCATCGGGAAACTTGTAGTCTGCTATTAAAAGGAGTTAAATTAGTTGAATATTGCGCGGTAACGTACTAAGACTGTTTTACTCCCGCGCTTCAGTTCAAATTCGGCTTTTTAGTGTTCCCAAAATGAATTTTAAAGTAATTTTTACCCACCCCAAAAAAGCACCAAGAAGCACCCACAAAATTTTGTGAAGCACTAAATTTACGCGGCCGCGCTAAAGGAAAATTTTCGCACTAACTGACTTGAAAAAGCACTAAATTTAGCGCGAAAAGTACTAAAATGGCAACACTGCACATGATCATGTTTCTCCAAGAACAATGGTCTCTTGATACGTTCAACTGATGGGTTACTCTGTCAACCCATTCAGCATTACCTCCCTTTGCCAACCTCTGTCTCTAACACCCTTTTTTTTGGTTGCATATCCTTTACAGGACATCGCTGTCAACATCAGCATCTTTCAACTGTATGTTGATTTCTTGGCAAGATTACGCTCAGTAGTTTGCCATTGCTTTCTGAGCGGCCGGCTCAGTTATCCCGCAAGTCACCAGCGGGGGTCGAACCGCTCCCAGCTCTCGCCCTGCTACGAGACTCTGCGTGATAAACGGGATTACGGAGAAAGTGTTGTAACCCCTCGGCCAGAGAGACCGGCTCTAACACCCTTGGCTGTCACAAATAAGACTCTCTTATCTTATAACATGACACAGGTTAAAAAAAAAGAAGAGGAAGGTCATGGATGGGTCAAGCCGAAGACATTCTTCAACACTTGGAGACTTAGAACCTGGCAAGGAGTGGGTACAAGGCCAACATATTTCTGTACGTCTTTTTCAGTTTGCCCCCAACTAGACAGACAATAAAATCCGGCTGCTGTGGAGGCGGAAGTACAATCGTTGATTTTCGAGAATTCATTTGACAGTGATGCTGTCATTTACACTGATGGTTCGGTTGTCCGACATATGAGAAACTCACGGACCTTTGCGGCTGAGGCCGGAGGGAGAATTTGAAGGAGGACTCTGGTGCTTTTGTTGAGACCACAAGTATCCTGACTATGGAAGTCATGGCAGTAAGTAAAGCAACAACATGGCTCGAGACACAGACATTCACTAGGGCATGTTTCCTTAGCGACTCAATGAGCATGCTCAAGTGGATAGAGATGGGGTGGATCCGAAGAGAGTGGCTTCTGTCTCTGGGGTGGTCTCGGCTGGCAAAGATTAGTTTTATCTTTGTGCCAGGGCATGCGGGAGTACAAGGAAATAAGTAGGCTGACAAGCTCGCAGGTAAGACTACTGTGGAGGGCGGACGCGCCATGGAACATCCTGACATTCTGAATGCTCTACGAGAAGAAAGACGTTTGCGAGAACCAAATGATGACTATGAATCTACAACCATGGTCAGACTGCGAGAACAGCAAATTAAAAGAGGTGTGGCCAAACAAGAACACTACGCAGGAAGCCAAAGAAGATTGATAAACCAACACAGAACTGGCGTCGTTAGCCACTACACGCTGCAGGATTTGCTGAGAAGGGGATCCGAGCACTTATGGACTGAATGGTTCGATGTGCAACGAGGATGATCTGTTGACTAACTAACTAACTAACTAACATAACATGACACAAAAAATAACTATTGTCTTATTCTGACGTGGGTAGTTGTACGTCCTTGAGGGGAATCTGGCTGACAGGTTATGGCATCTGCCTAAGGCTTAGAACGTGCTGGGTTTGATTCCAGAATTGTACTGGGAAATTTTCCAAGAACTGCTGATATCTAACGACCACACATCCCCTAGATATCATGGGAAAAATTGAATACCTACTCATCTTGGATAATGGTGAAAAACAGAAGGTCACATGTGCACATTAAAAATCCCACAACAGTTGGAACATGAAAAGAGAAGGCTGTTAAGTCTACTGCCCTGGCATTATTGTTAAAAAAAGAAAACCTACCCATGGGTAGACAGAACCAGCTACTTTTGGAGAATTTGTCTAGAGCAGTGGTTCTCAACCTTTTTTGGCCCGTGCCCCCCTTCAGCATATTTTTGGAACGTCATTCCCCCTATTTCCTATTTCCTACCTAAAAATTTGGCCCGTGCCCCCCTTCACATTTTCAGAACGTCACCCCCCCCCCTTTTTGTATATTTCCTACCTAAAAATCCCTCCCACCCCCGTCCCTACACTATATACGTAATAATGGAAGCTAAATTTAATAGCACATTCTAAAACAAGTCTAGACGTCCACATAAAACGTCATTTGTTTGTCTACTTACTTTATAAAATGAATTTTAGAAGGGTGAGACATACAGAACCATAAAGTATGAAGGGAAAAACAATATCAAGTAATCGGGTTTGTATTAACGCGATCTTAAAATAATCATAATTCCTCCCCTTCAAACCCTAAAATCCCCCCCCCCCCCCTTTCCGGCATAGCTAGCTGTGATGCACTCCTTTCAAAAGAGGAATGAAGAAGAAGAAATATGACCTTGTGATTTGACCTCTTGCTTCTTCTAGAACAGTGGTTCCCCACCAGTGGGGAATTCTCCCCCCCCCCCCCGAATTTTAGGGTTTTCGGAGGGGGGGGGGGGAATAAAGATTATTTCAAGATCGCATTTTGCCTCCATATTTTACGGTTCTGTACTTCTCGCCCTTCTGAAATTCATTTTATAATGTAAGTAGGCCCGCATATCACGTTTTATGTAGACATCTAGACTTGTTCTAGTATGTATTATTAAATTTAGCTTCCAGTTTTACATATACTGTGGGGGGGGGGGAGATTTATAGGGAGGAAATACGAAAGAGGGAGAATGACGTTCTGAAAATATGGTGAAGGGGTGCATGGGCCAAAAAAGGTTGAGAACCACTGTTCTAGAAGTATGCCTTGTGCTCTGACCTCTTGCTTCTTCTAGAAGTATGACCTTGTGATCTGACCTCTTGCTTCTTCTAGGCCTTGTATCCACCAATTGGGGACAGGCCCTCAATCAACTCGTGCTAAGCTGTCCTATCTTTGGCGTGCTAAGCTGTCATATCTTTGGCCAACTCCAGCTCCGTCCATGCATCTCATCTTGTCCCTCGTGTGCCTTGCGGTGTCGAGGTGAAGTATAAACAGCGGGAGAATGCCTGTTTTTGGGCTTCATGTATCAAGATTCCCAGGGACTCTGTTATTCTCTCTATTGATTGTTTACATGACCTTTTCTTCTGGTTCCATTTGGGTCTGTACATCATTGCTTGTTGTGGTATAGTTGTAAGTTGGTAGTCTAGTTATGTGACCATATCATTTGACTTGATGTTTTCTGATTAAATCCATTGCCGGGTCTGTTTCCATTTGGGTCAGTCCAATCATGCTTCATTCTTTTTCTTCCAGCAGTAGGAAAACCACCTTGCTAGTTTTCTAGGCCAGTCTCAAGTTAAGAACAGGAAAATCTGGCCAAGGGAAGTCGATTCATTTCCCCCTATATAATTCATCCCTGTCTTTAATTCGCTTCTCCACGTAGAAGCAGTAAAAGCGGCATCCTGTTGGTTAGAAGAGACCACAGCAACACACACTGTATTCAATGCGGACTCGTGGAGTATGCTTATTAAGGCGGAGAAAAAAATTTTTTGTGTGGAATGGCTATCCTCGCTTCAGAGGTTACAGATTGTAAGAATTGTATGAATTTTTTGCCCTGGCGGTGCAGGGGAATGAACAGGCTGATAGGCTGGCAGGGAATGCACCTTTTGGTGGTAGATTACCAATGGAGAAAGGATGGACAAAGGAGAGGTGATCGAGCACCTGTGGGACCAGGTGGATGAAGGCAGAGGAACAGATTGAGAACCTGTGTGTGGAAAGAATGAGATTATGGAAGAATCTCAAAACTGAGAGGGAAGACCAAGAGAACTTTCAATCAGATAGCAATGGGAACGATTAATAGTATAACTTTTCGCTGGCTGTTGAATGAGAGGACAGAGCGCGTATGGGAATGTCCGGAGTGCAGTGATGTCAGTTCTTAACTCAACTCAACTCAACAATTTTCCATGTGTTTTAACTCAGGATGGACCATAGTAGTAGAATGTATAACAAAGGTTCAGGACAATGATTACTGGATATCCATTACGGTCAACCTAGACTGAATTACCGTCAACCTAGACTTGAGATCAATTACCGCCAACCTAGACTGGATATCCATTTTCAGCCTAGACTGGCGATCCATTACCGACAACCTAGACTTTATCGTCAACCTGTACTACAGATCCATTACCGCCAACTTAGACTACAGATCCATCATCGTCAACCTAGACTGGAAATCCATTACCGTCAACTTAGACTGGAGATACATTACCGTCAACCGAGACTACAAAAGCCTAACTACGGAGAGGCATATTAACATTAGGATCTTTATAAAAAAAAAGTGTGTTAACTTTTTTTCTGCCCCAATATAAAATTCCATATCTCAGTAACCAACTGAGGGAAAATGATGATATTTAGCATATAACCTTATCATTATGTCCACCCAACAACAAAAATTTTGTTCTGGAGATTGCAGCAAATGTCAATGTTTGTTTATATGCGGTATGTAATTTACGGCTCAGAGATTAAGTCCATCATTTTAAAAGTATTATAGCTTCACCAAGACACATCCGCGCTTTTTTAAAAATTGTCTCGTGGTTTCCTTTTGGCACAACCTGCGCGCAGTTAAATGGGATTGTTCAGAGGTGTATTCAGTGTGTGTTCATTCAGGAAAAGTGATTATATAAATAAATCTTATCATTCATATAATAGTAATAGCTAATATTTGAATGTGTGAATATTGTTCAATGGGATTGAATGTGAAATTGTGTACACTTCAAAGCATCGCTATGAAGTTGTACACATATTTTTGTCAAGAAGCTGATCGCAGGAAACTGTTTCATACTGTTACAAATCCTGAAAAAAGAACAGTGCATGCATTGGGTTTTAGTAAACGGTCATTTCGTCGATGGGTGCAAGAGTCTGGAATGAAACCAAGACGCGATAAGCAAACGGTAGGTAGAAAGGCAATTGTAGACAGCTTTGACAAGGATGTCATCAGGCGAGTTATTATAAAAATGATGGATGCCAAAGAAACAGTGACTGTAAGAAAACCGAGGGTTTGGTTGAGAAAGAACAATAACATAGAGCTATCCAAAACAACTTTGTGGAAAATTATAAGGACATTAGGTTTCACTTTTAGAAAGTACAAGGGAGGTAGAAATATCCTTTGCGAGCAACCGCATTTAGGAGCCATGAGAAGCAGATACCTACGTGAAATAAGGGAAATGCGCAAAGAAAAGTATGGCATAGTGTATTTGGTTGAGACGTGGATCAGTGCGCACCACACAAGTGAAAAGGAATGGCAATCAATGGATGGAAAGATAAAGAGTTATGTGCCCAGTAGTAAAGTACAGCGTTTGGTCATAGCCTATGCTGATAGTACTTATAATAGCTTACTACAGAATGCTGGGCTCTTGTTCGTATCAAAGCATACAGACAATAGAGATTATCATAATGAGATCAATGGTAATGTATTTAGAGATTGGCTCGAGAATACAGTACTTCCATACCTTGATAGACCGTCTTGTCTAATCATGGACAATGCATCATATCACAATGTTGTTGCCCAAGAAGACAAATACCTACGACATCGAGCACTAAGGAAGCAATAAAGGTATGGCTCCCAAGGGAAAATATACCATTTCCAGAAACATATTTCAAGCTACAGTTGTTGTCCCTTGTAAAACAGGCGCAACAAAGCAAGAAATATCAAATCGACAAGTTGATAGAAGAGCATGGCCATAGGTGCTTGAGACTTCCGCCGTATCAGTCTCATTTAAACCCTATAGAACTTGTGTGGGCTAAAATTAAAAGACAGGTGGTAACTGCCAATACTACATTCAAATTGTCTGACGTCAAGATACTAACCCAGTCCACGCTTTTAAATATTTATAAAAGTTACTGGAAAAATGTGAGGACCATGTGTTGAAAGAGGAAGAGGACTATTGGAGAAAGGATGGATTGAATTTTATGCAACCGAGAGCAATCATCAACCTGCTGGAATCGTTTGACACACATTAAGGTCTGAGCAGATGGCAGACCTTAATCTACGTACACACATACTAGGATATTTTGCTCCAACTATTCAGACGAATTGCATCCCCTGAACATTGCAGCATCAGCATAATGTCAATTGCAACAGTTTGTATTCCATAGTGATGAATTTTCAATTCCGCAAGCCCTCATCGGTGACAAAGAACTGTATTGAAGAAGAAAAAAACACACACACACTAAACGCATTGAATACCAACAGAAGAGTAATATTGCGGTGGAAACTGACATATTGTGGCATAACCAGAAACGTGAGAGCAAACACGTTGTCAAATTAGGGGACAACACACGTGCATACGAATCAATCTATAAACTTCAATGAAAAGAGGACCAACATCTTGGTCGTTAAGAAGAAAGCCCACTACAGAGACACTGACAACTATTTTCATAGTGCAAAACAGGTAATCATGTTCCGTCTCTGAACGGTAAACAGCAGAGTAGACAGTCTTTCACGAAGACTCAAAGCGGGCCTGTCACCCATGTGTACGTGTGAACAAACTACACAGACAGCTGAACAGATCCTTAAAAATTGAAACATGATGACTAAATTGCGGTATCATTTCTGGTCACTCCATACCCACATTAACACACAGCTATTTGGAAGCTTTCACGAACTCAATATAAAAAGCGAACATGAATACTTGTGTACACATTATTAACCAGCAGCTGAAGAAACAAGAAGGAAATGAAAAATAAGGTAAGAAATATATTCCTTCTACTTTCCTGTCAATTTACACATTATTTACCCCATACCTCTGTACATTCTCGGTCTTTACTAATATTACACATTGCACCCCTCTCGGGATTCTCCGTGGTGAAGTGGTCAAGCCGTCTGACTCGGGCTCCGAGGGTTGTATGTTCGATTCCTTCATTTCACGAGTGCATTTTTTCGGAGACTCCAGATGGTCGTCGCTGGAGATACGGAGTTTGTGCTTTGTGCCACATGGGATAAAAACCTCTTGCAATGCTACTTTAAGCTACCTTTTTTATTGCACCCACTCCCATACGAATCTGGCTACGCCTTGTAATTGTGTCCTTACCAGAAATAACGTGGTTTACTGTAAGACTAGTTTGTTAGCGTGAATTCACTACATTTCCCCCAAAACATCAAAGAAATGTTGCCGCTTTCAATGATTTAAGTTGCTTTTGGACCTATCAAAGATTCCTTGGGTGGGGGTAAATATAAGCCGGCTGGAACAATTTCATAACAATGCAACAGACAGTTTTAAAAATAATTGATCGTGAATGAAGGCATTCTTTGTGGGACACACTATACTAGCCACTACACTACCGAAGCTTCCAATCCATAGCAGAAGTAGAATACTTTTTACCTACCAATATGGCACTGCCGGTCACCGTGGCTAGGAACTAGCGGACGGGATTCGTGAGCCCGCTTACATGCGTTCGAAACACAGCTGTGACCAATTTGACAGCAGACCGCGTCGCGCTGGGTCTTAACGTGGTGGTATGGGAGCCGGTCGTTCAGAAAGCAATGGCAAACTACTGAACGTAAACTTGCCGAGACATCAACAACAGCAGTAAAATGCTGGTGTTGACACCGATGTCCTGTACATAGGATATGGACATGCACAAAAAAAAACAAAATTGCACTACTGGAATCAACCCAGCCCCATAACAATTCGCACGGGACAATCCTCATAGTACTCGGGGAAGGAAGGACTACGTGGAAGGAAACTGGCTACCGAACCTCATGTCGTGGCCTAGAATATGCGAGGGCGTAACACTTCTCACCTCAATGGCAATATATATGCTTTAGGACTTTACCTAGGCTGACGGGGACAACATTGTATGAGATGATGATGGTGATGATGATGATGATGATGCGGGCTTTACGACATCCGCAAAGCGGCCTTCGGATGTCGTTGATTGGTCAACTGACTTTGTGTTCAAATTTGAAAGTCGACAAGAAGTATTTGTAAATACATCTGGTTTGTTAGACCTTAACTGTCCTTAATTTTAGAAGTTTCATAGATAGATCTAACTGTTGTTCTTTTAATCATGTATCGGCGTTTTGTGCTGCTGGTTAAACTGTATAGGCAGACTGATCGATTTGTTTTGGAATTTTCAGACTTTGTTTTGCGTTTCAAATTCTAAATTTAATTTTAATTTTAGTAGTATTTTTTGTTTGTTTGGTTGGGCGTGTGCCGTGTTGCAGTGACTGCTGAGTTAGTTTACTCATTTTTACTCATCATCACGATCACTGATCACATCGAGTTCAATTTGTGGAGTTCAGTCTTAGTCAGTTTAGTAGTTTGGACTTGGGAGTTCATTTAGTGAGTTTAGTAGTTTGGAGTTCTGTTAGTAAAAAAAAAAGTTTGGAGTTCAGTTACTTTAGGTTAGGCTTAGGTTAGTAAGTTTAGTTAAAAAGTATTTTGGAGTTCAGTTACTGAACTTACTGTTAGTTTATTGTTTAGTTTAGTAGAGTTAGAGTAGACTAGTACTGAGTACTTAGTTAACTTAGTAGTAGTTTAGTTTGGGATTCAGTGAGTAATTTTAGTTTGGAGTGAGTCAGTAAGTTTAGTAGTTTGGAGTTCAGTTATAGTTAAGTAAGTTTAGTTTAGTAGTTTGGAGTTCAGTAAGTTTAGAGTTTAGTAGTTTGGAGTTCAGTTACTTTAGTAAGTTTAGTTAAAGTAGTTTGGAGTTCATTTAGTAAGTTTAGTATTTTGGGATTCAGTTAGTAAGTTTAGTAGTTTGGAGTTCAGTTATATTAAGTTTAGTTTAGTAGTTTGAAGTTCAGTTAGTAAGTTTAGTAGTTTTGAGTTCAGTTATAGTAAGTTTAGTTTAGTAGTTTGGAGTTCAGTTAGTAAGTGGGGGGGGGGGGAGGCGGCTGAGTGGTCTCGAGGTATGGTGTCCGCCTCGAGTGCTGGAGGTCCCGGGTTCAAGCCCCCGTGAGGTGCAGGATGTTTTTCATGTGGACTTTAGTAACAAAACTTCCCCTGGTTTCTGAGTAGTGAGATTGGACGGCCGCGTGTAGTATTGCGCACGTAAAAAATCCCTTGGCAGTTGGAAATAAAAAAAAGAGTAGGCTAACGGCGCTACCCGGGAAAAATGTTGAGTTAAAAATCTACCCAAAGTATTTCAGGATCCTCACTCGTGCTATGGAGTTTGTGCATTGAGCTGAGATTCTCCGGACTTAGGCTTGAGTTAGGAGTAGAACGGAGCACTTATGGATTACACCCATGTGCCGTGATGTTGATCTGTCGACTAAATTAAGCTAAATTAAATTAAATCAGTTAGTAAGTTTAGTAGTTTGGAGGTCAGTTTAGTAGTTTGGAGTTCATTTAGATGGTTGAGTAGTTTGGAGTTCATTTAGATGGTTGAGTAGTTTGGAGTTCATTTAGATGGTTGAGTAGTTTGGAGTTCATTTAGATGGTTGAGTAGTTTGGAGGGAGTTCATTTAGATGGTTGAGTATTTTGGAGTTCATTTAGATGGTTGGGTAGTTTGGAGTTCATTTAGATGGTTGAGTAGTTTGGAGTTCATTTAAATGGTTGAGTAGTTTGGAGTTCATTTAGATTGTTGAGTAGTTTGGAGTTCAGTTAGTAAGTTTAGAGTTTAGTTAGATAGAATAGTAGTTTGGAGTTCAGTTAGTGAGTTTACTAATTTGGAGTTCTGTTAGTAAGTTTAGTAGTTTGGAGTTAAGTTAGTAACTTTAGTAGTTTAGAGTTCAGTTAGATAGTTTAGAATTCAGTTAGTAAGTTTAGAGTTCAGTTAGATAGTTTAGTAGTTTGGAGTTTAGTTAGTGAGTTTAGTAGTTTAGAGTTCAGTTAGTAAGTTTAGTAGATTAGAGTTCAGTTAGTAAGTTTAGTAGTTTATAGTGAGTTCAGTAGTTTAGAGTTCAATTAGTAAGTTTAGAGGTCAGTTAGTAAGTTTAGTAGTTTATAGTGAGTTCAGTAGTTTAGACTTCAGTTAGTAAGTTTAGTAGTTTATAGTGAGTTCAGTAGTTTAGAGTTCAGTTAGTAAGTTTAGAGTTCAGTTAGTAAGCTTAGTAGTTTAGAGTTCAGTTAGTAAGTTTAATAGTTTATTGTGAGTTCAGAGTTCAGTTATTAAGTAGCCACTTTAGTAACATTTTCTATATTGTTTTTTAGTTATATAACCTGCATAATTGGATATCTCTTGAAAAAACAAACCCAACAGTACCTTAATCAAGTCTGTAGGTCAATTATATGTCAAGATTTTAATATGTGTGTGTCAGTTTATAATTTAATATAAGCATATAGAAAAAAAACGATTTTGACATTTTCACTTTTTGTGACCCAACCTACACACTCACACAACTGTCGCCATGGGATATTACCACTGCTGCTGTCTAATTCATGGACAGATAACTCTGCCAGTTTATATATATACACACGCACACACAGATATATACATCTCCACGTCATGCTTTGATGACATCAGACCGCGGCGCGTGACAATGAGAAGCGGAGATGCATTTTGACAAAAGAAATCCCATTGGAAATTTGCAAAATTATCAAAGATCTGGTCCGTGTAGAGTGATGAAAAATTATACATAAATACAATAATGGGTATTGAATGTAAACATGCATTCATTATCATTGTCGCTCTGAATATTCCATAACAATATTAAATGTTCCTAGCTGGAGTATGACAAGAAAAACTGCCATCTCCCGCCATTGAAATACCACATTACAGCATGTGATCTCCATAATTTAAGTGTGACATTGATTGCCAACTTAAATGGTCAAAAATGACAAAATACACATAAAAATGGGTACTAAATTTAATGATGCATAGTATAACAATGAAATACGTCTCATGAAACCGTATTTACGGGATTACTTACCACTTAGAATAGACAGCCTAGTTCTCCAGTATAACAAGGATTCTCAAAAAGCCAGAAGTGTACAACGCAAAACTGGGTGGGAAAAATTATGTCAAGTAATCGGTGTCTGTTTTAACTTGATCTTGAAATAATCGGGGAATTTAACATCATGAGTATTCTAAACATAATTAAATCAGAGACACAAAAAACAAGAAACCGAAAATTTACGCAAAACAATCTACGGTAAAATTCAGCAAAACTAAAACGTAGTGCCTAGTTGGTAAGTTTAGTTTGGAGTTAAGTTAGTAAGTTTAGTAGTTAGTTTCTTTTAATGTTATCAAGAACTCACACTCAGTGAAAATTTTACTTTTATCTTTGTTAGTTAATAAATTTGTGTACGTATTCAACTCATATTTTATTCAATCAAAAGCATTTAAAGTCTTAGAATTACTGTAGTAAAGTATAGCATAGTATAGTATACAGTATATAGCCAATAGACTGTACTACCAACTTTCTGTTAGTGCCAAATATTGAGCGGCACTTACCAAAACAAACACCCCACATTGTGCCAACGGCTTCGGGCGGAGGAGTGCAACTAGAAGGGTACAAGCCTTACCCTAGTAGGAAATGCAACCTAAAGACTAAATGTCATGGCAGAGTAGACCAGGCCCTAAGCCTTGGTTGGCAACTGGTCTAGGGTGGAAGCTCTGACAGACGGACAGTAGAGTATTGTTTTGCTGATCGGCAGCTTCTGCGGCTTGTCTTGTTCCAAACATATTGGTGTTACCTTTCCTCTGGAGTAAACTAGGCAGGCTAACACATGGTCTCTAAATTCAGCCCAGGCTTTGTGTTATGGAGAGGTATAACTCCATTTTACAAACTATCGTCTGTCAAGACAGCAAGGTGCCAGTCAGTCAGTCAGTCAGTCAGTCAGTCAGTATACAGCCAGCGTCTGTGGTTAAGGGGCAGCAATCCCACATACCATGTTTGATATCAGCTGCAGGCGATTTGAAAGCAGATCACCTTGTGTTGATTTTTAACAATGGTAAGAGGGTCATTCATTCAGGAAACAATGGCAAACTACTGCCTATAGTATGTCCACAAACGAATGCTGTCATTCACGATCAATTATTTTGAAAACTGTCTGTTGCATCGTTATGAAATTTTCCAGCCGTCTTATATTTACCCCCACCCAAGGAATATGTCTTTGATAGGTCCAAAAACAACTTAAATCATTGAAAGCAGCGACATTCCTTTGATCTTTTGCTGAACAACTAGTGATTTCTCGCTAACGAAGTTATTTTTACGGTGATGTGAGACATGTCAATTCTGTTGACACACAAAGGCGTATCCGGATTCGTATGAGAGTGGGTGCAATGAAAGAATTAGCTTAAAATCGACAGGGTCGGCTGCATTGCACCGGGTGTTTATCCCATATGGCTCAGTTTCTTTCCGCAGCGCGGAAAGCGTCAAACAAAGCACGAACTCCGTAGCTCCAGCGACGACCCTCGGGAGTCTCCGAAAAAATGCACTCGTGAAATGGATGCGGCCCGGAATCGAACATACAACCTTCGGAGCCCGAGTCAGACGGCTTGACCACTTCACCACGGAGAATCCCAAGAGGGGTGCAATGTGTAATATTAGTAAAGACAGAGAATTTACAGATGCACGGGGTAAATAATTTGTAAATTAACAGGAAAGTAGAAGGAATATATTTCTTACCTTATTTTTCATTTCCTTCTTGTTTCTTCAGCTGATGCTGTAATGTTTAGGGCCTGCAATTCGTCTGAATAGTTGGAGCAAAATATCCCAGTATGTGTGTACGTAGATTAAGGTCTGCGATCTGCTCATACCTTAATGTGTCGGACGATTCCAGTAGGTTGATGATTGCTCTCGGTTGCATAAAAGTCAATCCATCCTTTCTCCAATAGTCCTCTTCCTCTTTCAACACATGGTCCTGACGTTTTTTCCAGTAACTTTTATCAATATTTAATAGCGCGGACAGACAGACAGACAGAAAGGTAGGTAGGTAGGTAGGCAGAAAAGTAGGTGGGTGGGTGGATGGCTGGCTGGGTGGGTGAGTCGGTGGGCCGGCCGGCAGGCTGGTAGGTAGGTAGATTAGATAGATAGATAGATAGATCCCCGCCAGGAGCCGGGCCGAGCCAGCTAGTTTATTTATATAATCACGTTTGATGAAAGAACCCACAGTTTGACGACACCTCTGAACCTACCCCATATAAATTCCCTCAGTCTGCCAAAAGCAAAACCGCGCAGACAAATTTCAAAAATTTGGGGGTGTGTCTTGTTGAAACAGTAATACTCTTAAAATGATGGAATGAATGCGGGGGGAAATAAAATATATACCGCGTATAACCAAACATTGAAATCTGCTGTACAATCTCCAGAACAAATTTTTGTTTGTTGGGTGGACATAATTATAAGGTTATATACTAAATCTCATCATTTTCCCTCAATTGGTTACTGAGATATTGAATTTTATATTGAGGCAACAACAAAAAAACACACTATAGTAAATCATAAACATCCAAAGAATTATGGGGCTGATTGCAACGTCCTGTAAAGGATATGCAACAAACTAAACAGTAGTATAGTCACTTAGGGACTAGGTGATAGTAGACTAGTCACATGTAAAGAAAGGTGGTCCTATAGCTGATAATTATCATACTGCTGTTGGGATGTGAAGTGTCTTGGGTAGTTAGGTCTTCACATATATTACTTCTAGGACACGACATATGAGATGGGGTTGACTTTCCGTAACAGACAATTTCCAGAACATTTTGAAGTACCCATTGTAATAAGGCCGGTCTCTCTGGCTGTGGGGTTACAACACTTTCTCTCTGTAATCCCGTTTATCACGCAGAGTCTCGTAGCGGAGCGAGAGCTGAGGCGGTTCGACCCCCGCTCGTGACTTGCGGGATACTGAGCCGGCCGCTCAGAAAGCAATGGCAAACTACTGAGCGTAATCTTGCCAAGAGATCAACATACAGCTGAAAGATGCTGGTGTTGACAGCTAAGTCCTGTAAAGGATATGCTTAAAAAAAAAAAAAAAAAATTGTAATAAGAGGCTGGGTTGACCCTAGAGCTGTACTGATCAGGCAAAAAAAAACCTGCTGCTCCTGAGGTCAACATCCATATCGGACAAATCTGATAGGTTGCCTCTACCTTTCATGCTGGAATGTGGGGTCAAAGGTTTAAATCCAACAGATAGCTCATCATCACTCTCAAAGTCCATAGCCTCCATAACTATGACAAAGATTAGTACACTAATGATAACTCTGTTGATGAAAAACAAAAACAATACATTACAAATGACATTATGCAGATGACACAGTATTGAAAGCTGAAAATGTAGTAAAGATCTGCAACTCTGGGCATTGAAGTAATAAATGTTATGTGCATGTCCTTTACAGAATGCTGCAGTCAACCCCAGTATTTATTGGCTGCTTGATTTACTAGGCAATTTATTAGTTCAGTAGTCTGCCAGTGCTTTCGACAGGGTTGAACCCAGACCACTGTCTTGGCAGGCAGGTGCATCAGCCACCATCTCACTGTGGGTACAGTAGAGTAGACCTGTAGGTACTTCATCATCTAAACAATTTGTATAATTGTGAGACCAACATTTGTAATGTACAATTATGCCAAAGTCAAAAGAGTACAAGAGAATTCAGAACTGGCCTCTCTACTGTGTACTCTTGAAGGTAGAAGAGGAAAAGAGAAGTGAGAATTCTTGCATGGGTATCGCATATCCTCTACAGGAGGTCGCAGTAAACCCCAATATGTTTTGACTGTTTGTTAGTTGGCTGTACAAGCACATATATACTATATACTATATATTATACACAGAGAGATTGAGAAGGGACTTCTGGTTGTGTTTAATATTAAAACAGACAAAAAAGTAGAAACAAAATTATGGGGAATAACATGCATTGAGTTGCATTAGTAGGCACTTGTGATTTATCTCTCAATTATTTTACTCTCCGTGTCTCCTTCCCTTCTATTGCTCTCTCCATTGGTCTAGAAAAAAAATGTAGAATATTTGAATAGGATAGTGATAGACATTTGCTTTTGTTTTATTTTAATCTTAAAACTTTATTTTGTACTTTCATTTACATTTTTCTTTTGTTCATACACTTGTTTGCTTAAAAGAATAATTTCAGTATTAATTATTGTGTATTATACATTATACTAATTATTGTATATTAAACTTAAACACACAGAATATAAATAAAACAATGGCTTTTAACCAGGGGTAGAACAATCCAGAGTGCCCATTCACTATGTTGCCTGGACATTTTTACCTGGCTCCTGAATTTTTAATTATTTTCTTAGCCCAATCTTTAAGTTTCTTAGACAGACAATCATTTTTTAAACTCAGTCTGTCATTTTCTTTTGACATTTTATCTTTACCTATCTTTTGTAGTTCATGTCTTTCCCATATCTACCAACGAATCAATATTTATAACATGTATGGTTCTGATAAAAGCATATTTGGACCTTTGCTGTTGCCATGGATTTTGTGCACTGTCCTAAGATTCTCCTTGTGTGGTCTATGGGAGGAGATACCCATGTGCTCTGAAAGTTATTCTTTACCTTCCTCTTCTTCTCTTCTCCATTTATCTCAGTGAAGTGTTGGGGGGGGGGGGGGGGGGGAAATGTAAAGATCTTTTATGTGTTCTTTCTAATGCTGTAAGTTGGTATTCATTTCTATAAGATTGTTCTTGATACCATCACACTGTCTTTTACATGGTCTTCCCCATGTCCTGTATCCATTATCCCGGGAAAGCAAACCTGATAAAAATCGCCAGTCGGAAGTGTTGGCCCATGGACGCATAATGTGACATCGCAATTATGTCTGAAAAAACACTCCGGATGAAAGTAGAAGCTCGATTATAATTCTTCAAATTTTCTTGACCAAAAAAGGAAAACAAAATTATAAAACAGAAATTTATAGGTATAACTTGTATTAAAATAATGTTGTGGATTTAATTTAATGTATTTTGTTTATATAATCTAGTGAATGTGCGAACAGACATTACGTACTTGATGAAAGGCAGCAGACTTTTGGCACTTTCTTGGTGACTGTTATAACAAATACGTGCAATGGCACTCAGCCATCAAAACCAGGGACCTGCGACACCAGGACGTAAAGCCAGGAGATCTTGGTTTGATACGCCGCCACTTACTCACTTGGACCCACATCCTGTGCCCAGACAACACACCTCCAAGCGACGAAGCCTTGATGTGGTGGAGACTCTCACTTTGACCCATTTCACAAATCCGCCAAGAATTATTTTTGGCAAAGCTGTAATCGGTAAGATGAAGCTCCGGACATTGCTGCTGAGGAACCCACATGACTTTGAGCAGGAGGTTATTGTCGAAAGATTTCCTTACAAGAAGAAGTTTATGGTGAACGAGACCAGGTTAGAGCTTCTTCTGTAGATGTTTTAACACACTGTATTATTTACATATTGTTTTCAGGCGTAGATAAGTCCAGGGCACCTAGTCGCCATGGCACCTGAATTTTCAATCACTTTCTGAGTCCATATTTAAATTTTAAAAAATATGCTGGCTTTGGAGAAAAAGAGGCTGGCTCATGAATTATGTTGTTTTTCTACCTCTGATTGCTTCCCCTTATCTTGGCAACAATAAGTTTACTTCGTTTCCTCTTCCTCGTTCAAGAGTTTCAAGCCTCAGATTTTAACAAGTTTTATGAATAAAATCTGGCAGTTTTTGCCTACAGACCTGGCCTATGAGTTCAAATTTGCATAAAAATGTATTTTAACAATCGACCTAGGCTACCAGGTTGACCCAGCCTGAAATGGTTATCAGGAAATGTTTTGGGAAGTAAATGCAGTGGGCAGATATCAGCCCTCACACATTGCCAGTTGGTCTACACATATGGAGCTAGCACCATATGCCCAACACCTCAGTGCATGTAAAAGGGTCCTCTACTTAACTATAAAGCACTGACTCAACAATGTTTTTAATATGACATCAATCAATCCGATGACTCAACTGTTTTCAACATGATATCAATCAATCCAATGGCTCAACAGTGTTTTCAACATGATATCAAGCAATCCAATGCCGTCTCCACAATGAAGGTTAGCTGCTATGGATCTCCAGTGCTGCCTTTCATCCTTGCTGTACACTCTGACAGACTGTTCATCTCTTAACCCTTTACAGGGCACAGGTTTTTCCTATTTCTAACTCTAAACGGGCAAGATTTTTGAGGGTTTTAGTCAGATTTTGGGTAATGTTAGTAAAAAGATCATAACTAAGTTGTTAGTGAATGGATTTTAGTGAAATAAAGAGCAAAATGAAGAGAAATGCATGCAGATTAATAATTGTACTTATATGTCATATGAATAATCCAATCTTGTATAATCCACACATGAACACAAATATTTACAAAATACAACACATTGTTTGTGAGTGTCAGTCATATATACACTATATACAAACACTGCCAACTGCTCACTGGCCTCTAAGATGCTGGGGAAAACAAGTGTCCTTACAGTAGTTCACTTAGCACACATCGCAGCCATATGAACTTTCAGTGGCTCGTCCTGCAGGGGTACGACGTTTGGCGCGTTTGCACGCCACGCAGGCTTTCTTCCTGCCCTTAAACCTCATGAGCCTGTGATTGTGGACACTTTCTGGGGCTACTGCTTGGCCTTTTCTCTTTGATGCAACCTTCTTCCTGCTGGAGAATCCTGCAATGAGTTGCTCAGATAAATCCAGACAGAAGTCCAGAAGGGCGTAGTGTTTGCTGGGCTTTGCTGCGGTCTGCTTGAACAGGATGAAAGCGTTGTTTATGCATGAATCTAAGACAAAACTGAGGAGGTAGCGCAAGTATTTTCTGCACTTCTTCAGTGTAGAGTAGTACCCCCTCATTTGATCTGCCTTATCCACCCCTCCCATGCATTGGTTGTAGAGTTTGATAACAGCAGGGCAGGACACAGGCTTTCTGGTGCGAGTGTGCCGGTCCCATCGCTCAACAGTGTCCAATGTGTGTGAGGTATTGTTGGAGAGCATGAAGACATCCCTTTTATTATGCCACACAGTAGCAAGCAGATCCTCTTTCTGGAAGACTTGATGGTCTCCTTGCTTCATTTTTCTCTTTTCTCTGAATACCAGAGGCAGATCTTTCCGGTTCTTCCGTACCGTTGCTGCTGCATAAGTTTTCTCTTGGAGCAGGCTAGTAAGGAGCCCAACTGACGAAAAAAAGTTATCAAAATAGAGGTGATGATACTTTCCCAAAAAGGGGGCAGCAAGCTGCATCACTACATCATGGCCCAGTCCATGCTGAGTGCCACCATCTATTTTGCCATGGTAGACAGAAAACTGGAGGAGGTAGCCAGTTGCTGACTCGCAAGCACACCATACTTTCATTCCCCATTTTGTTGGCTTGGCTGGTAGATATTGTTTTAGTGCATTCCTGCCTTTGAATGGCACCATTCCCTCAACAATGGCAATTTCTTTCTTAGGCTTGTAACATTGTAAGAATGTCCTATTGGCCATATCGATGAGAGTCCGAATTTTGTGGAGGCGGTCACTGCCGTCAGCTGTGTTGTTATCAGCCACATGTAAATACTGCTCCAGCTTCTTGAATCTCTTGAGAGGCATCACATTTTTCACACCTGGCACTCCCAACCTCTCATCTGTCGACCAGTGCAATTCCAAACGAGGAAGATTGTGGATCCCCAATAATATGAGCAGACCAAAATAGGCCTGAATTTCGGTTGCGTTTGTTGGAACCCAGCCTCGATCATCTATCTGTTCGATCTTTTGTCTAGCATACATATTTGTTTGATCAGAAATCATTTGAAAAGTTTGTTACTCGAAGAGTTGAAGAAAGAATGAGAGAACAATCATCAGTTGTTAAGTTCAGACCAGTTTATTCATTAAATTCTTCGATTTTCAATGTTGTTTTGTTGCTCCCTACTTTCTTCAGCCACATTTTCTGAATCAGATTCACTTTCTTCAAAGTCCGAAAGATCTGAAGTGTGCACGCTGCACACGCTGAGATCCAGCTCTGATTCATTTAATCCAGCGAAATCGCCGCTATAGCTTGAAGAATTGAGGAAATCCATTTTGAATAACAACTCACAAAAACCCTGAAAACTAATGAAAAATCTGATCAAATTTAACCCTTTACAGGGCAGATGCTTGTCCGTTTTGTAGCCCTGAACGGGCAAGATTTTTTCAGGTTCTGTAAAATTTCGGGTCGCGTTAGTAAAAACATCACAAATAAGGTGTTAGTCAACCGATTTTAGTTAAATAAACAACACAATGAAAGGAAAAGCATGCAGAATATGTTACTCACGTGATTGTTGCCGGTAATCCATATATGAACACAAATATTTACGAAATACGGCATGTTGTTTGTGATTTTCCGTCATCTATACGGCAATTTATAAACACATTTTCAGAATCATAATCACTTTCTTTAAAGTCCGACTCACGACTGCTAATGCAAAGTAACGCTTTGCACTGATATCTAGCTCCGATTAATAATCAACTTCGTGCCCTTTAATGTCATTTAAATTGAACAGAGCGAAATCTCGGCTATCACTTGAAGAATCGCCGAAATCCATTTTGAAAAACAGCGTAAAAATCCCGAAAACTATAAAAAAAAGTCCGTTAAAGTCTGTTCAAAGTCATTGTAGCGCGTTTACAAATGGCGGCCACGTTGTCAAGCTATCGGCGAAAGTGAAAGTAGTCATCGGAAGTGTCGGAAAACCGAGAGATCGCATTTTTAAAACGACTAGTCGTCAAAGACGCGATTGGGCGCTATGCCCGTTTAACGCATCGAACGCTATCAGGCGCTGTGCCTGTTAAAGGGTTAAAGAACACACTTGCAAATGTCACCTATGCTTTGACTCTATCAGCAAGACTGGTAGAAAGGAGCAGGAAGTCTCGGAAATTCGCGAGATTGCATTTTTAAAACGACTAGTATTCAATGACGGATTCAGACGTTTCGCCCGTTAATGGGTTCGGACGGAAATTGACTTTTGCCTGCTATAGGGTTAATGTTTTGTTGTATACTCTGACAGACTGTTCATCTCTGAATGTTTTGTCGTACACTCTGACAGACTGTTCATCTCTGAATGTTTTGTTGTACACTCTGACAAACTGTTTGTTCATCTCTGAATGTTTTGTTGTACACTCTGACAGACTTTGTTCATCTCTGAATGTTTTGTTGTACACTCTGACAGACTGTTTGTTAATCTCTGAATGTTTTGTTGTACACTCTGACAGACTGTTTGTTCATCTCTGAATGTTTTGTTGTACACTCTGACAGACTGTTTGTTCATCTCTGCATGTTTTTTTGTACACTGACAGACTGTTTGTTCATCTCTGAATGTTTTGTTGTACACCCTGACAGACTGTTCATCTCTTAATGTTTTGTTGTACACTCTGACAGACTGTTTGTTCATCTCTTAATGTTTTGTTGTACACTCTGACAGACTGTTTGTTCATCTCTGCATGTTTTGTTGTACACTCTGACAGACTGTTTGTTCATCTCTGAATGTTTTGCTGTACACTCTGACAGACTGTTTGTTCATCTCTGAATGTTTTGCTGTACACTCTGACAGACTGTTTGTTCATCTCTGAATGTTTTGCTGTACACTCTGATAGACTGTTTGTTCATCTCTGAATGTTTTGTTGTACACTCTGACAGACTGTTTGTTCATCTCTGAATGTTTTGTTGTACACTCTGACAGACTGTTTGTTCATCTCTGAATGTTTTGTTGTACACTCTGACAGACTGTTTGTTCATCTCTGAATGTTTTGTTGTACACTCTGACAGACTGTTTGTTCATCTCTGAATGTTTTGTTGTACACGCTGACAGACTGTTTGTTCATCTCTGAATGTTTTGTTGTACACTCTGACAGACTGTTCATCTCTGAATGTTTTGTTGTACACTCTGACAGACTGCTGTTTGTCCATGTCTTATTATCTCCCCACTGTATCCCTGTCTACCTCTCACTCGCCTGCCTTGATCTCTACTCTTCAGTGTGGTATTTACAAGGCTGTCATGTCTTTAATGTAATTTATCCGAAAGCAGTTTCCTTGTTATGGCTGTGTGATGTGTTAGTGCCATCACATTGTGTAGGTCTGCATGCACGGAGGAATAGGTGACCAAATGTTCCCCCTCACTTCTACAGATGTTGCTGTTTGGAACCTCACATCTGTGGAGAGGCATGATGACATTGGAGTCTTGACCAGGCTGGTGACCTAGTAGGTTACATCAGGTAGAGGTGCTTCAAGGCCTTGGCCATCATCAGATCTGCATGTAGGTGAAGGTCTCAGACACAAGGACAAACTGTAAAGTTCAAATTTCATCACTCATATTACGGGTGCAATTGTTCCGGAGACCTTCATGTGTCATTGCTGGTGCAACAGAGATCGTGCTTTATAAACTGCTCTCGGCTGGTGGCTTGCTGTTTGTAGAAAGAGACCGGGCCAAATGGGTTAAACCTTGATACAGTGAAGTTATTCCTCTCAAATCGAAACCTGAAAGATATGTAATGTACTAAATGAGCTCATATTTTCCTGTGTGTCTGAACAGGTTCACCGTTGGCCCAGAAAGTACTTGGAGTTTAGAAATCACCTGGACACCTGAGGAGGCAGGTGGCTATCGAGAAATGGTCCAGTTCCACATCAATGAAGTCTATAGACTTCAGGCATTTCTGATTGGTACTGCAGATAAACCTAAGCCTCAACGTAAAATTGTAAGTCAAATATTGGGATTGTCCTTTTTTGTTGTTGTTCTTTGCTTTATTTTGTTGTTCTTTGTATGTTTTTTGTTGTGAAAGCCAGATATACAAATGACGTTAAAATGTAGTTTTTTGTATGTGTGTCCTGTTTAAACCACATGGAGTAGACAATTAGAAACAGATGAGCAAACAGGAGAAATCTGAAAGACTTGTTTTACGAAACCAATTGAAAATTTAAAAAAAAATGAAAATTAACCATAAAAACGCTGAAAATTGCTACATTTCCTTCATTTATCATAGATGAGCTCTCCTCCATTGAAAACTGCATCACTTTTAATCTGTAACATCTAAAAATTGAGGCATAGCAAGGAAACAAATATACCATGTCTGTTCTGTGCACAACTTCTCCTCATAAGTCTTTCAAAATTTCTGTCATAAGCTTAAGTGTTGCTGTCATATCTTGAATCCATCTATGTCATGGTCTTCCTCTTCTCTGCCTCCGCTGTACACTTCCCTTCATTGTTAACTTTTCTTCACTTTCATGAGAACTGTAATCAACTGAATAGTCCTGATTCAAAGGCAGTGGGTAGCTGTGTGCAAAGAATTAGTCTACATTAAGATCATACATTACATGAGTTCTTCTGTTTAACTAAACATTCATGAGGGAAAAAAAAGATTAGGAAAAAAAGTATGTAATAAAGAAAGAAAGGCATTGAAAAATAGCAAGAGCAATTCATGAGCGTTTACACATTGTTTTCTGACTGGTACTTTGCTGTCTTGACAGATGATAGTTTGTAAAATGGAATTATACCTCTCCATAGTACACAGAATGGGCTGAATTTAGAGACCATGTGTTTCCCATACAGCAGGGGAAAGGTAACCAATGTCTGGAATGAGATAAGCTGCAGAAGCTGCCAGATCAGAAAAGCAGTGTTCCAACTGTCCGCCTGTCAGAGCTTTGATCCTAGACCAGTTGCAGACCAGGGTTAAAGGCCTGGTCTGCCCTGCCAATTCAATATTTAATGCCATGATTTACACACATACAGATACATAGTGATGACGAATGTTTGCAATCATCTATTCTTAGTTTTCAGTTATACGTTCTTATCTTTCCATATTATTTTAAGTTTGCATGGTGTTACCTTGTTGTCTATCCTTTTATTTACAGAGAAAATTTCCACTTGGTCCTTGTGTCAGACACCCACCCACTGTTGTTCAGACTTCAGCATTATCCAGCATCAAAACCAGCTACAGCCCCAACAGCAGACAAGTAGCCGAAGAACTGATGGAAGACATGCAGACAAGTCACCAGTGTAGTATGGAGGACAAGGAAAACTCTGGAAGTAAAAGGCATGATTCTCAGGGAACTGCAGAGATTCAGGATGGGGGTGTGCTGAAGCTTAGGGAAGTCCCACCAGTAAATGAAACAGCCAATGCAACTGCCCCTAGGAAAATGCAGGTGAAAGACACCGCAGAGGACGAGGGTTTTAAAACACCAACACCTCTTGAATCAACCGCTATACTGGGTAAACAGGAAGCTGGTAGAGAGTTTTTAAAAAATAGGCGACAATGGAGGAACATATCGGACATCACATCACCTACCCTAAATATGAGTCCCATCCCTGTGAATGAAGGAACTGAACATGGAATGACTGTGGATTCTTACTTTCAGCCCAATGAAACATGTAATCCAACGCAAGCAAAGGCAGATAAATTGTCGGATGTGGGTAGAAGTAAAAATGTCAAAAGAAACCTAATTCAGAAGATGTCTCCAAAAGGCACTGGCAAAGATTTAAAAGATACATTTGTAATACCACTAGCACCTGCTAAGAGCACCAGAGTGGTTTCTAATCTAGATGCTGCAGATAACAAAATCTTGATGGTCTCTGGAAATGGAGAAGCAGTTTCTACCGCACAACAGCAGTTTCAGCAGCAAACTGTAAAAGCTGATGAGACCAGGATTATCAAGGTTAATGGGGCTCTTCTGAAGACTCAATGTCCTATGGAGGATAGCTTGGCATTGTCTGAACAGCTGACATCAGAACCTGTTGGTTCTATCGCTGAGAGATCCACTAACCTACACAGAACCCATCTTGATGTGAATAAAAATTCAGATATGTCGCCACCAAAAATACCCAGAGACAACTCGTTGTTTGACCCAAGCCAAGTCTCTCCCCGGACAATGCTGGATGAATCTCTCTCCTTGATATCCCTGGTGAGGATGCCGTTGAGAGGCACAGCTGTCTACTCCGATGATAAATGTCCCAGCATCAATTCCAGTCTTATTTCTCAAGGTCAGGGCACAGTCAGTCCCAATTCTTTCATGGAAGATATGAGGTCAATGATGCAGAACAGTCACTGTGGTAGTGACAACGAGCACAAAAACACCAGCACTCCAAACATTCCAAGTCCCTCGATCATTATCAACAGCTCGATTCCTCATAATATCATGGTTAACCACTTAGAGAGTGTCAGATTGTCACTTCATGATAGCCCTATAACTGCGGGCAGTGAGCGGGGAACACCAAAAATGCTGCAAAAAACAACTGTGGCCACACGTAAATCAATTACTTCACAGTTTCAGAAAGAAGAGAAGAAAAGAATTGCTACTGTTGCTAATGTGTTCAAGAAAGATCAACAGTTAATGGGAGATAGTAACAAACATTTTACAAACAAATATAATGTTTCCAAGAAGCATGCATTGGTGACTAAAAGCAATGGCAGGGCACAAAATCTGTATGCAACTAGAAGTCCTAAACGAGAAACTTTTTATCTTAAAAAGAAAGAAGCAGAAGAAAAGAAAGCTGCGATGCGGTCTCCATTAGGGAAAAGGTCTGTACTGAGACGATCTCCACCAAACAGACGATCTCCCTTGAGCTCACCGCAAGAGTTTGAGATCAAAAGAGCAAAAAATAAAAAAGGCAAAAGAAAATCCAGCCCTTTGAAACCAGGTGGTAGGACTTTACAAGTAAAGAAATCTCCATCCACAAATTCTGACCCTATCATGCCAGAAATTATGTCCAAGATCAAAGCTAACATGATGATGATGACTGGTGATAGTGATAATGTTTGGAATTTGGTTACACCACAAAAAGATGTTCCATTACCTGGCCCACATACTCCAGAAGCAAACTATGTTAGGAATTTGCTTCCAGCCGAAAGTAAAGAAACAGATGAAATCATTAAAGAAAGCACAGTGGTAAAGAAAATCAAGTTGTTTCCAGATCTCCATGAATCAGATTGCTATGAAGAGTGTCTAATGGTTAAAAACAAACAAACAAAGGTTACTGCTTCAGACATGGATAGAAACACTGAAGATGCTACTGACGCAGACAAGACAAGAGAGCAAGAAGGTTTGTATAATACTGGATTTGTAGACAAACTTTGTGTCAGTGAAACTGGGGCAAGTGAAAGTAGTATGACCAAGAGATCTTCAAAATCTCAAGCAGAAAACGTGGTCACTGGGGCAGACAGGGCATTATCTGCACAGAGGTTTTATACTTTGTCCCCAAGCAACTTGCCCACAAGTCCTGAATTTTATTTAGATCAGTCCAGAAGAGGAACAATCACTGTAACCAAATCAAGACCCTCAGATGCTCTTCTGACAGCCATCAACAATAGAAAAAGGTTGTTCCAAGATTCCCCACAGAAGACACCGTACAGCATCACAGATGACGACAAAGAAACGCAGGAAAATATTAGTGTGAAATTTGAGGAGCACTACCAAGAAATTGATGGTAAAATATATGTGATTGTGAAGGAAACAACAGATGTTGTGAAGTCAACCACTGAGACTTACATAGAGGAAATGCCAATCAGCCCTCAACAATTTGAAACCCCTGTGAAACTTCCAAACAGCCCCGATCTTCTAGTCTCACGGAGATCAACCCATTTAGTGAGAAGTCCAAAAGTGATCAATTTTGGCTCCATGAACAGACGGCAATTAGATTTTGTTGATGCTGTTGAAAGCAGTGTCGTGGGTGGTGATCAGCCTATGAACTTTATAAATGAGAAGGCTCTGGGAAATGATAAGGAACTTAATAGCTCAGAATTGTCAGAAGACAACTGTTCTGTTATTAAGTCAGATACATTTGAGAAAGAGCCATCACTGCATATCACTGCTGACAGACATGATATATTCACAGATAACTCGGCAGCAGCAATAACCTCTGTGTGCTCTATATCGCGAAGGCTTGTTAACTACGACGACGGCTCAGAGACTTGCAGCACTGCCAACGTTACCAAAGATTCACTTGACATCAGTCAATCAACAGATTCACTGGGCTGCTCATTTAATGAGGCACAAGCATCTTTGGAAGACAAAAAGCCTACGGATGAGAAACAGATTGACAAGGAGGACATGCCTTTTGCTATGGATGCAGACGACAGTATTATTCAGTTAAACTGGGAAGTGATGACAAAGGATGAGCCAGATATAAATGTGTTTGAATCAGATCAGAGAAATGATCAAGATTTAAAGAATATTTGCAGAAGAAATGACAAACATCTAGTTGCTGCAGATGAAGAAAGTGAAGATGAACAATTTTATGACACTATGAGTGATAAATATTATGATGCAATGAGTGACGCCGGAAATCCAGAAGTCGAACAGATAGATGAACTTAAACAAGCTGCTATGTCTTCCAGATCTCTAGAAAGCATCACTGCTGAATCTGACAAATACTCTGCTGACAGTTGCTTTGGAATATTTAGACCCTATCACTGTGAAGCAGAAGAAAGACCAGATTGTTCTGTGTTGGCAGCTGTTCCTTCCATAGACACATGTGTACCACTGGCAGATGCCAGTGCAACAACACAAGCCCGCTTGGATGAGCAAACTGATAGAGCTGAAGTCAGCATTGATCACAGAGAGATGTTTGAAATCGTGGATAGACAAGTTATTAACTTGTGCAGTGCTGTAGAACTACAACCAGTTGAGGAAGTTGTTCGCAGCACACCGGAGGCCAAAGCTAAAAGGAAACTCCGAAGATCAGCGTCTGCTTGTGAGCTGCTAGAACATCAACATGATGCTTGTGATCAGCATCTGTTAAATGAAGCTGCGTCACAAAATTTGTGTGTGCCTATAACGACAACACCCACAAAATTGATGACTTCATCAAAGTCTGCTGTTTTAAGACATCATGCTGAGCAGGTTTTGACAAAGTTCTCTCCAAAAAATGTTTCTAAAGGTCAGCCTCCATCTAGTACAACTACACAGGTCATGGTCAAAAAGCGCAGCCAGAGCATGTTTGACCTGGCCAGGCAGGCTGAGAGGGTCAGAGCGGTGAGAACGGAACATACTTCAACCACCAATAGAGCGGTGAGAACGGAACATACTTCAACCACCAACAGAGCAGTGAGAACAGAACATACTACAACCACCAACAGAGCAGCAAGGCAGGGTGAGCAATCATTTTAATGACTACCATCATCAAGTGTCTTGCCAACTGATGGGCAAGCATGTCTTTCTCTAACTGCCCTTCTCTAACACTATCAGACTGAGCTGGCATCTTTCCATGTTGTGATGCTAGACTCTCACCAACTTCTGATGCTTATTTTCTCTGTCCTCACCTTCCTGTCTCTTTTCCCATAATTTTACCTGTTGCTACAATATGTTCCAATCAACTATGTTACAGTTTTCTCATAATGTGGCCAAAGGATCATCATCGTCATCTTCCACTTTTGCCATCAAACATCGTGGAGAGGAATAGTTGGTGCTCCAGCGCCTGATGGGTGGCACTGGACAGTGTCATTCCGTGTAGTTGTACAATGTCTTTGATGTCGTCAATTCATTTTCTTCCCAGGCATCCTCTTGCTGTCGTAGAAGATCTTCTTTGATGTAGGACCAGTGCTGTTAGTTGATGGTGCTGCATTCTAATGAGATGGCCAAACCATTTGATCTTCTAACTTTCAATATATGTAGCACAAGGTGTTGATTCAACTGTCTGTCTAATATTATTTCTTACCTCTGAAGTTTGAGTGGGTTCGCCTTATGGCGAGGGACACTGTTAATAGGGAAAGCTAATCCACACGCAAAATTCAGACCAATACTGCTAGAAGTGTGCATGGACTACGTTTGAGTTCAAAGCGAGCGAGCACGCAAAAATATTTCTTATTGAGTCTTGGATAGTTAAATTGACAGATCTACTCAAGCATCTCATCTTACAGGTGTTGATTTCACGTAAGTCTGATTTGGATAATGTCCAGCTTTGACATTAGTAGCGTGGGGTTGGTGTGAATATGCTATTTATTATCTGTTGTTTTGCGGACATAGGTATATGTGGATGGTTCAGTATGGGTGATAGTTGATATATATGGCCAAAGAATATTCTCGCCTAATGGAGATTAGACAGTCGACCAACTCACACTAGGCTCTCCTAGCTGTCTCCTTCAATTCTCTTCATGACCTCTCCGTATTATTTATCTCTGTCTCGAATTCTTTTCTTCGTGTGTTTTTAGGTCTCCTTGTGGTCTCCTCTGTAAATTCCAGAAGAAGCATTTTCTTGTTATACGAGGGGGGGCTTCAAATGAAAACCTAAAATTTTTTTGGGGGGGGGGTGTGAATATAATCTGATAAAGTACAGAACAAATGTATCATTTTTCGATGTCACCACTGTGTTCAATGCAAGGCTTTGATTCCTGTAGAAAAATTGACTCGGGGTCATTACTCAGTGTGCCTGACCTTGTTGTGAACAGCCTGACACAGAAGTCACAGAGTTTTGAAACTTCATTCTCCAGTCATATGCTTGCTGGATTGACAGGCATGCATCAATCACCATGTTGGACCTTCATTCACCCATGAATCTCTATAGGTTTCACCGCTTCACTGATTAAAAAAACGGATAACAGAACACTGTTCCTCTTTGGTGCATGTCAAAAGATGGGCAGCCATATTTGAACTGTCCTTATGACGTCATAGTGTTCATCTGCACTGTGGTGTCACATGCTTAACACTCTTTATATCCTTAACAACATTATTGACAGGTTACTAGACAATGGCACGGTTATTGTAATTTCTATCACACTTTGAAGGTTTTCATGTCAAGCCCCCTTGTACTAATAGCAGGTTTTACTCAATGTATGTCGCATCAAGAACCGTCGTCTTGTCCTCACCGCTTGAATCTCTGGCTTTTGTTTAGAGCTGTTCTAGTCAAGTCTTTAAAAAATCCTGCCACTGCTGGAGTCTGACCCTAGACCGCTGCAGTGTTATGCAAGCACAGTGACCAAAGTGCTACATTGGCTCATTGTCTTTGTGCATATTTGTCATTCTACACGGTTGACATTCTGCACATTTGTCATTCTACACAGTTGACATTCTACGAGGGCGAGTCAATAAGGAAGTCACATTTATAACATTTCTATCACCCAATTGGGTTTGTAGTGTGTATAAATGATTCTCTGTGTTTTTCCCAATTAACCAACTTCTTCTTCTTCTGTGTATAATAACTCCTTTCCCATTATCTGTTGTTGTTGTGTTGAGTGTTGGGTGGTGTGGGGTTGAGTGTTGGGTGGTGTGGGGTTGTGTTTTTAAGTTGTGTTGAGTAATGAGTTAAGTCAACTTCTGGTGGTGGAGTTCCGCGAAGCACAACTTTTCTGATGTAATGCAGTTCATAAGTGCCCTTATCTAATTAAATTGTGACACAAATATAAATATTTATTCCATCAAACCCTATTTATTCAATAGATGAAGCAGAAAGGAAAGATTGATTTCTCTTTCAACTTTCTAGATTGTAAATAGGCATAGATAAGTCTGTTTTAGAACGAGGCACTTGTATGTTGTATGTTTCCCGGACGGGCCCCCACTCTGTAACGGAGTGTTTCGGGTTCACCTTGGGTAGTGAGAGTGAACCACACCCGAGGTGTCTCTAGCACTCCCGTGTATTCTAACCCCAGGGGTTGGACGAGCAGATACACTTTTTTTTTTTCTCTGTGGTTGATTTCAGGTTATTTAGGTACGTCTACACACCCCTCCAGATTCTAGACCCCCACTAACTACCTACACCTGTTGAACAATGAACACTTAGGCATCGTCCGAGACCACACTCAATCATTATACAAAGAGCAAGTCAACTTACATAAAGTTTATTCTACCCTTGAGAATATAGAACTGAAATGAACTTCCTGATAGAAGAATCTATTTACACAAATAGAAGATAGAGTAGAGACAGAATTAGAGATGTAGGTGTCTTCATCGAGTTGAGAAGTAGAGTGGATGCAGATGTCCCGTCCAGTTGGTCCGCCACTCACCCCGCTTCCTTCCAGTGAGATGACTAGAACCTTGGAGACCACTCCGTCTCCCGAACGTGGAACCACAACAATAGCGTCACTGCTGGACCACACTTCACTGGACCAACTGCATCTATAACACTCCCACGGAGTCACTGGTAATACAGTTCTCGAACACTACCGAGTTGGAGACAATCTTCCTGGACTTGGCTCCAAGTATTGGTTACTTCGATGAACTAAATAGTCACTGACCAACCGAATGGTCTGTCACTCCTAGCACAGTCCCACTGCAGAACCGATATGGCATTGACCAATTCAATGGTCTCTTACAGTCACACTTTGTAGGATCAGATATGGCTACTGAAAAGTTACTGAGTCCTTCTAGAACACAGTTGATAATCTGGATACGGAAACAGTACATTAATAGAATCAGACATCTATTTTACGGAAACAATTCAGGTTGGACTATAATCCATAGTCCCTTCCACCGGGTTACACTTGACACACGTCAATACTGGTGTAGTTCTTCTCAAGACCTGCCACTCGAGCTGTCCAAAGAACCCTTCAAGTGTCTGAAGATTAGTTACTTCTGCGTTTAGGCAGAACCCCCGTCAAACCAGACGGACCGGTGTTCCCTGTCGAGCATGATTACTCAACATGCTGAAATGTTCCTGGCAAAAACAGAGTATCTTCTATTTTAAACGATCACAAACCATCTCTTCCCACACGTGCACCTTCAGGGCAGTTGTATGTCTTGAAGCAACCTTCACGCATGGTGAATCACATTGGGTACCTGGTGTGATGGAGTCTGGCGTGATAAGTAAAGAACTGAACCCTTCGCTCTGTCACACGAAGTGGTTTTCTGCCAACAACAATTATAGTTGACTGGTTCCTCAACAGGCAAACTCCTGAAACGGAAGAGCGACCGGTGAGAGTATACTGGCCCAAACATTAGTCCACATGCATCCTACCAATAACTACTCAACTCTCAGTCATGCTAGTTAGTTATTCATATAACCAAAGCATTATCTCTATATGGAGAGTAGTCAAGCATGGGTTCACAAATGTCAGCTGGCCTCACAGAACAGCCCGTCAAACAGAGCAAGAAATCAGAATGACGAGTCTGATCATTGGTCTCACCTATCCCTAATCATCTACCAGTCGTCGCTAACGTCAGTAATGATACAAGGCTGTTATTGTTCTAATTTAATCGAACTAAACAAATATGTAAAGAGTCCCTAGACTCATTCCTAACATCATCAATGTACATTAAGAAACATAAACTTGATCCATATACCATCCCTCGGGATATAGGAATAGTACATGATCACATCCAATATGTACACAAGCCTGTTTGCTGGTGGGACCACCTGCCCACGCCACAGCAAACTCTTCTTATCAGACTCTGCCTTAGAGTCAAGAAGCCTTCTTGAGAATACATGTTCCCCCCCATGTTCCAAGGGTACTGTTCCAGTTCTGTCCTCCCAAGTGGTTTAGCCTTGGCCTGGACTGAACTTCATCGTTGGTTTGGTCTACCAACACATACTTTCATAACTTGCTTTCACATCCCCCATATTCGATATTTCCCCAGTCTCATACAGCCTCCTGCATCCTTCCATACTTCCAGCACCTTAGCATTCACTCGCACTAGCGCCAGTATGAAAGAAACAGGATAGCTTAGACAAGATTTCAGAACGCATATTTATATCGCGACGGCACGCAGTGTTATCACGCGTCGAGCTATTCGGCGTTCGGAATTACCCCCGGAAGTATCTCATGCCATGAACTAATATATATACACAATGTCACATCATATATATATAGAGATAGCACCAAAGCCACTTACCTTTCCACAGAAATCCGCTGTTCCACACAATGAATTCACTATTAAGTTACTACCCAATAGTTACATCATTCCTGGTGGCACAGAACTAAGTTCTTCCTTTACTTAGTAACTCAGCACACTTTTGTCTGAATCTCCACCTACCAACTTACCTGGTTTTCTAACCGTTCTTCTGGCTTCAGCAACTGACTGACATAATCTAAGTTTCCATCCGGCACAAGTAACTAGGTTTTATTCTAACACAGCCACCTAATAGAATCAACGATTGGCAATATATGGTACATATATTTGGAACCCAAATCGCCCACATCACATTACGGCGTTCCTAACAGCTGATTCGCGAGCACACGGTAAACAAACCCACGATTAATTGTCACCTGCGTTATCGATCGGTTTGCTAATTAGTATGCAAGGACATCCGCATAGGTAATGAGGTTAGAACAATGGCGTGTGGAACACACGTACAAAGTTAAATGATTTAAACAAATATCTACCTGGATGGTGAAACCAGCTCTCCAGTCAGCTTCCGAACTGTTCAAGGGCTTCTCAGCTGCCTTTTCATAACAGTCAGCCGAATCATGGTTGAGGTGAGACGCAACACAAAAATGGCTCACATTCAGGCCAGCGTCTGTTCTCTTCGAACAAAAGTAAGTGAATGACTGCTGTAGCCAATTTCCCGCTTCGTGCCAACTCAATGCGCACAAGAAGCGAGTGCTTCTCGAGAAAAGATACTTTCTCGGGAAAACGTCATTCCCCGCCTAGAGTTTCTAGATCTCTCTGCACGGGAAGTTAGAGCGATACCCAGCATCACGGGTTACTCGAATTCCGGTGTTTCGAGACGATTCTAGATAATAAGTCCTCCATCGGCTTCCCTCAGTCTATTTTTAGCTGGGTAAGTCCCCGATGACGCGCCAAAATAGTGCGGGTACTTGACGACCCAAGACAGATAAACGCGTTTCGTCACATAGGCCCCCACTTTAAGAGGATCGACCCCGTCGTTCCACTTCTACGCAGAAGCTGTCTATGTCGTTCGTTCTTCTTTCTAAGAGACCGGATGGCGGGTGAGGAAGTCTAACCCGTCAATATTGTATAGAATACTTTTACCACATTCGGTGGGGTGACAAGCTATTCAGTATCACGGGTGATCAACGCCTACTCCGCTACTGCGATCGGGCATCTCGCAGTATCTTGCGGACCAGAGCTCCCGTCTCGACCTGATTTAACGATCGTTCCTGCCAGAGTTTACTGGACTTCTGCAATTCCAGCTTCCCCTTTCGAGGACCCAGCTGGACTGCAGTCGGTCGGATGGAGGGACCAAGGGTCTGTGTTCGTTCCGACACAACCCACCTCTTCCTACCACGGTTCTCAGTGTAGCTAGCACTGCGGGTGTTCCTTTGGCCGGTCATGTTCCCCCGAGCACCGGGCTGAACCGAAGAAGGTACCTGCACATACATATAGGACTTCCTATGGTGTGACAGGCTTTCCGCTACCTGACCTGAACCCCGAACCGTTATTTCAGCGAATCTCTGCGCCCTTGGGCTGGTGGACTTATCATCGGGCTTCCCCTCATAGCGCATGAGGAGACTGGAATGGAAAGTAGTAGACTTTCCCAGGATCACCACTCCATAGTGCTTGTGGAGCCCCACTTTATCCACTAGGAATGGGCCCTGCCACCCGATTTCGAATTCGTTCCCCTCGATTGGGAGGAGTACTAGAACTCGGTCTCCAACCTCTAAGGATATCTTCGTCTTCGTCCGTTTCTCAGGTGTGCATTTACGGCACTCCGGACAAGACCTAATATACCTGCGCACGTCGCCTGTCATTCCCGGCCACCAATAGTACCGGGATAGACATTTACTGGTTGTCCCTACCGTCAGATGTCCGGTTGGGGACCTGACATGTACCGTTCGCAGCAGATTAGCTCTGAAGCTCTCAGGAACCAACTTACGTTCCCTCTGCCTTTTCTCTGTCCCAGTCTGAATTAACGGTGACTGGTTATCAGAGTTGAACTTACCCTGAGTTAACGGGTTTTCATTGTTGGGCAACCATTCCGAACAAGGACACTCCGTCGCATCCTTGCTCCGAGCATTACTCATTCTATCCGGGTGAGTATTTCGGAGACTTACCTTTTCAAGACCCTCTTCCTCTGTATCTCTGACCTGCCTAGACTTAGGGATGCTAGGGTGTTCTGGTTCGCCCAGAAACACGTACTTCCGGCCAAGAATTAGGGGATAGAGAGGATCCGGTACAACTGCCGCCTGAATGCGTCCAGTAACGTACTTGCTCCGAATCTCCACATTGGCAATCGGGCACCGTAGCGCTACAGCACTCCTACTGGCTGGCTGTATCTCCGTCATCTCCCCGGTGAGTTGCTCTGGGCCTGTCAGGTGGGATGCAATTACAGCTGAAAATTGCAATCCCGTGTCGTAGAGGCACGACACCTGTTGCCCATTCACTTCTACTCTCTCAACCACTGGAGGCCGTCTAGTTTCTCCATTCCCATCAACCGACTCACTTTCCTGCAAGATCTATCCCTAACCTCAGCAAGACAAGCAAAGTGAAAGTCCTTGGGCTTACTCTTACACTCACTCGTATTGTGAGTGCTGGACTTGCAGAATTTGCACCATCGTTCACTCCACTTCCTCTTTGGAGAACTAGGTGGGCTATTCTTACCTTGGTTGACGTTAGAGATCTTCTCTAAAGAGCCTACCTGTTTCTTTGGTTCATCAGAACCTTGGGTCTTCTTTGACTTCTTCTTTGACTTACCTTGATCCGGATCTTTCGATCTCGGATCTGTTGGACTGGTGTCCCCAGTCTCGCCATAGACTTCAACGTATCTTTCGGCTAACTTGGTGACTATATCCAATCTCTCAGCCCCATTCTCACCTAAGAAGTTTCGCAAGGGTTTAGACATTTGCATTCGCATCTGATCTACAACCATCAACTCACGCAAACTTTCATACTCCTCATTAAATCCGGCCAAGGCCATCCATTTACGAAGGTATGAGTTCAATCTCACACTGTATGCTGAAAACAGTTCACCAGGTTCTCGCTTCGCCGTTCGAAACTTCCTTCGGTATGAGTGCGCTGTGATCTCGAATCTCTTCAAGAGAGCCGCTTTCAATGCCGGGTAATCATTCTGTAAACCCGGTGGTAAGCGTGCATACACTTCATAACCTTCGGCACGGAGTCCCTGGGAGAGTTTCAAACACCATTTCTGTTTGTCTAGACCCATTGCAATAGACATGGCTTCATACTTCTCTAAGTATTGGTCTATCCGGTCCTTCTCGGGTTCGAACGGCTGTAACGGCCATTTCATAGCCTGGTAGTCACGTCTACTGGTTGACTCTGAGCCAGGAGGTACACCTCCTCCCATAGCTCCATCAGTTACACCTGTAGCAGGCACTTGTGCCTCAAGTAGCTTCATTCGATACTCATGGTCACGTTTTTCTTTCTCGGCTTCCAACTCAAGCCGTTTCATTTCAGTATCAGCCGCTATCCTCTTTTCCTCAAGAGCCACTTTACTGGCATCCAGTTCTCTTTCTGCTCTCCTCCTCTCTCTTTCCTCTTGGCGAAAATTTCTTTCCACCTCTTGGACATAGGATTTCAAAGCATCTCCTTCAAGACCAGACTTACGTCCAGTTTCCTGAACTTTGTCCAAGTCTATCTCTTGGGTAGACATGTTGACTATGATAGGTGGGTACTCAAGTATGTGTGGGTGAAGCAATACAATGAATCAATAATCAATAGTACTAACTAATCACCACAACACAAATGTCCGTCAGACAGTTAGGAGATAGGTAGAAGTAGTAGAATCTTATGTAGACTGAAGTAGAGGATAAAGACAAAGTCCCTATCCCTATGTGAGAGGTCTACAACACACAAAGATCTTGGAATAATCCTGGACGAGCCCCCACTCTGTAACGGATTCACTTACTTTTGTTCGAAGAGAACAGACGCTGGCCTGAATGTGAGCCATTTTTGTGTTGCGTCTCACCTCAACCATGATTCGGCTGACTGTTATGAAAAGGCAGCTGAGAAGCCCTTGAACAGTTCGGAAGCTGACTGGAGAACTGGTTTCACCAGAAAGCGGCTCTCTTGAAGAGATTCGAGATCACACTCCTTAAACGGAGTGTTTCGGGTTCACCTTGGGTAGTGAGAGTGAACCACACCCGAGGTGTCTCTAGCACTCCCGTGTATTCTAGCCCCAGGGGTTGGACGAGCAGATACACTTTTTTTTTTCTCTGTGGTTGATCTCAGGTTATTTAGTTACGTCTACACACCCCTCCAGATTCTAGACCCCTACTAACTACCTACACCTGTTGAACAATGAACACTTAGGCATCGTCCGAGACCACACTCAATCATTATACAAAGAGCAAGTCAACTTACATAAAGTTTATTCTACCCTTGAGAATATAGAACTGAAATGAACATCCTGATAGAAGAATCTATTTACACAAATAGAAGATAGAGTAGAGAAAGACTTAGAGATGTAGGTGTCTTCATCGAGTTGAGAAGTAGAGTGGATGCAGATGTCCCGTCCAGTTGGTCCGCCACTCACCCGGCTTCCTTCCAGTGAGATGACTAGAACCTTGGAGACCACTCCGTCTCCCGAACGTGGAACCACAACAATAGAGTCCCTGCTGGACCCCACTTCACTGGACCAACTGCATCTATAACACTCCCACGGAGTCACTGGTAATACAGTTCTCGAACACTACCGGGTTGGAGACAATCTTCCTGGACTTGGCTCCAAGTATGGGTTACTTCGATGAACTACATAGTCACTGACCAACCGAATGGTCTGTCACTCCTAGCACAGTCCCACTGCAGAACCGATATGGCATTGACCAAGTCAATGGTCTCTTACAGTCACACTTTGTAGGATCAGATATGGCTACTGAAAGTTACTGAGTCCTTCTAGAACACAGTTGATAATCTGGATACGGAAACAGTACATGAATAGAATCAGACATCTATTTTACGGAAACAATTCAGGTTGGACTATAATCCCTAGTCCCTTCCACCGGGTTACACTTGACCCATGTCAATACTGGTGTAGTTCTTCTCAAGACCTGCCACTCGAGCTGTCCAAAGAACCATTCAAGTGTCTGAAGATTAATTACTTCTGCGTTTAGGCAGAACCCCCGTCAAACCAGACGGACCGGTGTTCCCTGTCGAGCATGATTACTCAACATGCTGAAATGTTCCTGGCAAAAACAGAGTATCTTCTATTTTAAACGATCACAAACCATCATTTCCCACACGTGCACCTTCAGGGCAGTTGTATGTCTTGAAGCAAACTTCACGCATGGTGAATCACCTTGGGTACCTGGTGTGATGGAGTCTGGCATGATAAGTAAAGAACTGAACCCTTCGCTCTGTCACACGAAGTGGTTTCCTGCCAACAACAATTATAGTTGACTGGTTCCTCAACAGGCAAACTCCTGAAAAGGAAGAGCGACCGGTGAGAGTATACTGGCCCAAACATTAGTTCACATGCATCCTACCAAAACTACTCAACTCTCAGTCATGCTAGTTAGTTATTCATATAACCAAAGCATTATCTCTATATGGAGAGTAGTAAAGCATGTGTTCACCAATGTCAGCTGGCCTCACAGAACAGCCCGTCAAACAGAGCAAGAAATCAGAATGACGAGTCTGATCATTGGTCTCACCTATCCCTAATCATCTACCAGTCGTCGCTAACGTCAGTAATGATACAAGGCTGTTATTGTTCTAATTTAATCGAACTAAACAAATAGGTAAAGAGTCCCTAGACTCGTTCCTAACATCATCAATGTACATTAAGAAACATAAACTTGATCAATATACCATCCCTCGGGATATAGGAATAGTACATGATCACATCCACTATGTACACAAGCCTGTTTGCTGGTGGGACCACCTGCCCACGCCACAGCAAACTCTTCTTATCAGACTCTGCCTTAGAGTCAAGAAGCCTTCTTGAGAATACATGTTCCCCCCCATGTTCCAAGGGTACTGTTCCAGTTCTGTCCTCCCAAGTGGTTTAGCCTTGGCCTGGACTGAACTTCATCGTTGGCTTGGTCTACCAACACATACTTTCATAACTTGCTTTCACATCCCCATATTCTATATTTCCCCAGTCTCATACAGCCTCCTTCATCCTTCCATACTTCCAGCACCTTAGCATTCACTCGCACTAGCGCCAGTATGAAAGAAACAGGATAGCTTAGACAAGATTTCAGAACGCATATTTACATCGCGACGGCACGCAGTGTTATCACGCGTCGATCTATTCGGCGCTCGGAATTACCCCAGGAAGTATCCCATGCCATGAACTAATATATATACACATTGTCACATCATATATATATATATAGATATAGCACCAAAGCCACTTACCTTTCCACAGAAATACGCTGTTCCACACAATGAATTCACTATTAAGTTACTACATAATAGTTACAGCATTCCTGGTGGCACAAAACTAAGTTCTTCCTTTACTTAGTAACTAAGCACATTTTTGTCTGAATCTCCACCTACCAACTTACCTGGTTTTCTAACCGTTCTTCTGGCTTCAGCAACTGACTGACATAATCTAAGTTTCCATCCGGCACAAGTAACTAGGTTTTATTCTAACACAGCAACCTAATAGATGCAACGATTGGCAATATATAGTACATATATTTGGAACCCAAATCGCCTACATCACATTACGGCGTTCCTAACAGCTGATTCGCGAGCACACGGTAAACAAACACACGCTTAATTGTCACCGGCGTTATCGATCGGTTTGCTAATTAGTATGCGAGGGCATCCGCATAGGTAATGAGGTTAGAACAATGGCGTGTTGAACACACGTACAAAGTTAAATGATTTAAACAAATATCTACCTGGATGGTGAAACCAGCTCTCCAGTCAGCTTCCGAACTGTTCAAGGGCTTCTCAGCTTCCTTTTCATAACAGTCAGCCGAATCATGGTTGAGGTGAGACGCAACACAAAATTGGCTCACATTCAGGCCAGCGTCTGTTCTCTTCGAACAAAAGTAAGTGAATGACTGCTGTAGCCAATTTCCCGCTTCGTGCCAACTCAATGCGCACTAGAAGCGAGTGCTTCTTGAGAAAAGATACTTTCTCGGGAAAACGTCATTCCCCGCCTAGAGTTTCTAGATCTCTCTGCACGGGAAGTTAGAGCGATACCCAGCATCACGGGTTACTCGAATTCCGGTGTTTCGAGACGATTCTAGATAATAAGTCCTCCATCGGCTTCCCTCAGTCTATTTTTAGCTGGGAAAGTCCCCGATGACGCGCCAAAATAGTGCGGGAACTTGACGACCCAAGACAGATAAACGCGTTTCGTCACATAGGCCCCCACTTTAAGAGGATCGACCCCGTCGTTCCACTTCTACGCAGAAGCTGTCTATGTCGTTCGTTCTTCCTTCTAAGAGACCGGATGGCGGGTGAGGAAGTCTAACCCGTCAATATTGTATAGAATACTTTTACCACATTCGGTGGGGTAACAAGCTATTCAGTATCACGGGTGATCAACGCCTACTCCGCTACTGCGATCGGGCATCTCGCAGTATCTTGCGGACCAGAGCTCCCGTCTCGACCTGATTTAACGATCGTTCCTGCCAGAGTTTACTGGACTTCTGCAATTCCAGCTTCCCCTTTCGAGGACCCAGCTGGACTGCAGTCGGTCGGATGGAGGGACCAAGGGTCTGTGTTCGTTCCGACACAACCCACCTCTTCCTACCACGGTTCTCAGTGTAGCTAGCACTGCGGGTGTTCCTTTGGCCGGTCATGTTCCCCCGAGCACCGGGCTGAACCGAAGAAGGTACCTGCACATACATATAGGACTGCCTATGGTGTGACAGGCTTTCCGCTACCTGACCGGAACCCCGAACCGTTCTTTCAGCGAATCTCTGCGCCCTTGGGCTGGTGGACTTATCATCGGGCTTCCCCTCATAGCGCATGAGGAGACTGGAATGGAAAGTAGTAGACTTTCCCAGGATCACCACTCCATAGTGCTTGTGGAGCCCCACTTTATCCACTAGGAATGGGCCCTGCCACCCGATTTCGAATTCGTTCCCCTCGATTGGGAGGAGTACTAGAACTCGGTCTCCAACCTCTAAGGATATCTTCGTCTTCGTCCGTTTCTCAGGTGTGCATTTACGGCACTCCGGACAAGACCTAATATACCTGCGCACGTCGCCTGTCATTCCCGGCCACCAATAGTACCGGGATAGACATTTACTGGTTGTCCCTACAGTCAGATGTCCGGTTGGGGACCTGACATGTACCGTTCGCAGCAGATTAGCTCTGACGCTCTCAGGAACCAACTTACGTCCCCTCTGCCTTTTCTCTATTCCAGTCTGAATTAACTCTGACTGGTTATCAGAGTTGAACTTACCCTGAGTTAACGGGTTTTCATTGTTGGGCAACCATTCCGAACAAGGACACTCCGTCGCATCCTTGCTCCGAGCATGACTCATTCTATCCGGGTGAGTATTTCGGAGACTTACCTTTTCAAGACCCTCTTCCTCTGTATCTCTGACCTGCCTAGACTTAGGGATGCTAGGGTGTTCTGGTTCGCCCAGAAACACGTACTTCCGGCCCAGAATTAGGGGATAGAGAGGATCCGGTACGACTGCCGCCTGAATGCGTCCAGTAACGTACTTGCTCCGAATCTCCACATTGGCAATCGGGCAACGTAGCGCTACAGCACTCCTACTGGCTGGCTGTATCTCCGTCATTTCCCCGGTGAGTTGCTCTGGGCCTGTCAGGTGGGATGCAATTACAGCTGAAAATTGCAATCCCGTGTCGTAGAGGCACAACACCTGTCGCCCATTCACTTCTACTCTCTCAACCACTGGAGGTCGTCTAGTTTCTCCATTCCCATCAACCGACTTCACTTTCCTGCAAGATCTATCCCTAACCTCTGCAAGACAAGCAAAGTGAAAGTCCTTGGGCTTACTCTTACACTCACTCGTATTGTGAGTGCTGGACTTGCAGAATTTGCACCATCGTTCACTCCACTTCCTCTTTGGAGAACTAGGTGGGCTATTCTTACCTTGGTTGACGTTAGATATCTTCTCTAAAGAGCCTACCTGTTTCTTTGGTTCATCAGAACCTTGGGTCTTCTTTGACTTCTTCTTTGACTTACCTTGATCCGGATCTTTCGATCTCGGATCTGTTGGACTGGTGTCCCCAGTCTCGCCATAGACTTCAACGTATCTTTCGGCTAACTTGGTGACTATATCCAATCTCTCAGCCCCATTCTCACCTAAGAAGTTTCGCAAGGGTTTAGACATTTGCATTCGCATCTGATCTACAACCATCAACTCACGCAAACTTTCATACTCCTCATTAAATCCGGCCAAGGCCATCCATTTAAGAAGGTATGAGTTCAATCTCACACTGTATGCTGAAAACAGTTCACCAGGTTCTCGCTTCGCTGTCCGAAACTTCCTTCGGTATGAGTGCGCTGTGATCTCGAATCTCTTCAAGAGAGCCGCTTTCAAGGCCGGGTAATCATTCTGTAAACCCGGTGGTAAGCGTGCATACACCTCATAACCTTCGGCACGGAGTCCCTGGGAGAGTTTCAAACACCATTTCTGTTTGTCTAGACCCATTGCAATAGACATGGCTTCATACTTCTCTAAGTATTGGTCTATCCGTTCCTTCTCGGGTTCGAACGGCTGTAAAGGCCATTTCATAGCCTGGTAGTCACGTCTACTGGTTGACTCTGAGCCAGGAGGTACCCCTCCTCCCATAGCTCCATCAGTTACACCTGTAGCAGGCACTTGTGCCTCAAGTAGCTTCATTCGATACTCATGGTCACGTTTTTCTTTCTCGGCTTCCAACTCAAGCCGTTTCATTTCAGTATCAGCCGCTATCCTCTTTTCCTCCAGAGCCACTTTACTGGCTTCCAGTTCTCTTTCTGCTCTCCTCCTCTCTCTTTCCTCTTGGCGAAAATTTCTTTCCACCTCTTGGACATAGGATTTCAAAGCATCTCCTTCAAGACCAGACTTACGTCCAGTTTCCTGAACTTTGTCCAAGTCTATCTCTTGGGTAGACATGTTGACTATGATAGGTGGGTACTCAAGTATGTGTGGGTGAAGCAATACAATGAATCAATAATCAATATTACTAACTAATCACCACAACACAAATGTCCGTCAGACAGTTAGGAGATAGGTAGAAGTAGTAGAATCTTATGTAGACTGAAGTAAAGGATAAAGACAAAGTCCCTATCCCTATGTGAGAGGTCTACAACACACAAAGATCTTGAAATAATCCCGGACGAGCCCCCACTCTGTAACGGAGTGTTTCGGGTTCACCTTGGGTAGTGAGAGTGAACCACACCCGAGGTGTCTCTAGCACTCCCGTGTATTCTAGCCCCAGGGGTTGGACGAGCAGATACACTTTTTTTTTTCTCTGTGGTTGATCTCAGGTTATTTAGTTACGTCTACACACCCCTCCAGATTCTAGACCCCTACTAACTACCTACACCTGTTGAACAATGAACACTTAGGCATCGTCCGAGACCACACTCAATCATTATACAAAGAGCAAGTCAACTTACATAAAGTTTATTCTACCCTTGAGAATATAGAACTGAAATGAACATCCTGATAGAAGAATCTATTTACACAAATAGAAGATAGAGTAGAGAAAGACTTAGAGATGTAGGTGTCTTCATCGAGTTGAGAAGTAGAGTGGATGCAGATGTCCCGTCCAGTTGGTCCGCCACTCACCCGGCTTCCTTCCAGTGAGATGACTAGAACCTTGGAGACCACTCCATCTCCCGAACGTGGAACCACAACAATAGAGTCCCTGCTGGACCCCACTTCACTGGACCAACTGCATCTATAACACTCCCACGGAGTCACTGGTAATACAGTTCTCGAACACTACCGGGTTGGAGACAATCTTCCTGGACTTGGCTCCAAGTATGGGTTACTTCGATGAACTACATAGTCACTGACCAACCGAATGGTCTGTCACTCCTAGCACAGTCCCACTGCAGAACCGATATGGCATTGACCAAGTCAATGGTCTCTTACAGTCACACTTTGTAGGATCAGATATGGCTACTGAAAGTTACTGAGTCCTTCTAGAACACAGTTGATAATCTGGATACGGAAACAGTACATGAATAGAATCAGACATCTATTTTACGGAAACAATTCAGGTTGGACTATAATCCCTAGTCCCTTCCACCGGGTTACACTTGACCCACGTCAATACTGGTGTAGTTCTTCTCAAGACCTGCCACTCGAGCTGTCCAAAGAACCATTCAAGTGTCTGAAGATTAATTACTTCTGCGTTTAGGCAGAACCCCCGTCAAACCAGACGGACCGGTGTTCCCTGTCGAGCATGATTACTCAACATGCTGAAATGTTCCTGGCAAAAACAGAGTATCTTCTATTTTAAACGATCACAAACCATCATTTCCCACACGTGCACCTTCAGGGCAGTTGTATGTCTTGAAGCAAACTTCACGCATGGTGAATCACCTTGGGTACCTGGTGTGATGGAGTCTGGCGTGATAAGTAAAGAACTGAACCCTTCGCTCTGTCACACGAAGTGGTTTCCTGCCAACAACAATTATAGTTGACTGGTTCCTCAACAGGCAAACTCCTGAAAAGGAAGAGCGACCGGTGAGAGTATACTGGCCCAAACATTAGTTCACATGCATCCTACCAAAACTACTCAACTCTCAGTCATGCTAGTTAGTTATTCATATAACCAAAGCATTATCTCTATATGGAGAGTAGTAAAGCATGTGTTCACCAATGTCAGCTGGCCTCACAGAACAGCCCGTCAAACAGAGCAAGAAATCAGAATGACGAGTCTGATCATTGGTCTCACCTATCCCTAATCATCTACCAGTCGTCGCTAACGTCAGTAATGATACAAGGCTGTTATTGTTCTAATTTAATCGAACTAAACAAATAGGTAAAGAGTCCCTAGACTCGTTCCTAACATCATCAATGTACATTAAGAAACATAAACTTGATCAATATACCATCCCTCGGGATATAGGAATAGTACATGATCACATCCACTATGTACACAAGCCTGTTTGCTGGTGGGACCACCTGCCCACGCCACAGCAAACTCTTCTTATCAGACTCTGCCTTAGAGTCAAGAAGCCTTCTTGAGAATACATGTTCCCCCCCATGTTCCAAGGATACTGTTCCAGTTCTGTCCTCCCAAGTGGTTTAGCCTTGGCCTGGACTGAACTTCATCGTTGGCTTGGTCTACCAACACATACTTTCATAACTTGCTTTCACATCCCCATATTCTATATTTCCCCAGTCTCATACAGCCTCCTTCATCCTTCCATACTTCCAGCACCTTAGCATTCACTCGCACTAGCGCCAGTATGAAAGAAACAGGATAGCTTAGACAAGATTTCAGAACACATATTTACATCGCGACGGCACGCAGTGTTATCACGCGTCGATCTATTCGGCGCTCGGAATTACCCCAGGAAGTATCCCATGCCATGAACTAATATATATACACATTGTCACATCATATATATATATATAGATATAGCACCAAAGCCACTTACCTTTCCACAGAAATACGCTGTTCCACACAATGAATTCACTATTAAGTTACTACATAATAGTTACAGCATTCCTGGTGGCACAAAACTAAGTTCTTCCTTTACTTAGTAACTAAGCACATTTTTGTCTGAATCTCCACCTACCAACTTACCTGGTTTTCTAACCGTTCTTCTGGCTTCAGCAACTGACTGACATAATCTAAGTTTCCATCCGGCACAAGTAACTAGGTTTTATTCTAACACAGCAACCTAATAGATGCAACGATTGGCAATATATAGTACATATATTTGGAACCCAAATCGCCTACATCACATTACGGCGTTCCTAACAGCTGATTCGCGAGCACACGGTAAACAAACACACGCTTAATTGTCACCGGCGTTATCGATCGGTTTGCTAATTAGTATGCGAGGGCATCCGCATAGGTAATGAGGTTAGAACAATGGCGTGTTGAACACACGTACAAAGTTAAATGATTTAAACAAATATCTACCTGGATGGTGAAACCAGCTCTCCAGTCAGCTTCCGAACTGTTCAAGGGCTTCTCAGCTTCCTTTTCATAACAGTCAGCCGAATCATGGTTGAGGTGAGACGCAACACAAAATTGGCTCACATTCAGGCCAGCGTCTGTTCTCTTCGAACAAAAGTAAGTGAATGACTGCTGTAGCCAATTTCCCGCTTCGTGCCAACTCAATGCGCACTAGAAGCGAGTGCTTCTTGAGAAAAGATACTTTCTCGGGAAAACGTCATTCCCCGCCTAGAGTTTCTAGATCTCTCTGCACGGGAAGTTAGAGCGATACCCAGCATCACGGGTTACTCGAATTCCGGTGTTTCGAGACGATTCTAGATAATAAGTCCTCCATCGGCTTCCCTCAGTCTATTTTTAGCTGGGAAAGTCCCCGATGACGCGCCAAAATAGTGCGGGAACTTGACGACCCAAGACAGATAAACGCGTTTCGTCACACTAGATTGTAAATAGGCATAGATAAGTCTGTTTTAGAACGAGGCACTTGTTCTAGTACACGAACTGTCATTTTAGCTGTAGATAGTGATAGCATTTTTAGCAGTGTTTCTGAGGAAATGCACAAGATTGCTTTAGAATCATCACTTCGTACAGTTGTTTAGAATAGAATGTAGTATTAATATGCACTTCTTAAAGTTAATAATTATCTTGAAGAATATCAGAGATTGCAGTATTCGAAGAGAGTAGTAGATTGTCAGTTTGCCCTGGAATCAGCTCTGCGTCATCAGAATCTACAGTCGAGCATTTTTCACTTCAGAGGTTTTAATTAATAATAATATATTTCAATTGACATTACAAACACTGGATACCCTTCCTTGTCACTTGCTACATCTGGTCATCAGTTTAATCAAAGGAGTAACAAGCTTACCTCGGATCTAGACATTCTGCCGTCCCTATTTGAAAATTTGGTCACACAATCTTTCACGTCTGTTCATCAGGTGGTTTGAGGGAGAAGTGCGCGATTAACATATTCTAAACAGGCGTTTCGCGCGGAAGCGGTGTCACATGTCTGTTTTGTCCAATGATCTCCTGAGCTTTGGCTGATGAAATGTTTCCTAGAATTTACGTCATCTGTCACTTGTTCCAGTTTCAGTTTTGATGTTGCGTTAATTTTTAAGGTTTGGTTTCAGTTTGCGTTGGTGTAGTCAATTTTTTTATATTTTCCCCTCTTCCTGGCTTGCATTCTTGTCAACTGAATAATGGTGGTTAGCGGTTATGCCACAATATGCAGTGGATACTTGACACAGTTATCATTCTACGCAGTGAACATGTTACAGTTGTCATTTTACACAGTGAACAGTTTACAATTGTCATTTTACAGTGAACATTTTACACAATGAATATTTTACACTTGCCGTTTTATACAGTGGACATTTTACAGCTGCTATTTTATACAGTGGACATTTTACAGTTGCCATTCTACACAGTGAATATTTTATGGTTGTCATTCTACACAGTGGTCATTTTACAGTTGTCATTTTACACAGTGGATATTTTACATTTGTCATTTTATACTGTGGGCATTATACGCAATTGTCATTCTACACAGTGGACATTTTACAGTTATCGTTTTATACAATAGACATTATACACACAGAGCATTCTACACAGTGGACATTTTACAGTTATCGTTTTATACAATAGACATTATACACACAGAGCATTCTACATGGTTGGCATTCTGTATAGTTATCTTGAGTATGTTTTACCCTACATTTGCAGTGCATATTGTATCATTACATCATATACTCTTATATGTATACACATTTTGAACTTAACGGGCACATGAATAATTTATTGCACATCTCTCCAGCAAGCCAAGTATCTCAGTCTGCATCTAAACAGAAAAGCACAAAAGGTGTGGCTCAAAGCAAACTCTTCTTGGTTAAAAAATCAAAAACAGGTATGTTTTAGAAAGGAAAGATAAAATGTAACACATTATTAATGTTCTTTTTTTACACTAACAGTAAATAGTTAGAAGGTGATTCCATCATTTTTGTCCAGAATGAGGGACTCAGGAGTAAGAAGTGGCACGACCAAACACGCAAGACACATTTGGAGAATGAGGGGCCTCACAATACTGGCACTATTAGTCGCTGGGCGCTGACACATATGTTGGGGGAGGATCTGAGCACCTATACACTGTCTGGTGTGCAAGTATGAGACCCCAGCAGATAACAGATCCATTTCAGTTTGGATAATCATAATTGCACTTTGGATACACCCATAACTTTTCTGATCTTCTTCTTTGGCTGCCCTTCATCTTCCATTGAAGCATAGATCCTTAACCACCTCACACCATGCTGTCGTATCTTTTGCTGTCTCTTATAGCTCCCTCCGTATCCTTCCCCTATTCATCTGATCTCATCTTGTTTCTCTTATACCTTACGGTGTCGAGGTGAAGTATAAACAGTAGGAGAGTGCTCGCTTATGGGTTTCATGCATCGAGATTCACATGGACTCTGCAATTCCCTTTGTCCATCATTTACAATGGTCGGTCTCTTCTTCTGCTTCCATTTGGTCTGCTCGTCATTGCTTGTTGTTCATCTGTCTCTAATTCTCTTCTCCGTGTATTTTTAGGTTTCCCTCTATTTCGTTTTCCCTGTGGGTTCCACAGAAAGAACTTTCTAGTTATACTATTACCAGGTTTTCTCACTGTGTGTCCTGTTCAGTGCCAGCATCTTTAGCTCACCTCTTTCCATATCTTTAGACATGTTTGTATTTTGCAGGTAAACTTGTCTACAGAATGGTAGCCTGTTCCATACTAATCCTCCTATGACATGCATGGTAGGTTACAGTGGTCTTAGTCTTTGCTTCTCTGAGAGTCCAGGTAACACATTTGTGTTGGACATTAGCATGGCTGAATGGATTGGAGCACTTGCTCTTAAACTTCCAGTCTGCTGATGCCGAGGTAGCAGGTTCAACCCCTACACCTGTCAGCTGGACTAAAATGTTGACCTCTTGTGCTTGACTTGGGGATGTAAATTACAAGTACCTCTGAAGTCAAAGTGGGTTCGCCTGATGGGGAGGGACACTGGTAATAGAGAAGACTTACCCACGCACAAAAATAGGTCCAGTGTTACTAGGAATAGCAGCACGTATATGGACCACGCCTGAGTTCAAAGTGAGCGAACGCCCGCCCCCTGACTCTCAGCCGTAAGCAGATAGGAAGAATGGAAAGGATACAGAATGAAACTACGCGCATTATTCTTGGATGTACAAGAGATACAGCATGCAGGGCGATGCGCTACCTTCTTGATTTTCCAACCATTGAAGACAGAATACAAATTTGCAGAGCAAGTGCCTACCTCAGAGTTAACGCAAACACACATCCACTGCATAGTGAAATTTTGAAGGTGAAGGGCAGCAGGTTAAAAAGAGGAAAGTCGTGGATGGGTCAAGCCGAAGGCATTCTTCAGGTGTGTTCACTTGAGGACTTAGTACCTGGCGAGGAGTGGGTACAAGTGCCAACAGATTTCTGTATGTCCTTTTTTGTTTGCATACAACTAGACAGAAAATACAGACAAGAAGGAGGCGGAAGTACAAGCGTTGATTTTCGAGAATTCGTTAGACGGTGATTCTGTCATTTACACAGATGGGTCGTTAGTCCGACGTGAGAAACTCATGGGCCTTTACGGCCCAGGCAGGAGGGAGAATTATGAAGGAGGACACTGGTGCTTTTGTTGAGACCACAAGTAGCCTGACTATGAAAGTCATGGCAGTAAGTAAAGCAATAACATGGCTCGAGACACAGACATTCACTAGGGCTTGTTTCCTTACCGACTCAATGAGCATGCTCAAGAGGATAAAGAGGGGGTGGATCCGAAGAGAGTGGTTGCTGTCTCTGGAGCGGTCTTGGCTGGCAAAGAATAGTTTCATCTTTGTGCCAGGGCATGCATGAGTACAAGGAAATGAGCGGGCTGACAAGCTCGCAGGAAAGGCTACTATGGAGGGCGGACAGGCCATGGACCAGGCCGACATTCTGAATGCGCTACGAGACGTAAGACTTGCGAGAACCAAGTGATGACCGTGAATCTACAACCATGGTCAGACTGCGAGAACAGAAAATTAAAAGAGGTGTTGCCAAACAAGAACACTGCAGGAAGCCAAAGAAGATTGATAAACCAACACAGAACTGGTGTCGTTAGCCACTACACGCTGCGGGATTTGCTGAGGGGATCCGAGCACTTATGGACTGAATGGTTCGATGTGCAATGAGAATGATCTGTCAACTAACTAGCTAGCTAACTAACTAACTAGTGCTGTTCCAGTCTAACAAGCCACTACTTTTGTTTCTTGTCTAGTTGCTCCAAGACACCCAATGCTGTATGCTGCCAAGAACATGTACTATGATGAGCGTTGGATGGAGAAGCAAGAAAGAGGATTTACACAGTGGTTAAATTTTGTCCTGACGCCTCCTGATGACTATGTGGCCGTTGTTAACAAAGCTAAAGGTCAGTCTGTGTGTTTATTTGTGCTAGGCAAGTTTTGCTGTGAATTTTGCTTTTTGTGAACAACGTATAGTCTTTGCTGTATGATGTTGGTTATCATGTATGTATGTGAATTGATTAAGAAAGCTTTTTAATTGTTCCATTATATGTGCATATCACGACCAGCAAAAGAATTTCACTTACTGAAAAATTGTGTGACCTAGTCTTCTCTGTGGGGAGGGGGAGGCACTCAGGTTATTACTTCTAGTTGTCTGTCTTTTGTGATGCATCCAAACCCAGTAGGTCAGCTTCAAGGCATGTGATTACTGTTGAATGTAATTGTCTCACTTCTTCTTCATTCAATGCCTTGAAATTTGTCTCCTCCTCCTCCTCCTCCTCCTCCTGCGTTCATCTGGAATGTTTTTTGGACATAATTTGCATTGTTTACAACAAAGCTGCAGTATCTGCACCTTTCGGCCAACACACCCGACTTCTGCAGGCATTTGTTGACCGGGTTAACTTTCCTGGGTTAAAATTTGTCTATAACTACAATGTTGTCTCTTGTATGAATTTAACTGTCTTTTTTAGTTCACTCAGTGATCTATGGAGTTTATCTTCGACTGTTGTTTCTCTAGGCCAGAAGGTTTGCCTAGATATGTTGTATCTTGGACAGTCTTTCTCACCAATTCAATGCAGTGTGTGCCAGCCACTCTGCCCTCTGAAAGGCAAATGTCATGCACTTAGTGCATTGTGATCCAAACTCAGAATGTGAGCTTCAAGATGTGTTCACTGTTGAATGTAATTGTCTCACTAATTCAATGCTGTGTGTTCATACGAAACAGCTACCCTGCCCTCCAAAAGGCAAATGTCTCTGCACCTTTTGACTTGACTGGAAGAAGGTCAGTTTCTTTTCTCTGGCTGTTTGGCCTCTCTTACGCCACTTCCGCAACATCCTTGCTACCATATTGCCTTCTTCACATCCATCTACAGCTGAAGGGGCAGTGTTTCTACACACCCAGGGGAAACCTTCCGTTAGGTTAATGCCTTTATGTTTGTAGGCTGGGTCCTTGCAACCCCAGCACAATGTATCACTTTATCGTCAGTGATTGCTGTAGCAGATTGTCTGTAATAATGGGACTTCAGATGTGGTTTTACAGTAAAATGTGAAAATTCCTTAACAGCCAAAATGAGTGATCTAAATGTTTGGAAGGAGGCTAAGCTGACAAAGACAGCTTATCACAAAGATCAGAAAGTTTCAGTTGTAATTTTTTGTCCACATCATGAGAAGAGTAAAACTGGAACATGTGATAGTGGAAAGAATTTGAGGCAAGAGTGGTAGAGGAAAACAGAGGGAAGATTCTTGACAGCCTTTTGTATTGGTACTGAAAGGTGTCAGGACACGTTCTGATGCGTGCTGTTGGAGATCACCCATGCCAGTCAGCAAGATACTTGATGATGGTGGTTCATCTTTAACTTATTAAATGCCATGGAATGATTAATCTTCTTAAGCTACTTCCTGTATCTGCCATGGGATTATATATCCCTGAAATGTTGTCATTGCATTATAATATAACATGCCTGCTACCATATTAATAACTTTAAAGTTATTATTGTGATGCACCGCTATTTCCAATTTCCGTCATTCTTCTTCTTCGTTCATCCGGAGTATTTTTTCGGACGTGATTGCGTTGTGCCTGTTTACAGCAGAGCTGCGTTCTTGCGCCGTTAGGCCGACACATCCGACTTCTGCGGGCATTTGTTGACCGGGTTAACCTTCCCGGGGATTTCCGGCATTCATTTTTGTTTGGTCCAAACCTAAATTTTGTTTGCCACTGAATCAGTTAATGTACGTAAACCTTGTAAAGAGTAAAATTGTACAAGTGTTTGACTCACTGCTTGTTTTTCTGTTGCTTCTACCAGTTGATGCACGGTCACTGTCTCTGGATGTCGAGCACGTGGCACCACGGCTTGCTCCAACCAAAGAGATACTTTCATTCCGTGCTTACACGGCACGCCGTCAACTGAACCGTCTGCGACGAGGTGCTTGCCAACTGTACCAGTCTGATGCGGTTGTGAGTGTTATCCGAAAGATTGAAGTTGAAGTTGAAAGCCGCAGGATATCTGCCAGGAGAGACAAAATGATGCATGCTGATGTCGGTGAGTTGTATGTTCTACTGGCTTCAAACATATCAAAGGAGGTCAGCATGGCCAGGGGTTCAACCCGTAGTTAGTTGGACTAAAATATTGACTTCTTGTTCTAGGCTTGGGGACATAATTTACAAGTACCTCAGAAGTTGGAGTAGGTTTGCCTGATGGAGAGGGACACAGGTAATAGGGAAAGATAATCCACATGCAAAAATCAGCCCAGTGCTCTAGAAGTAGTAGCAAGTGTATGGACGACACTTGAGTTCAAAGTGAGCGAACGTGTAAATAAAAAGTGAAGATAATCCAATAATAAATTCTGCTATGGATGTATTAGAAAGAATAACTCAGTCAACCAAGAGGAAAGGAGGCTCTTCTAAAAGAGGTATGACGTGATGCGGAGGAAGCAGCAGGAAATCCGGATCGCAGATTTTCTTCCTTCCGGGTAGGGAAATTTCTAGAATTGGCACCTGGAATGTTAGAACTATGTATGAATTGGGGAAAGAAGCACAGGTGGTGGAGGAGGTGAAATACTTTTAGAGTGAGACTTAAAAACATGTTTAGAAGAGCATTAGAGAGAGAAATGAAAATATGGAGAGGATGTGGACAGAGCTGTATGGGATAGTAAAATACAGGATCTTGGAGTGAGTTGGTTGAGGGCCCATGTCCCCATTGGGGGATAAAGCCTATGTCCCAGTGGGGGATAAAGCCCATGTCCCAGTGGGGGATAAAGCCTATGTCCCAGTGGGGGATAAAGCCTATGTCCCAGTGGGGGATAAAGCCTATGTCCCAGTGGGGGATAAAGCCTATGTCCCAGTGGGGGATAAAGCCCATGTCCCAGTGGGGGATAAAGCCCATGTCCCAGTGAGGGATAAAGGGCAGAAGATGAAGATAGGTGTATTAGGTGTTTAAATGCTATACCTGCACACATGTCATGTAGGTCGTGTACTACATCAACATAGTACCACACATGTGGAGTATGACACAGAGGCAGTGTATTACCACACAGATACAGTAGCACATGCAGTGTCATGTAGGTACTGCGTCACATATGGCACAGTACCACACAAAAGCAGTGCCATACAAAGTATGATGCCAGCCTAAGCAGAGTGAACCAAGTATAGCAACATTTCAGGAAAAGTGCAAATTTTTCTGTCTCCTTGTTTTCTCCTCCTGTTCTCTCTCTATTCCTCTCTCTTTCCCCTCACACTGACACACACATTAGGATAAAATATTACCCAGTGTACATGTTTTCCTTCTTTGAAGATCTATTACAGCAGATATGTTTTCTTTGAGTTTATCTAAAAGAGCCGTCGTGGCAAAGTGCTTATGAACGTGATTTGTAATCCTGTATACAACATTTGAGACACAGCTGTGGGCAATTTGGAAGTAAACCGCTTGGTGCTGGTTTTCATTCAATGGTATGAGTGCCGGTTGTTCAGAAAGCTATGGCAAACTACTAAAAGTAAACTTGCCAAGAAATCACAAACAGCCAAACAAATGCTGGGGTTGACTACGATGTCCTGTAAAGGATATGCAACTAACTTAACTTATCTAAAAGGAGAACATTTTATTGCAGGCATCAAGCAGAAGCTGTTAGATCTGCTGTTACACTACAGCCCCCTATGGCTTAGAATTGGTCTTGAGGTGAGTTTGATTCTTTTACACGGGTGGTTTCATTGAGGAAATGGGATAGTTTTTCTTACAGCTTTTTGTTGATCAAATGTCACTGCATAATGAATATATTTGTCTTAGTCAGATATGACTGAGCTACTGTATGACAGTAGACATTGCTACCTGCTTTCAGTTACCGCCAAATATTGAGCAGAGCTCACCAAACCCAACAGCCCACATTGTACCAATGGCTTCGGGTAGAGGAACACAATTGGGAGGGTACGAGCTTCATCCTAGTGCGAGGAAAAGCAACCTAAATACTAAATGTCATGGCAGGGCTGACCAGGCCCTAAGCCTTGGTTGGCAACTGGTCTAGGATGGAAGATTGCTGATCGGGCAGTTTCTGCAGCTTGTCTTGTTCCAGACGTATTGGTGTTACCTTTTCTCTGGAGTAAAGTAGGTAGACCAAGAGAGCGATCATGTGGCATGGGCAACACATGGTTTCTAAATTCAGCCCAGGCGGTGTGCTATGGAGGGGGTTTAACTCCATGTGGTATGGGCAACACATGGTCTCTAAATTCAGCCCAGGCGTTGTGCTATGGAGGGGGTATAACTCCATGTGTCATGGGCAACACATGGTCTCTAAATTCAGCCCAGGTGGTGTGCTATGGAAGGGTATAACTCCATGTGGCATGGGCAACACATGGTCTCTAAATTCAGCCCAGGTGGTGTGCTATGGAGAGGTATAACTCCATTTTACAAGATATCAGTCAGTCAATCATAATGAATGCTGCATTGTTCTTTTCCTGTATCCACCTTATATTTAATCATTTGGTCTCAACATATTTAATTCTTTCTTTGCCATCCAGTTCTTATGTTAATTCACTCTATTTCAGTTATTACTTTAACATTTCTTTATCATCATCATGCGTTCATGCATCTCCACACATCTTGGTCCCTGGTGTTGCTGATTAGTTCTGTTGACATCCTCCATGCCACCACATGGTTTTTTATTGTTAGAATGTCAGTTCTTCAGATGTCCCACAGTTTTATCATCTCAACCCCTTCAAATATCCCATAATTGTATAATTTCAGCCTTCAGATATCCCATAACTATAATTTCAGCCTCTTCAGATGTCCCAGATTTATCATTTCAGCCTCTTCAGATGTACCACAGTTTTATAATCTCAGCCCCTTCAAATATCCCATAATTGTATAATTTCAGCCTTCAGATATCCCATAACTGTTTAATTTCAGCCTCTTCAGATGTCCCACAGTTTTATAATTTCAACTTCTTCAGATGTACCACAGTTTCGCGTCTAGCGTTCGTTGTCTCGGATGGCTGTGTGAGGTGCACCAAAATGGGATCTTCCCAGCCAACGTGAGTTAGCGAGGCAGGCGTTTCAAGAATGTAACCGCATCGTGCAGCCAGGGTCGTGGTTTGAGCGGGCAAAAGAGCAAAATTTGTACGACCGTTCGACAAAGTCTCGATAAGCGCCCACTCTCTCTCTCGATGAGTAGTGGGCCTGCAGTCAGTAAGCTGGTATAGCTTTTTTTTCGGTTAGTCCTGCCGGCGTAGCTTGAAAGCTCGTCGGTAGGCGTCCAGTGGTTTTGCATGTATCACCTTGTACCGGGAGGGCGCGCTTTAGCGATGCTACTCTTGGCTTGCGTGTGCGTGAATAGTCCGTCTGTCCGATAGATATCTGGTTGATCCTGCCAGTAGTCATATGCTTGTCTCAAAGATTAAGCCATGCATGTCTAAGTTCACACTGTCTCACGGTGAAACCGCGAATGGCTCATTAAATCAGTCGAGGTTCCTTAGATGACACGATCCTACTTGGATAACTGTGGCAATTCTAGAGCTAATACATGCTTACCAAGCTCCGACCCTCGCGGAAAGAGCGCTTTTATTAGTTCAAAACCAATCGTCGTTGCCCTTCGCGGGGCGCAGCGTTCCCACTGGTGACTCTGGATAACTTTGTGCTGATCGCATGGCCTTACGTGCCGGCGACGCATCTTTCAAATGTCTGCCCTATCAAATGTCGATGGTACGTGACATGCCTACCATATTTGTAACGGGTAACGGGGAATCAGGGTTCGATTCCGGAGAGGGAGCATGAGAAACGGCTACCACATCCAAGGAAGGCAGCAGGCGCGCAACTTACCCACTCCCGGCACGGGGAGGTAGTGACGAGAAATAACAATACGGGACTCTATCGAGGCCCCGTAATTGGAATGAGTACACTTTAAACCCTTTAACGAGGATCTATTGGAGGGCAAGTCTGGTGCCAGCAGCCGCGGTAATTCCAGCTCCAATAGCGTATATTAAAGTTGTTGCAGTTAAAAAGCTCGTAGTTGGATCTCAGGTGCAGGCGGGCGGTCCGGCTCGCGCCGGTTCACTGCCCGTTGTTCCTGCCCTACCGTCTGCCGGCTCTCTCCCGTGGGTGCTCTTCGCTGAGCGTCCCGGGTGGCCGGCGCGTTTACTTTGAAAAAATTAGAGTGTTCAAAGCAGGCCTCGGCTGCCTGAATAATAATGCATGGAATAATGGAAAAATAAAGGCGTGATACTGAGCAAGCTACATGCTCAGGTCTGATACAAGTTCGAAGGCTCTCAGCTGGGGGATATGAGAGATTCCCGGATGATAGGGCCAGGCCGTTTCTCGTTCACCGCTGCACGAAGGTAAGGTGCTGAGCCGGCAGCACAAGTAGCCTACCTCGTGAGCGAGTACAAAAAGTCAAAAAAGTGCCCCAGTCGAAGAAAATGGCTGCGAAAACTGTATCTAACTCATAGAGAGTGTAGACAAAAGTGGAAGAATGTCTCAATGACGCAAAATGGAACGCACGGCGAGCGAACCTATTGCGTGGCCCGAAGTCAAAAGCGTGGGTGTCGCTTGCAGTCTGACCGTCCCTGGTGTGTGCTTGAGCGATCAGTGGCAAACGAGTTGCCCAACACATGGAAGTGAGGAACTAAAGCAGCCATGAGCAGGACGTGGCAACTTCTCGGGTGAGCCCAGTCACAGAGCAATATGTGCCGGCTCTGCAATTATGGAAGCCTCCTTGGATAGCGAGGGAATGCTCATGGTCTGCCCCTGCCTTCCCTTGATGGCCGACCACGATGTCGTTCATCGTTCTATCTTGACCAGCTGAGATGTTAGCGACATCACAACAGTCCAACGTGCCTCGAAACCAGAGGATGGCTAACCTCATTAAAAAATGCCCGCTGAAGTCGGAAGTGTCGTCCTACGGGTGGCAAACTAAAAATTGACCCTACGCAATTACGTCCGAGTGAAATGTCTCGTCCGAATGTCTCTCGTGCTAGGAACAGCTCTGACTACCTAGTTTCCGAATGCCGCTCTTGTTCGGAACAGCTCTGACTGGGTAGTTTTCCGAATGTCTGTTGAGCCTGGAAAAGCTCTGATGGGCGCAACGACAAGCAGATGTCCGAAAACTCGCTGAGTGGATGCCGTCTGCAAACCTGTCTGGTTTGTGCGGGAATGACCCGGGGAAACGAAATGACCAATATATTGAAGTGAGGATTTAAAGCAGCCATGAGCAGGACGTGACGATCTCCCTCGGTGAGCCCAGATCCAGGGCGTTATGTGTCGGCCCTGCAACTATGGAAGCAACCTTGGATGGCGGAAAATGCTATGGACTGTCCCTGCCTTCCTTTGAAGGATGACCGTTGTCTTCGACCGTTCAACCTTGGCCAGCATGGTTGCAGATGGCACCACAAAAGTGAGAGTCTCCCAGGAATGCTACCTGGTCAAAAAAGCACCCTAAAGTCGATGTGTTGGCCTGCGGGTTTCGGCCCAAGGGCGCATAACAGACACACCGCAATCACATCTGAAAAAACACTCCGGATGAACGAAAAGAAGAAGAAGTACCACAGTTTTATAATCTCAGCCCCTTCAAATATCCCATAATTGTATAATTTCAGCCTTCAGATATCCCATAACTGTTTAATTTCAGCCTCTTCAGATGTCCCACAGTTTTATAATTTCAACTTCTTCAGATGTCCCACAGTTTTATAATCTTGGCCCCTTCAGATATCCCATAATTGTATAATTTCAGCCTTTTCAGGTGTTCCATAGTTTTATCATTTTAGCCCCTTCAGATATCCCAGTTGTATAATTTTAAACCTTCAGGTGTTCCATGCTTTTATAATTTCAGCTCCTTCATGTCTCATAGTTTTATAATTTATGCCTCAGTGGGTGTTAAAGGACGAAAGAAGAAGAAGGAAGTATGGCGCTAGGGTCTACCCAGCCTCATAAAATGGGTACTGGACAATTTCTAAGAATATTCTTCCGGAAAGGTGCCAGGAAATGGAACTGGCTACCTCACCTCAACGTGTCAAGTGTTGAGTCAGTCAGGACGGAGGCCATGGTAAAAGAGATGACCAGCCATGCCATGACTGCTGATGTCAGGGTTAGCAAAATGAAGCTGAACAAGGCCTTATTTCCATCTCCAAGTTCTGGTTCTGGAAACAGACCAGAAAAGGTTGAAGCTTAAAAGCCAGAGGATTGACTTCATTGCACTGGGTTTTATCCCACGTGCCTCAGTCCCTCTTTGCCTACACTATAATGTAACACAAAGTAATGCAGCTTTACATAACACAATTACGGAAAACACATAATGTTGCGGGGACTAGCCTTCTTCAACAAACAAATACATACACAAAACATAACATGTAATCACGGAGAAGAAACACCAGTTACTTCATTAAGGCATAAGAACGGGATGAGGAGAATGAAAAGATGAAAAAAATTAGAACATTGATGAAAAAAAATGGATATTTGAAGAAACAAATGCGACTTATCTCAGAATCCCAGCCTGTGACAGTCTCTCTTTGCAGAATGGCAAGCCGCCTGCTGAGAGCATCACACAAAGCACAAACTATAGCTCCAGTGGTGACCCACAATGGTCTCAGAAATATTTGCATTTGTGATCTGAACGATGTAGTCCCAAAAAAAAACCACAACTTTTCAGAGCATGAGGTAAATGGTTTGGTCTCATCACCACAAAGACTCCCAGGAGAAACAGACTGCATCATCACAGATCTTCATAGCTCCATTGTTTAAGATTGAGTATCATGTTCACCATGAATCCTCAGACAATATTTGGCGAGGTACTCATGCTGCAGTCCAACCAGGATGTGATGGGTCTGTCTCGGTTCATCCTGACCAGACTTCTTGCATCACCAGATATTGCAGCTGAGTTTGCACACCCAACAGTGCCACACTTATACAAGGAGGGTATGTTTATTTTGTATATTTATAAGAAAAACATTTGTGGTACACATAGAGAGTGCAGTTTTAATTTTTGAACATGCATTTGTTGGTTGTCATATATGTGCAGATTTTACTTCTCAACTGTTGGGGTTCCTCCCCATTACATGCTGGTGTGGTGGGAAACAAGCAGGCAGACAGATTGGCTGGGTCTGCATCGTTTGGTGGGGTACTGATGTATGATAAGGGAGACGTGGTTGGGAGTCCATTAACATCGTGTGTGTAGTGCGGAAGAATGGATAGATCATCGGGGCTTGGAGAGAATGGTGCTGTAGGGAGTGACCAGAGGATCTGGCCAACACTCAGGACTTGAAGGAAAAGCCAGACAAATTCATAATCAGACTGCTACTGGTACGATTAGTATTGGAACCCTTCGCTGGCAGTTGAAGATGAGGAAGAGCACATATGGAAATGTTCCTAGTACTGTAATGTCAGTTTTTGACTCAACTCTTTGCTGGCAGTTGAAGATGAGGACAGTACATATGGAAATGTCTTGAGTACTGTGATGTCTATTTTGGGCTCGACTCAACTCTTTCCATGATGCTAGTGTAGTGGATAGGACACCTAGCCTTCACAGACAAGGATGAAAATCCTGGAGGACCCATGTGCACAATACACACATTAAAAATTTTTTGCCAGTTGGAAATTATAAAAATAGTAGCCCTAGAAATAAAAAAGAGCAGCCCCAGTAGGTTGCTTTCCAGACCAAATTTCAAAAGTTTGAACTAATCCTTAAAACATTTGTGATTTTGATATACACATATGACTCCATGCACTGAGCTGATACTCTCCCTGTGTGATCTGTGGGAAAAGGGAGAAGACTAGATCACTTACGGAGATATCCATGTGTATTGAAAGTGATCATTAACCAAAACCACACCAAACTATGTGTAGGTTTTAGAATTGTGGTCTTATATTGTGCTGGTTTTACTTTGTTTTGTGCATAGTTTTGTTTTTTGTTTGTTTGCTTCAATTTGAAAGCTAACAAATTAACTAGAAGGCAGTCCCATAAATAAAATCCGTAGATCAGCATGATCGAATGGATAAAAGCGCTCATTCTTAAATATCAGGTATACTGATGCCGAGGTAGCAAGTTCAACCCCTACATACGTCCATTGGACTAAAATGTTGACTTCTCGTCCTCAAATTGAGGACGTAAATTACAAGTACCTCTGAAGTCGGAGTGGGTTTACCTGATGGTGAGGAACACTTGTAATAAGGAAAGCGAGCGAACACACAAAATAATTATCATAAAATCCTGTTGCAGACACATTTTTGTTTGAGTCGTCAGTCATAATAATTTTGACCTGTTTGTATTGAAGTTGGGTCCTATACCTAAATGTTGTATTCCCGAAGTTAGTTTAGCGGTAGTACAGGACAAATAATCTAGCTGTGAATTTGGTATATAATAAATAATATAATAATATAAAGAGAAATTTATGTGACGATTGTTGATCTCTTCAGGTTATGTGGATTCCGTTTCTCGTCACACCGTGAAAAAGTTCCTTCTCCTGGTTTACTTCCTGGACCAAGCCAAATTGGTCCATTTAATCGACTATGATCCCTGCTTGTTCTGCAAGGATGCTGGCATTAAGGTGGGTTGTTTTCATTCACAATTAATTTAGGATATGTGTCAATGTTACTGTTTTCTTGAAGGATGGTGTTTTGAAATACCTATTTATCATAGGGACATTACAGTATATATGTTGTTATCTTACTATAATTGAGTTATCTACTGTTTGAAGCTCCGTGCATATTTGTAGAGGTCTGTTTTTCCTGTTCAACTAAAGATCTTTGATGTAGGGCCAGTGCTGGTATTTGATGTTGTTGCATTCTAACAAGATGGCCGAAGCATTTGATCTTCTGCCTTTCAATATATGTGGCACAAGTTGTTGATCCCACTGTCTGTCTGATAATATCGTTTCTTTCTGTCTCAGATAATTAAGTTAGCAGCTCTTCTCAAGCATCTTATCTCTGAGGTGTTAATTTTATGTAATTTTGATTTGGATAATGTCCAAGTTTGACTTTGGTTGCGTAGGATTGGTGTGAATATGCTATTTATTATGTCATTTTGCGGACACAGGTATAATTTGATTTTTCAGTATGAGTTATAGTTGATATATAAGCGTACTTTGTTTTTGACATCTGATTTCGATTTCTCTGTCTATTCTGCCATCTTCTGTGGTGACTACGCCAACAAAGGTGAAACATACTCTCAGACACAGCCAATAATCCACATGAGAGACCAACAAAATCTGTACATATGCTTGTTCAGTCTGTTATTCTTGCAGCCGAAGAAGTTACTCACAGGCACCTTACCATCTTGACAGATGATAGTTTGTTACATTGCGCTTCTAACAAAACACAACAACCACAAGCCACGGGGATATCAAATGTTACACCTCTCCTTAGCACAAAGCCTGGCTGAATTGTAGAGACCATGTGTTGCCCATGCAGCATGATCCCTCTCTTGGTCTGCCTAGTTTACTCCAGAGCAAAGGTAACACATATACATCTGAAACAAGGCAAGCTGCCGGATCAGCAAAGCAATGCTCTATCGAAGCTCTGATTCTAGACCAGTTGCCGAGCAAGGCTTAGGGCCTGATCTGCTCTGCCAAGATATTTTACCTTTAGGTTGCATTTCCTCGCATTAGGATAAGGCTTGTATCTTCCCATTTGCACTCCTCTGCCCGAAGCCGTTAACACAATGTGGGGTGTCAGGTTTGGTGAACGTTGCCCACATTCGCGCTAACAGAAAGCAGAAAGCCCGGGAAGGTTAACCCGGTCAACAAATGCCCGCAGAAGTCGGATGTGTCGGCCTGACGGCGCAAGAACGCAGCTCTGCTGTGGACAGGCACAACGCAATCACGTCCGAAAAAAAACTCCGGATGAACGAAGAAGAAGAAGAAGAAAGCAGAAAGACCGTCTACTACTCGGGAAGGTTAATCCGGTCAACAAATGCCTGAAAAAGTCAGATGTGTCGGCTGAAAGGTGCAAATATTTGCACCTTTCAGCTGTAAATAGAGACAATGCAATTACATTAAAAAAAACATTTTGGATGAACGCAGAAGAAGAGGAAGTATCGTCTACTGTCATACAGTAGCTCAGTCATATCTAAGACCTGATACTCGAAGAAGTTACTGGTTCGTTAATGTTGTTGCAGTATAAAATTTATCATTTTCAAGCTTTCATTATGACTTCTGTCGGTAATTACAAGGCAGAATATGTGATTCTAATTAATCTAAAAGTTAAAAATAATAATTGGCTTGATTCATGTTTTGCCTACTGCTCAATGTTAGTCATTAATAGATAAGTAATACAAGGGGCTTCTCATAAGTCTTTAGTCTGGCTATGAAGGAGTAGGCGGAGAAAATTGAAATTTAGCTCATTCAATTTGTAATGGACATATGAATTATGAATTTCCCTTCTCAACTGGTTTTCCCGATATGGTGCATGGCACAACACACCCTATTGACAAGATCTGCACATCCAACGATTTGTCAGAACAATGGAGAAATCAGGCGCCAGGACTGTGATAAAATTCTTGATGTTACAGAGAAAAACACCTACAGAAATACACAGAGAGTTGGAGCCAGTGTTTGAGGAAGTCTAACCTTCGTATGCTTGTGTAAAAAATTGGTGTTTGCAGTTTAAGTGTGGCCGTTCCCAAGTTGCTGATCTGCCAAGATCAGGACGACCGTCCTCAGAGTGCAATGATGCAAATGCTGCAAAAGTGAAGAAAATCATAGACCAGGATAGGAAAATGACAATTGCAGAGATATCGGGTTCAGCAAAACTGAGTAAGAGTAAAGTTTTTAGAATTTTACAGAACAGACTGAACATGAGAAAAGTGTGTCCCCCCAGGATCCCGCACCTGCTGACATGTGAACAGAAATAAACACGAGTTGATTACTGTGGCCAGTTGCTCAACATGTGGCGGTCGTAAAACATGTTGACGACCATGGTGACGGTAGATGAGACTTGGATGACCCAGAATCCAAATTGCCAGCATGCAGTGGAAAACCCCGGGCTCGCCAACACATATCAAGCCAAGAGCACAAAAATCTGCAAGAAAAGTGATGCTGACTTTTTTGGGACGTCAAAGGTGTCATATTGAAAGATTACATGCTTCATGGCAACACGGCTAATGGGCAGTACTATGCAGATCTCCTTATCAAACTAAGAAAGGCTGTGACCAGAAAACGAAGGATAGCGCATACGCAAATTCTGCCTTTGCTTCAAGTTTTGCTGCAAACTGCCAACAATTTGAATATTGAAATTCTTCCACACCCACCATATTCTCCAGATTTGGCTCCATCAGACTTTTATTTTCCCAAATCTTAAAAAAACAGCTGAAAGGAAATGTTTTTGACAGTGACGAAGATGTCATACTGGTTTGTGATAACTAGTTTAGTTCGAAAAATAGGTTGTTTTATTCTGAAGGTCTTTTCATGGTCACGCAGAAATGCATAAATTCAGGTGGTGGCTACATTGAGAAACCCAGCATGTGAAGACAAGATCCGGCAGACTGCGAGGAAGAAATCATTCGTGATTCAACGGGCAAGACGGTGTTTACCTGCAAAGCTGTCAGAGTCCTAACTATCTTCTCATTCTAGCTCACTGGACTTGGACAGGCAAATTACAACGTCCACGACACGTATACTAATAACACATAACTGCAATCGGAAACTCGCAGGAGCTGTCTCCTGAACAACCTTTTATTACAGTATATTACAGTATAACATTATGTGCTCACTCCACTGTCACCTCGCGTACGATCAAGCAGTCATTCTACACAGGCAGCCAAACGCTCGCTCACATCCACATGGGCGATATTTACACTGTCGCCCGTATGACCATTCGCAATCAGTCTCTCATCATCTCGCACATATCACAGTTAGTACATTCCTCGAATATCAATACACAACGTTCATCTCATCTATCCGTCACAACACTATCGTTCGATCGTTCTATCACTCGCTAGATCTCCACACGTCCGTCTCTATTCGCTGTCTCACACACTCTGACTCCGTCCTCCTTGACCTTCCCCCATCACGTGGGTCTGTCCACGGGCTTCTTGCCTGACCGTCCGTTAGCCAAGCCATGATGTCTCCTACTGCCCTTGACCTCAGCTATTGCTTACACTGACTCTTGCTTACATACAGGCAATTACACTATTGCTTACATACAAGACCCTGACACTCTCCCCCCGCACAAACAATGTGGCACTTTCTCTTGGAAATGTGACACATTCTGTTATTGTTACTCTTGGTACATCTTTTTAACCATGTCAGGGGATTGTATGATCATCAGTATACACGTGCGTACCTTTTTACTCTGGTCTTTTCCGAGATCAACTATCACTATTGTTCTCTCTTTTTCAGTACTGAGGTTTCTCTCAACGTTTTGTCGTGGTCTGGCAAATGTTCTAGTTGGGTCTACTTGCCATACCTCGTTATATTCTTCAATCCTCACTCCGTGACATTACATTCTGTTCCTGTTTCCCAATCGATTCGCTGTGTACTATCATCCCATAGTTATTGTGGCTATGCTGGTTTAAGGATTCTCCATTGATTCACGCCTAGAATAAGGCTACAACTTCCTCTTACAGCATTCTTAGTTTTTCACTGTATTTAGACGTGGTCCCCCTCGTCTCTACTTAGTGTACTCTAATCGATTCTCTTTATGAGCACGCTATGTCACTGTTGTGGTCAAGGTTCGAATATACTTCATGTATGTAATAGTCCCCCTTACCTCATCTTATGTCAGACCGTGAGTTGTTTCCGTTTTCGGGCACACCTCGTTTACTGTTTTGGAGAGTTATTATCAATCTCTTTTGTTGGTATCTCCCTGTTGGTATGTTCCTTCTTGTTACAATATTGTGGTCTTAGTTTTGTAACACTATTGCTAAGCGTCATTCGTCGGGCCATCCACCATACGCGAAGGCAAGTTTGGTAAAACTCGCGTACTGGGATTTCCAGGCGTTGATTCTCAGCATTACAACTTATACCTTTCACAGCTGTACTTACGCTTATATGTACATATCACATTCTTCTTCTTCTTCGTCTTCAGCGTTCCGAGCCATTGAGGTTCTTTGCTGCAAATACAATCCGTCTCCATTCTTCTCTCTGGTGGACCTTCTCTTGCCAGTCGTTGATTCCAAGTGCTTGTAGGTCTGTACATGTATTATCTCTCCACCGCCTTCTTGGTCTACCTCGGGGTCTACGGTCATTTATTTCCTGAGCGTAAGTGAGTTTTGTTTCCCTATTATCTTCCATTCTTTCTATATGCCCCAGCCATTGTAGTCTATTAGCCTTCATGATACCAGTGATTAGCGGGGACTTAAACAGATCATACATGTCTTTGTTACTTCTTCTTTTCCAATCTCCACTTTGTGTATCCCTAATGGGTCCAAAGATGCGTCTTAAAATTTTGTTCTCAAAGGTTTGTAACAAGGCTTCGTCTCCTTTCGTTGTACTCCAGGTTTCAGAGCCATACAGCACAACTGGTCTGATCAGTGTTTTGTATATTGTGATTTTGGTGTTACGAGATAGCGCCTTTGATTTTAGTAGATGTTGTAGTGCATAGTATATCTTATTTCCAGAGTTGATTCTAGTTTGTATTTCTTCCCTTATGATGTTGGAGCAGTTGAAGATCGTACCCAGGTATTTGTATGTTTCCGTTCTTTTAATGGTCATATTATCTATTTGTATGTGGCCAGAGTTTCTAGCCATTCTGTCTCTTGAAATTACCATATATTCTGTCTTATCTTGGTTGATCAGTCCGATATCGAGGCTCATGTATTTGTTTCGTAACAAAGAAAGGTTTTTACAAAGGTGGGGATGTTAACCCCACGCTTCAACCCCCAACCTGGTGGACCAGGGTGTTTCTCTTTGTCTGTTCTCTACCCTTTGACCTGTCCGGCTTGGGAGGCCCTGCTGGTAGCTACGCTACCGCCGGCATAGCTCTCAGGGTCATTGAGAAACTCAAGCTCCCCCACCACGACAAGGTGGAAACACCATCGGGGTACATATCACATTCTAACAATACAAAATACTATACTAATAAAATTAGACATTGGATGTCATGCACTTAATAAATTTACAATAAAATGTTCATCGTCGCTGCCTTTATGCACGTATAGGATACTGTTCTTGTCCTGTGAAAGTTATGCACACGTAATTAAATTATCAGTGTTCAATGTTCATTGCGGTGCTGGAATGTTTGGCATTTCTTCTTTCTCAACCGATTATTAACACATTCTGTATATCATGATATTGTCCTTTCTTCTGTATAGTGATTAAGACTTTGAACCAAGTTTGGACAATTTGTACGTCCGTTCTGTAAAATTATTGGAGTTCACACCTGTAAAATATGTATTAATGTTTTAAGTTTGGTGGCCTTACTTAGGAGTGTGGCCATGGTGCGTCTGTCTGTGACTGTCTTTGCTATAGTTTGTAGGTTGGTATCTGGTTTCTTAAACTGATCACTGGAAATGAATGTCTGTACTTGTGAAGTTCTTGTCGTTGTTAGTCGATTTCACAATGTGGACTCTGTAGATACTCGTTTGAAACGAAGTCAATATGGGTATAGCTTATTGTTAGATACCTGAAATCACATGTTGAGTCTTACTGTTCTGCCGATGACACTTTTCACGTTGAAGGACCTTTTATATTGGTCTATACAATGGAGTGTGCTAGCATCATAGCGCTGGAGTCGTACAGCAGACAAGGCAACTCTGGAGTTCCTCGATCTAAGGATATAAAGTGGGTTACGGTTAAAATTAATGTTCCGACGGGTGGGGCTTTACAAATTTAATGTTGAGATTATTTTGAGTGCTATCTCCAAACCTGCACTCGTACATGTGTGTATACATCCAATAGTTCAAATAATAATAATAATAATACACCATGTATAGTTTTGAAATGTAATCGTACATGTTTGTACACTGCTCTGCAATTTGTGTAAATATTCCAAAATGTGTAGGATACTTTGTTGCCGATTTTTGTCAGTAATTCCACCGACTGATGTTTTCCTTTGTTCAGCATAAGTATGTGTATGAGTTGATTTGACATAGTGTTTATTAATGGTAACAACAAACTTTGGTTTACCAGTAATGATGTAAGTATTGAGGTTAGATGGTTTGTCATGAATACTGTCATCTGTGTTACTATGAGTAGTGCGAGTAGAATTATCCATTGTGTGCATTTGCGCGCGTGTGTTGTTAATAGGAGGTATAGCATGTACCATGATGATTTGTGATCTTTTACCGGACTTGTAAGATGTTTGTTATCTGTACCTTCTTTTCTTTGTGGATAAACACCAGTTTCTGTTTTTTCTTGTTGTGAGATGGTAGTTACGTTGGTCTGGTGTGGTACTTTATTCTGTTCATCATGTTGTTGTATGATGAGCGGTGTTGTTAAGGCAGTGTTTGTTGAGGTGTTAACTTTCTGCCATGTCTGGGTTTTGGCCTCTGTGTGGTCTATTACATTTAATACATTTCCAATTAATAAATCGCAGCATGGATTGTCTAATAATGCGCAAGTTACTCTGCCTGATAGGAAAGGTGATTTTATATTGGCCCATGCCATAGGATATTTCTCTACTGTCCCTGAAACAGTTCTGCAATAGATGTACTCATCTAGGTAGTCTTTAGGATCAGCTAGGGTCTTACGAAGACCGATAAGACAGGACCCTGTGTCGCGTACACATGTGCATACTGTGTCATTGATGTATGCCTCATGGAATGTTAGTTTTCCTAACGACAGTTTGGATGTTTTGTTCATTTCATTTCTTGCTTGTGGAGTATTATCCTCTTTTACTACGGAGTGAGGCTGACTGATGTTGACAACATTATTGAAATATGGTACGAAGTCTGTTGGGTAAAACTCAGTCTGTTCTGTATTTGCAGTGTTTGTTCTACTTGTTTTCGTATCTGTGATGTTTACTTTTTCTAGGTTCTTTGCTGAACTGTCTGTTGTAATGTCTGTGGCTGCATTTGCTTTTGCTTTCTGTATTCTTTTTACTCCTTCACATTCGAACCGTCTGTGGCCATACGCTAAACAAAAATGACATTTGGTTCTATATTTCCTTTGATTTACCTTCCCCAGTTTTTGTGCTATAATAGTGTTCAGGTATTCTTGATACGTGGGATTCTTATCGCATATTCCATTTTCTGTATGCGGAGTGCTACAATGTTTGCACAGTACTGGTTTTGTTTTATGTGGTTTGTTTTGGCAATCTGTAGCTGAAGATGCCGTTGCCCTTATAGTAATCTTCTGTTGAGTGTTCTTAACAAGGTTCATACTTTGGTTGTAATATTCGCGGCATTTTTCTAGTAGCTCTTTGATAGGCTCTGTGTTGTGTTCTTCTAAATATTTTCCGCATTCGGATGGGAGTGTTGCTTTTAGTTTTTCCACTACTAAGAAATTTATTGCTTCTTGATTGTTGTCTGTATGTTTAATTTCAAATGTTAGCTTCCTGACAAAGTCTTCTATTTCCTGTATATACTGGGTAAATGACTTGTCTGGGGCCGGTTTCAGCTTTTGTACCTCTAATTTTAGAGTCTCGAAGTAGTTTACATAGTGTTTTAATATGTTTATTTTATAATATTCATAGTCTGCCCTTGACAAATCTGGTATGATCTCTTGTAGTTTTTTTCTTTTTATTGGTGCATAATCCCTATACCATATATACCAATAATCTTTTGGGATTTTGTAGTCTTGCATTTTCTTTTCAAATTCCTGTGTCCAATCACGTATTAGGTCATGTTTTCTATTACAATTTGCTTTGTCTTGTGCCCGTGTACCCTCGAAAAAGTCTTGCAACTTTCTGTAATGTTTTGTGCCCCAGAAGAGTGATTGATCTGGGCTGTGTTCATCATCTGACATCATTTTCTGTTAATTAATATTTCCCTCCACTAATGATGATATTTATACAAACAAATCAAAGAATGCAGATTTGGGTAATTAGCAATCAAAATTAATCAACTTATCTTTATCTGCTGTTTACTCGAACGCTTGATGTACAGGAACGTGATTCTCGTGCTGGTTACAGTTGACCTGTTCTGGTGACGTCGGTCGCTTTGTAGAATTGAAACCTGCTGTGGAAAGAAATGACGTTATTTTCGTTCTGATTTTATTAACACATATCTGATTTACAATTTCTTCTAGATCTTATGCAATCGATCTTCTTCTTTAAATAAGTAGCGTTCTTTTATGCATTTTACTTGGGTATGTGGTTCGTGTGTACTTCTGACACCAGTATACCTGTCAGAGTCCTAACTATCTTCTCCTTCTAGCTCACTGGACTTGGACAGGCAAATTACAACGTCCACGACACATATACTAATAACACATAACTGCAATCGGAAACTCGCAGGAGCTGTCTCCTGAACAACCTTTTATTACAGTATATTACAGTATAACATTATGTGCTCACTCCACCGTCACCTCGCGTACGATCAAGCAGTCATTCTACACAGGCAGCCAAACGCTCGCTCACATCCACATGGGCGATATTTAGACTGTCGCCCGTATGACCATTCGCAATCACAGTCTCATATCATCTCGCACATATCACAGTTAGTACATTCCTCGAATATCAATACACAACGTTCATCTCATCTATCCGTCACAACACTATCGTTCGATCGTTCTATCACTCGCTAGATCTCCACACGTCCGTCTCTATTCGCTGTCTCACACACTCTGACTCCGTCCTCCTTGACCTTCCCCCATCACGTGGGTCTGTCCACGGGCTTCTTGCCTGACCGTCCGTTAGCCAAGCCATGATGTCTCCTACTGCCCTTGACCTCAGCTATTGCTTACACTGACTCTTGCTTACATACAGGCAATTACACTATTGCTTACATACAAGACCCTGACAAAAGCGTTGTGGAACGTAATGAACACGGCAAGGCACTAGAGCGCCCTGGTCATCCACTGCACCTGTATAAGTCTCCAGTCGTCTTGACTTGTCCTGCCACTGGATTCAGATGGACTCAGGCGAGAGAGTGAAGTCGACGAATTGCGCAACTCTTCCTCACTTTAATCCAATTCATCGCGCAAGTCATTCTTCATTCATCGTCATAAGTCACTGGATGAAATGAATGGTCATCAACATTCTTGATGGACAAACAACACAACACAACACAACTCAACACATTGAGAAGGAATAAGCACTGCCAAATTTCAATTTTCTCCACCTACTCCTTCATAGTCAGGTTAAAGACTTATGAGAAGCCCCTTGTATGTAAGTAAAGGGCCTAATTTACGTGCCTTTGTGGGCATATGGTGCTAGCCCCATATTTTAATAGAAGAGTCTGGGGAAAAATATGGCCTAGAAGCTTGATAGATGGCAAAACACACAGATGCAAGCATTTTAGCCAAAGTCTTGATCAACCAAAACGAACCAATAAAAACATATCAGAAATGAACAACCTAAAGGAATACTTTCCTGTACTGTGTCCTGTCCAGGAGACTGGCAACTTAAAACTATGGTTCAGTGAAGTATTTCTTTGTGTTGTTGTTTATATATTTTTGTATTTGATATACTTCAAAGGATATTTCATGCTACCCATTTTAGGTTGGGCAGATCTGAGAGCCTTGATCAATTGTAAAAATCTTTCTTGATGAGAATCAAATCTGTGACCACTGGGCTGGCAGGCAGGCATGTTAGCCTCTGCGCTACCACTGCTCCCTTCATACATAGGTACCAGAGATTCTTTTGGGAAGGAGAATCAGTGTGTAAGGGAGCTAATCATGATACCTCATAATGTTGTGACCTAATATATGTGAAGCCCTAACACTTCACATGTTGATGGCAGTATCAGCTAGAATCTTAATTTTATCTTTGTAATGTATGTTAATTTATTCCTTCCCCTGCCAACAGTCCAGCAAGGAAATCCTGATTGACAACGTATGTTAATTTATGTATGTTAATTTATTCCTTCCCCTGCCAACAGTCCAGCAAGGAAATCCTGATTGACAACGTATGTTAATTTATGTATGTTAATTTATCCCTTCCCCTGCCAACAGTCCAGCAAGGAAATCCTGATTGACAATGTATGTTAATTTATGTATGTTAATTTATTCCTTCCCCTGCCAACAGTCCAGCAAGGAAATCCTGATTGACAACGTATGTTAATTTATGTATGTTAATTTATTCCTTCCCCTGCCAACAGTCCAGCAAGGAAATCCTGATTGACAACGTATGTTAATTTATTCCTTCCCCTGCCACCAGTCCAGCAAGGAAATCCTGATTGACAACATATGTTAATTTATGTATGTTAATTTATTCCTTCCCCTGCCAACAGTCCAGCAAGGAAATCCTGATTGACAATGTATGTTAATTTAATGTATGTTAATTTATTCCTTTCCCTGCCAACAGTCCAGCAAGGAAATCCTGATTGAGTTCTCTCGTGAGGTGTTGAGTGGAGAAGGGGACATCACACGACACCTGGCCTACTTCGGTTGCACAGTTAGTCACTCTCAGAAACCAATTGATGAATTTGACTTTGCTGTATCGAACCTGAGTTCTGACCTGAGAGATGGGCTTCGCTTATGGTATGTTACTGGCTGCCTTTCATATACATTTTTATGAGACTTGTAATGTTTTTAACTCTTAGTTTACTGTGTGTGTTCTGGGTCGTGGACCAGTTCACAGTTCAAGTTAACATGGCAGAATGAATAAGATCGCTTGTCATTAATTTCTTGTGTGTTAATGCTGAGGTAGCGGGTTCAACCCCTACACTGTTCAGCTCTCATCCTAGATTTGGGGATGTAAATTACAAGTACCTCAGAAGTCAGAGTGGGTTCTCCTGATGGTGAGGGACACTGGTATTAGGGAAAGCTAATCCAAACATAAAAATCAGTTCAATCCACAAGAAGTAGTAGCACTGGTATGGACTATGCTTGTGTTCAAAGCGAGTGAGCAAAAAAAAAAAAAATAAATAAATAAATAAACCATTGTAACAATGGAGATAACGACTAGAAGGCTGGCTTTAAAAAAATTACAAACATAAGTCACTCAGGTGAGGTCCTGAGTTGTCAGAAAATTACACTGAATCCTGGGCACAAAATATCAAGATTTGTAAACAAATAGATAAAGAAAGATAGCAAGAGAAGATTCTTGGCAGTCTTATGGCCTGGAATAAAACAGCTTATGAATTGAATCATGTGGTTAGAGATTGGGAGATGTGGGGAAACATGATCGTCCAGTATAGCTGGCAAGGCATTTTATAATGGCATCTTCATTTACATACTGGGATCTGCAGTAGCATAGTGGCTAGTAACTTGCCTGTTAGCCCCATGGTCCTGAGTTCATACCCTTTCAGGGTGGGATCTATGTGTCTGACCACATACACAGTTGTATGCAGTGTATATACACACATACAGAGATAGAAGCACATAAAAGAGAGATATACATACAAATACACATACACGTCTTATTAAGGATTTTCATAATTAAGAAAATGATGTTAATTTATTTCATCTGCAGTCGAGTCCTGGAATTTCTCGCTGGTGACCACAACATCATGGCAAAGCTGAGAACCCCTGCAATCAGCCGTCTGCAGAAAATACACAACATAGAGCTATTTTTTAAAGCTGTGCACGAACAGGGTCTGGATTTCCACTTGGCGCCAGGTAACAGTGTGTTTGAGTACGACTGCGTGTCTGAACTCTTTCAATACCACGGAATTATGCATGCACTCATTGGTTACTGCATAGGTTGTGTGTTTTTTACTCTTGTCTTGTTGGGTTGTTGGTTTAACGCTTTCAATTCCGAAGGATCACGAGAGCTGCCCAACTGGAGGAAATTATGATAATAAAATCACAACTAACTTGCAAAGTGGCGTAGGCATTCATGTTATGCCTTACTGTAGTCACTGAAGTCTAATCTCCGAGGTTTATATGTTGTTTTCTTGTGTTTGTGTGCTGATGAAGGCTTGTCACCGCAACATTCTTTGTATTTCGTAATTGTGTTTTGTAGAGCTGCTCTATAATTTATCGTGTTTTTATATTGTTTACGTTTCCACAGCTCTATTGCAGTTTCACCAATTTTGTGTTATATTGTTTCCTTTTAACAGGTATGATTACACCAAGAGACGTTGTTGATGGTCACAGAGAGAAGACTCTGTCCCTTCTGTGGCAGCTCATCATTCACTTCCAGGTAAGCTGTGGATGTGGCAACTTTATGTCACAAAAAGGTAAAGGGTTCTTGTCACATTGAGAGATCGCGGTAGTTTCTGCTTGGTATATTATGATGACTCGTACGATACACAGCTGCGTGAGATTCGACAGCAGATTGCGTCACGTTGGTTACTTACGGAGGTATGTGAGTCGGTCGTTCAGAAAGCAATGGCAAACTACTGAACATAAAAACTTGCCAAGACAACAGCAGCTGTAACATGCTGATGTTGACTGCAGTGTCCTGTAAAGGATATGTGAAAAAAAATATTGTGATGAACAGTTGGTAGTAGAAGGAGTGTTTGCTGGTGACAGGTTGGTAAGTGGTACTGTCATGTCATATTTGTAGAGAATGACTGGGTGGTTTTTGCTGGTGACAGGTTGTAAGCGGTACTGTCATGTCATATTTGTAGAGAATGACTGGGTGGTACTGTCATGTCATATTTGTAGAGAATGACTGGGTGGTACTGTCATGTCATATTTGTAGAGAATGACTGGGTGGTACTGTCATGTCATGTTTGTAGAGAATGACTGGGTGGTACTGTCATGTCATATTTGTAGAGAATGACTGGGTGGTACTGTCATGTCATATTTGTAGAGAATGACTGGGTGGTACTGTCATGTCATATTTGTAGAGAATGACTGGGTGGTACTGTCATGTCATATTTGTAGAGAATGACTGGGTGGTACTGTCATATCATATTTGTAGAGAATGACTGGGTGGTACTGTCATGTCATATTTGTAGAGAATGACTGTGTGGTACTGTCATGTCATATTTGTAGAGAATGACTGGTTGGTACTGTCATGTCATATATTTGTAGAGAATGACTGGGTGGTACTGTCATGTCATGTTTGTAGAGAATGACTGGGTGGTACTGTCATATGATATTTGTAGAGAATGACTGGGTGGTACTGTCATGTCATATTTGTAGAGAATGACTGGGTGGTACTGTCATGTCATATTTGTAGAGAATGACTGGGTGGTACTGTCATGTCATATTTGTAGAGAATGACTGGGTGGTACTGTCATGTCATATTTGTAGAGAATGACTGGGTGGTACTGTCATGTCATATTTGTAGAGAATGACTGGGTGGTACTGTCATGTCATATTTGTAGAGAATGACTGGGTGGTACTGTCATGTCATATTTGTAGAGAATGACTGGGTGGTACTGTCATATCATATTTGTAGAGAATGACTGGGTGGTACTGTCATGTCATATTTGTAGAGAATGACTGTGTGGTACTGTCATGTCATATTTGTAGAGAATGACTGGTTGGTACTGTCATGTCATATATTTGTAGAGAATGACTGGGTGGTACTGTCATGTCATGTTTGTAGAGAATGACTGGGTGGTACTGTCATATGATATTTGTAGAGAATGACTGGGTGGTACTGTCATGTCATATTTGTAGAGAATGACTGGGTGGTACTGTCATGTCATATTTGTAGAGAATGACTGGGTGGTACTGTCATGTCATATTTGTAGAGAATGACTGGGTGGTACTGTCATGTCATATTTGTAGAGAATGACTGGGTGGTACTGTCATGTCATATTTGTAGGGAATGACTGGGTGGGTTTTATTTTGTTTGCTCACATTGAACTCAAATATAGTCCAGACACGCTACTACTGCTAGTGCACTGGACTGATTTTTTCATGTGGGTTAGCTTTCCCTATTACCAGCATCCCTCGCCACCAGGTGAACCAAAGTTAACTTCTGAGGTACTTGTAATTTATGTCCACAAGTCAAGGATGAGACGTCAACATTTTAGTCCAACTGGCTGGTGTAGGGGGTTGAACCCGCAACCTTGCCATCAGCACACCGGAAGTTTAAGAGCAATCACTCTTTTCCATTTGGCCGTGTGATGAATTGTATTGTCACATCACATGTAGAGAATGACTGAGTGATGAATTGTATTGTCACATCACATGTAGAGAATGTTTGTTTTGGAGTATGCAATGGCAATCTTGACTCTCAGCCATAAGCAGATAGAAAGGATGGAAAGGATTCAGAATGAAGCTATGCGCATTATTCTTGGATGTACAAGAGATACAGCATGCAGGGCGATGCGCTACCTTCTTGATTTTCCAACCATTGAAGAGAGAATACAAGTCTGCAGGGCACGCGCCTACCTCAGAATTAACGCAAACACACAACATCCACTGCATAGTGAAATTAGGAAGGTGAAGGGCAGCAGGTTAAAAAGAGGACGGTCGTGGATGGGTCAAGCCGAAGACATTCTTCAACAGGTGTGTTCACTTGAGGACTTAGAACCTGGCGAGGAGTGGGTGCAAGTGCCAACAGACTTCTGCACATCCTTTTCAGTTTGCATCCAACTAGATAGAAAATGCAGACAAGAAAATCCGGCAGCTGTTGAGGCTGAAGTACAAGCGTTGATTTTCGAGAATTCGCTAGACGGTGACGCGGTCATCTACACAGATGGGTCGGTCGTCCGACATGTGAGAAGCTCATGGGCCTTTACAGCTCGGGCCGGAGGGAGAATTGTGAAGGAGGACTCTGGTGCTTTCACTGAAACCACAAGTAGCCTGACTATGAAAGTCATGGCAGTAAGTAAAGCAATAACATGGCTCGAGACACAGACATTCACCAGGGCTTGTTTCCTTAGCGACTCAATGAACATGATCAAGAGGATAGAGGAGGGGTCGATCCGAAGAGAATGGTTGCTGCCTCTGAAGCGGTCTCGGCTGGCAAAGATTAGTTTCATCTTCGTGCCAGGGCATGCGGGAGTACAAGGAAATGAGCGGGCTGACAAGCTCGCAGGTGAGGCTACTGTGGAGGGCGGATGCGCCATGGACCAGGCTGACATTCTGAATGCTCTACGTGATGTGAGACTTTTGCGAGAACCAAGTGATGACTGTGAATCTACAACAATGGCCAGACTGCTAGAGCAGCAAATTAAAAGAGGGGTGACCAAACAAGAACACTACGCAGGAAGCCAAAGAAGATTGATAAACCAACACAGAACTGGCGTCGTTAGCCGCTACACGCTGCGGGATTTGCTGAGGAGGGGATCCGAGCACTTATGGACTGAATGGTTCGATGTGCAATGAGGATGATCTGTCGACTAACTAACTAACTAACATGTAGAGAATGACTGAGTGATAAATTGTATTGTCACATCACTTGTAGAGAATGACTGCGTGATAAATTGTATTATCACATCACATGTAGAGAATTACTGAGTGATGAATTGTATTGTCACATCACATGTAGAGAATGACTGAGTGATGAATTGTATTATCACATCACATGTAGAGAATGACTGAGTGATGAATTGTATTGTCACATCACATGTAGAGAATGACTGAGTGATGAATTGTATTGTCACATCACGTGTAGAGAATGACTGAGTGATGAATTGTATTGTCACATCACATGAAGAGAATGACTGAGTGATGAATTGTATTGTCACATCACATGTAGAGAATGACTGAGTGATGAATTGTATTGTCACATCACATGTAGAGAATGACTGAGGGATGAATTGTATTGTCACATCACATGTAGAGAATGACTGAGCGATGAATTGTATTGTCACATCACATGTAGAGAATGATTGGGTGATAAATTGTATTGTCACATCACATGTAGAGAATGACTGAGTGATGAATTGTATTATCACATCACATGTAGAGAATGACTGAGTGATGAATTGTATTGTCACATCACATGTAGAGAATGACTGAGTGATGAATTGTATTGTCACATCACATGTAGAGAATGACTGAGTGATGAATTGTATTGTCACATCACATGTAGAGAATGATTGGGTGATAAATTGTATTGTCACATCACATGTAGAGAATGACTGGGTGATAAATTGTATTGTCACATCACATGTAGAGAATGTCTGAGTGATGAATTGTATTGTCACATCACATGTAGAGAATGACTGAGTGATAAATTGTATTGTCACATCACTTGTAGAGAATGAATGCGTGATAAATTGTATTATCACATCACATGTAGAGAATGACTGAGTGATGAATTGTATTGTCACATCACATGTAGAGAATGACTGCGTGATGAATTGTATTGTCACATCACATGTAGAGAATGACTGCGTGATGAATTGTATTGTCACTCACACCATATGTATAGAGTGGCTTTGGCATTATGTCATTTAGTATGTGGAGAATGATTGGGTGATAAGTCATACTCTAACATCTTATGTGGAGAATTGCTGGGTGATGAGTCATACTGTCCAGTCAGGAGAATGACTGAGTGCTGAATTGTACTTTCATTTTTGGGGGGTGTGCATTTGCTTGTTTTGAACATTTGTGAAGTTTCCTACATTTGTCAGATTCAAAATAATGTTTTCATGTGTTGTTTATTACACAAAATCGTCACATGTTAAAGCTGTCAGAGGCAATTGCCATTTATTTACAAAAACCAAGTTTGTGCAAACAAAAAGACACTATAGTCAGTTTAAAATTATCATGGTAGACAATTCAAAATTACTGTGTGCGTATGTGTGTTGTATATTTCAGTGTTAGCTTATGCTGTGTGATTTCTGCAGTATGTACCTTTTGAGATACAGCAAAGTTGCCAGGCATTAAATAATGCTATCTATTATTTGTGTCTTCATTATTCAAATTTGTCAAATTTCCTACATTTGTCAGCGTTCCTAAGTTTGTCAGGATATCTTGTGTTACATCCTACATTTGTCAGATTTCTTACCGTAGTTAATTTTCATAGAAACAGTTTCAGTTGTGAATAGATTTATAAGGGGACAATTACCAATCACTATTGTGCTGAATAATTTTTATAATGGGAATAACTTTTCTACCGACATTTGCCTGTCAACATTACAGAGCTCAGTCCTCGTGAATGAAAAACACCTGAGAGAAGAAATCGACATGCTGACAAAGTCCCTTCGGCTGAAAATTGCCATGCAGAAAATCGGAGCTTTGTCCATGGAGGATTGTCAAGGTAGCTATATACACAACTTGTGTCTGTGCAGGATCTCAGCCTGATTTGTGTATTAATTATCTATTTTCACAATTTGTTTTCTGTAAAGAGAATTGCTAAATAAGATCAAGGTTTAACAAATACAATATTTTGGGCTCATACAGAGATGTGATCACCCATGGGGTACTGAGGTCTTTAAGGAAAATCTATTAACATGCAGGCACTGTGGCAAAGGGGTTACGGACACAATTCGTAATCCCACATACTGCATTTGGAACACAGTTGCTGGTGATTTGGAAGCAGACCACCTTGCGCTGGTTTCATACAGGTATGAATACCAGTCTTTCAGAAAGCAATGGCAAACTCATTCATTCATTCAGTAGCATGTCCTTTGCAGAACCTCGCTCCCATAACAACCTTCCGGAAAACTTCCCGATCACAAGCAAGATGTCCCGCGTCTGATACACCCATCTGGAGATCATCCGCCACATCCTGCACCCATCTTCTCTTTGGCCTTCCTCTTCCTCTCTTCCCAGGCATATACCCTTCCATTATTGTTCTCTCCAAACTGTCGTGACGTTTCAAGTGACCAAAATACTTCAATTTTCTTTGTTTTATCGTCTTTAATAGCCATCCCTCCTCAATATTCAACTCTTGAAGTATGGATGCATTTGTTCTTTTCTTTACCCAAGATATTCTTAGAACTCGTCTATAACATTTATATTCAAAGGCATGTATGCGCTGTTCAGATTGTTTAGTAAGTGTCCATGTCTCACAGGCGTATGTTGCAATCGGAAAGATGCATGCTCTTAAAAATCTAATTTTTGTAGTTCTGTCTGTCCCACACCATAATTTATTCATCTGTTTTAGTCTTTGAAGAGCAATGGATAGTCGCCGTTTAATTTCTTTCATTGTGTCACCATTATTCGTAATATGGCAAACTACTGAACGTAAATTTGCGAAGAAATTACAAACAGCTAAAAAGAATGCTGGGGGTTGACTGTGACATCCTGTAAAGAATATGCGACTAACTTAAAAAAAAGTTATACCTGTCATAAGGCCATCTCCGCTGTAAAGGAGTTACAGACGCAGTTTGTAATCCCACATGCCGCGTTCGAAACACAACTGCGGGTGACATGGTAGTACACCGCCTTGCATTGGTTTTTTATATGAAATGGCATGGGTGCTGGTCATTATGAAAGCAATGGCAAACTATTGAACGTAGTCTTGCCAAAAAATTACAAACAGCCAAAACATGCTGAGGTTGGCTGTGATGTCCTGTTAAGAATATAAGACTAACTTTTTTTTTTAAAATGAATACATGTCATAAGAGGCAACTAATAAGGGTTGTCCTGGGACTGACTACCATCCCGAAGAAAACTTTAGCAGCTATATCCAGCCAACCAGTTGTTTGAGGGCATATGCTTCAGTGGGGGTCAAAGGGCAGAAGAAGAGGAAGGATCATAATACCCTGCTATAAATAATATAGGGAAAGGTGGAAGGTTAAATAATATAGTGAAAGGTGGAAGGTTAAATAATATAGTGGAAGGTTAAATAATGTAGGGACAGGTGGCATGTTAAATAATGTAGGGAAAGGTGGAAGGTTAAATAATGTAGGGAAAGGTGGAAGGTTAAATAATATAGTGGAAGGTTAAATAATGTAGGGACAGGTGGCATGTTAAATAATGTAGGGAAAGGTGGAAGGTTAAATAATGTAGGGACAGGTGGCATGTTAAATAATGTAGGGAAAGGTGGAAGGTTAAATAATGTAGGGACAGGTGGCATGTTAAATAATGTAGGGAAAGGTGGAAGGTTAAATAATGTAGGGAAAGGTGGAAGGTTAAATAATATAGTGGAAGGTTAAATAATGTAGGGACAGGTGGCATGTTAAATAATGTAGGGAAAGGTGGAAGGTTAAATAATGTAGGGACAGGTGGCATGTTAAATAATGTAGGGAAAGGTGGAAGGTTAAATAATGTAGGGAAAGGTGGAAGGTTAAATAATGTAGGGAAAGGTGGAAGGTTAAATAATGTAGGGAAAGGTGGAAGGTTAAATAATATAGGGAAAGGTGGAAGGTTAAATAATGTAGGGAAAGGTGGAGGGTTAAATAATGTAGGGAAAGGAAGGTTAAATAATGTAGGGAAAGGTGGAAGGTAAACCAGATAATTAACAGTTTAAACAAAAAGATATCAAAATATGACTTAGAAACCAGGGTTAGACTGCTATGATGAAGCCAGACGTGCTGGAATCCACTACAGCCCGTCTTTGAAGTGACGATGGCAACTAATCTGATTATTGTGTTTGGTAAATCAAGGTTGTGTATTTCTGTTTATGTCAAATACATTAATTTGGAAAGCGCACAGTGTAGGTTAACTTTGCTCAATGAAATGCCGGAGGGGGAAGTTGAAGACAGACAATGGTTTCAATGGAAAGATGCTGACAAATAATTGGCTGGAAAGGAGATGTTAGACTGTACTGTCATGCTGGAAACAAATGATTGACTGGAAAGAGGATGTTAGACTGTACTTTCATACTGGAAACAAATACTGGAGATCATTGGAATTCAATTCCTTGCTGATTTGTTTTCTAAGAGGTGTGGTGGCATAGTAGTTATGACACTTACTTACCAAAACAGTGATCCTGGATCAATGCTCAACTGTTGTAGAGTTAATTGTTCTGGCAATTAGGGTGCTGGGGGTTGACCCAGCCTCATGACATAGTTAGCTGGGAGTTGTCAGAATTATCTGTGAAGGGATGATGATGAAGAGAGCTGTCCACTCCACCTCAGTAAACCTGTGCCTAAAATATGTGAAAACCTGGCACTTCATAGTCCAGTGGTAGGATCGGATCTCCCATGGGGCTGTGTTTAACCTCTTGACTGTTCAGGGGTCACAATCATCTCTTCTCAACATGGGCATAATGTGAACATTGGCTGTAACTATAGGAAAGCCGTATTAAAAGGAGAATGTTAACTAGTTGCATATCCTTTACAGGATGTGGCAGTCAACCCCAGCATTTTTGCCTGTTTGTGATTTCTTGACAAGTTTACGATCAGTAGTTTGCCATTGCTTTCTGAACAACTGGCACTCATATCATTGTATGAAAACCAATGCAAGGCAGTCCTCTTCCAAACTGCCAGCACCGTTGTATTTCAAACGGAGTATGCAGGATTACGAATTGCACTCATAACCCTTTTGCCACAAAGCTGGCGTTAATTAGAAATGCTTATATGTAATTTATTGTTTTTGGGGTGAGTGTCTTCATACATTTTTCTGCCTGTTTTAGCTCGCAGAGATTCTGGGGAGACCAAACTGCTGAT